>JAKSZU010000012.1:50892345-51394845 GCA_026018925.1 Tupaia tana
TCAGTAACCCTGTAGAACAGCATTGATCTTGTTACTGTAAGTTCAGTAACAGCATTGATCTTGTTACTCTAAGGGCAGCGACCTCCCCTTGTTTATTACTGCATCTTGAGTGCCTGGCCCATAGGTTGTATGAGTTGGGAAAATGTGCGTGCTGACTCCTGTACCCTGAGCCTCCGCAATGACTGAGCTTCTTGCCTGCAAGGCCCCAGTTCTCCCCTCTGCCCATGCAAGTCTTCTCCTTTGTCAACTCTCAAGTCACTAAGAAGTTTTCTCAGCCCATCTTCATTACCAAGGTCTTCCAAAGTTGAATACAGCTCCTCGGCTTGCAAGTGCATATTAATACCTTGTTTCTCTGAACACCTGTGTCTATACTTAATCACAGTTGGTTTATTTTTAAAATGTAGGCTCTCCTCTCCTGTTGGAAAGGGCATAGAATTTGGATAAACAATAATACTCATCAATAATTCAGTGCCTATAATGAGGGCTTTGCATGCAAAATATCATTTGAAGTAAAAAGCAATCTGACTTTGAGGCTTGGTTCTGCATCTACTACTGTGAACTTGAGCAAGATGTTTCAACTTTCTAAACTTCAGTTTCCTCATCTGGAAAAAGAATTATAATACCAACTTCCAGATTTTCATCATGGGTTGTTTTGAAGATCATAAGAGCTATTAGTCGTAACAGTGCTTTGAAATCTAGAAGATGTCCTGCTAATGTGAGTTATTGTCACTGTAAGGAGTTCTTTGAGTGCGGGGAACATGTCTTACTGATTTTATGGCCTTCTCTTGCCTCACGTCATGCACCGTTCTCTGTCACCAAACAGAAACACCACAAATGATTGATGAATTGAGTTAAATGTAGAGAAATTGGGGCTAGGACGATTGGCTAAGTCCAGGTAGGGAAACTGTCTTGCAGTATGTGACCCACTGGGACTTGGGATAGAATATTTGAGGGATTTCTTTTTTTTTTTTTTTTGAGTAATAAATCCACAGGGGTTAGAATTCACACCCTAGGTACTGCAATTGTTACTAGAAAAATTAGGAAAAAGAAGGTGAAGATAAAAAATTCTTGGGAACAGGATTAGGAAAGGTCAGATTCTCTCTTTTTTAAAGTTTATTTATTTATTTTCATTTATTATTATCATTATTATTATTATATTTTTGGAGAGGATTTTGCTATAGGGTGCATGCACTTGCCAGAAAAACAGAGACAGAAAGACAGAAACCACCCCATTGGAGGGGGATGGCCATGCTGCAATCCCTTCTCCTCCATTGTCCTCTTAGGATCTTGGGCACGTATGCACATGCACCTGGCATGAGTTTAAGCTACCAGGTCTGGGACTCAAACCATGATCATCTACATGGGAGTCCAGCTACATAGCCGTTACGCCAACTGCTGGTTCCATATTATTATCATTATTTTAAAATTTGCTACACTACAGGGGACATACATTCATGAGAGAGAGAGAGAGAGAGAGAGAGAGACAATGAGAGACAATGAGAAAGTGAAAAAGCAAGCCACCAGGTCTGAGACTTGAACTGCGGTCGGCCATGTGGGAATCCAGTGCCCAAACCACTATGTCACCTATCGGCCTCAAACACTCATATTCTAAAATACTGCTACGTGCCAGTTATTTTATATATATATATATATATATATATATATATATATATATATATATATATATATGTGTATACATACACACACACACACACACACACATAAAATCTTATTTATTTATTATTTATTTTGGCTATAAGGTACATGTGCTCGTTGGAGAGAGACAGAGAAAGGGAAAGTGAGAAATCACCTCCCAGGGGGATGGTCACACTACAATCCCTTCTCCCCTCAGAATGGGCATTTACACACATGCATTTTGTCTGAATTTCAAGCCACTGGGTCTGGGACTTAAACTGTGGTTGGCTACGTGAGTGTCCAGTGCCTTAACTACCACGCCACCTCCATTTTATTTATTCAACACCGTCAGGGTTCCTTTTACAATCACCTTGTCAAGGAGGTGTTATATTCCCGTGTTTTAGGGTGAGTCAGCTAAGCTCAGAGGCTTGCATTGTCCAGATCCAGGGCTTCCTCCACAACTCTGTGTCTCTTCTCTGACCCCAGCTGGGGTCTTAAGGTCCCCTCCTCCTAATGGAACTTAAGTGAGATGACCCCTTGGAAGCCCCATTGAGTGTTCTCAAGGGAGAAAAAGTCAACAGCTGTGATGACTACAAGAAAACATTTGGTTGGAAATCACAGTGTGTAATCTGGGGGTGAGCTCACACCAAGGACACCCGATAGAGCTTCCTGTGGTGTTGCCTGGTAGTCTGCTCCTTGCACTCTGTTGTCCATTTGACTCACACGGATCCATCACCAGCGGACATGTGGCAGGGTGACATAGAGGGGCAGGGAAGACGGAGGGGGAAGGAAGAATTCAAGGTGATTCCAACAGTTGGCCTCCCTCAGCCCTCTACCCCCCCAGAGCCTCAAGGTTCCCCGGGGGCAGGGGTGAGTCTGATTCAGAGCCGTCTGTCAGGACATGCCCACCAGCTGCCGGGTGACCTCAGAGGCTGTTTAATGTCCAGCAACACAATGTCAGTCACAACCTTTGCCCTGTCGGCACGGTTGGAGGATGGAGTTTATTCCAAAGAGGAAAACGTCTTTAAAATAGAAGCCAGCCTCCTCAGCCTGCCCCTTGGCTTTTCCTGCAACTTCAAGGCTCTCGCTAGAAGCCTGGAGGTGGGTGTTTTTCTTCTTCAGCTGAGTCAAGAAAAGGGCCAGGTGGGACATTTACTAAATGGAACGGACCACTGGGACCAATTGTTTTCTTGGAGCCCATGAAAACATTTTGATTTCCAAGGAAATGTCTCAGAGAGCCCCCTGCCCCTTTCATGAAGCGGTGAGGGCCCCTTTTATCCTCACTCTTCAGTCCCTGCTTATTACTGAGAAGAGTGGTATGAACTCCCAGGTCTAGGGCTGCGTGGTCTGGTATGGTAGCTGCGAGCCACATGGGGCTAGGCAAACTTGAGTTTATATTGTTTAAAATGAAATAGATTTAAATTTCAGTGCTTCTGCCACATTGACCACGTTTTGAGGGCTCAAAAGGTGGCTAGTACCGGGGAACCAGCAGTTAGCGTAATGGCTATGTCGCTGGACTCCCACGTAGTCGACCGCGGTTCGCGTCTCGGACCCGGTGGCTTACAACTCACGCCGGGCGCGTGTGCGTGCGTGCCCAAGATCCCGAGAGGAGAATGGAGGAGAAGGGATTGCGGCGTGACCATCCCCCCTGGGGGGTGATTTCTCGCTTTCTGTCTCTATGTCTCTCTCTGTCTGGCGAGCGCACGCGCCCTATAGCGAAAAACCTCTCCAAAAAAAAAAAAAAAAAAAAGTGGCTAGTACCTACCATACTGGGCGGTGCAGAGACGGGACATTTCCACTATTAAAGGTTCTGCTCATTGAAATGACCTGGGAACCTGACAATTCCTGATGACTGAGCTGACTGCCAGGAGTCTAAGTTACTGGGTCTGGGGTGGGTCTGGCATTGGGATTTTTCAAAAGTTCTCCCAAGTGGTTCGAATGTGTCACCAACATGGGACCAAACATTTCTCATGATAAGGATAAAGGTCATGTGGGGCTGCTACAAATACCCAGATTCCTAAGAGCCTTCTCTAAGGATTCAGCTTTAAGGAAAGGTCTCAGGATTTTGTTTAATTGAACTTTATTTATTTATTTTAATTTGACCAGATTAGGACAGAGTGAGAGAGAGAGAAAGAGAGAGAGGGAAAATGAGAAAGCAAGCCACCAGGTCCAGGACTTGAACTGTGGTTGGCCATGTGGGAGTACAGCAGTCTTAATCACCATGCCACCTACTGGCCAGGAATTTGTTTTTAATAATGTCAAGGAATTGGGGCTGCAGATGGTGTAGTTGTTATGTCACTGAACTCTCAGATGGCTGACCGTGATTCAAGTCCCAGACCCGGTCCAGACTCCGTGGGTTGAAACTCATGCCAGGTGTGTGTGTATGCATGCCGAAGATCCCAGGAGGAGAATGGAGGAGGATGAATTGTGGTGTAGCCATCTCTCCAGGGCTGGAGGGGTGATTTCTCTTTCCCTCTCACTCTCTCTGTCTCTCTCTGGCGAGTGCACACTCTTTAAGGCAAAAACCTCTACAATAAATAAATAATCATGTCAAGTAATTATATTTCCCCCTATTTAAAAACATTTTTATGATTTCATGTTTACATTCAATCATTACAGATCTTCGTAGCACACACTATGGTTTTACAACATGCCAGGTAATTGTTTTTTTAATTTAACTGTATTTATTTATTTTTCATTTTGACCAGGGAGGGACAGAGTGAGAGAAAGAGGGAAAGTGAGGAAGCAAGATGCCAGGTCCAGAACTCGAACCACAGTCGGCCATGTGGGAGTCCAGCATCCTCAACCACCATGCCACCTGCCAGTGTCATGTCAGGTAATTCTTATGGTCAAGCAGGCTTGGAAAAAATTGATGTAGACTAGAGACTGAAAAAGCCAGGGACCTGGTTGGACATTGTGCTGGTACTGTGGCTGTAACATTTGAATAACAATGGCTACAACAGTTTTACAGAGTGAGCTTTACAAGTATTTATGTACAGGTGATGGAAATAGAAATTCAAGAAAGGGCAAGTTCTTATCCCAACCCACTCAGCCAGTGAGTGATGACACTGGTCTGAGTGTTGCTCTGGAATTGTTTTGGGGTTTAAATCACACCAGTATCACTAAACCTTTCAAGTTGATCTCCTTTGTAAAGTGAGAATTGTAACAGTACCTATGTCCTAGGGATGTGGGAGTCATTGGTTGAGATACTGTAGGGAAAGGTCTTTGGGTGGTGTTATAGGCATCAGAGAAGTGTCCTTTATTTATTTATTTATTTAATTTTCAGAGAGAGTTTTTATTTTTCCTTTTTTTTTGGGGGGGCATAGGGTGCATGCACTTGCTAGAGAGACAGAGAAGGAGACATAGAGAGAGACAGAGAGACAGAAAGTGAGAAATTGCCACCCCCAGGGGGGATAGCAATGCCTCAATCCCTTCTCCTCCATTTTTCTCTTGGTATTTTGGGCACACACGCACATGCACCTGGTGTGAGTGTTAAGCTACCAGGTTCAGGACTCAAACCATGAATGACTATGTGGGAGTCCAGTGACATAACCATTACAACATCTGCTGGTCCCAGTAAACATTCTTTAAACCTAGCTCTGGTGGTAACAAAGAAAATGCCCGACCAGGCAGGTCTGTACTTTCCATTACATCTTTATTCCAGAATTCTTTGTCTACCTGTCTTTCTCTCTGCTTTATTCTGAGGTAGGGAAGTATTGATTCTGCTTCTTCATGGGTAAGAGTCTTGGCGTAGGAGACAGAAGGATTCTTGCTGACCCCCAGTTTGCTGTGTTGCAGACTGCAAATGCTTCAGAAAATACCCAAACCAGAAACTGATAGTAATAATATTTTTGTAACAAAAGTATTAAAAATAACTAGTAATAATATCTTGTAACAAAGCAGTTGCCATTTACTGAGAGCTTGAATGTCAGCCACTATGCTAAGTGCTTTATGTATCAATGTGTCTAATCCTCTCTGCAAAACTAAGAGGCAGGTATTCTTTTTCTGCACCAAGAAATGGAGGCTTAGAGTTGTTGAGATACTCACCTGAATGTTGCAGAACTAGTAACTGGCAGAACTGAGGTTTGAAGACAAGTTCAGATCCCAAATTTGTTTTTTGAAGCTGTCATCTGAACAGAAAATAGAAAACAAAAACAAAAACAAAACCCCACAAACCAATATCCACATAATAGAAAAAGAAGGTTTTAAACGTTTCATTTTGGAAGGTACTTTTATGCACATGGAATCATTGGATTTGTATGATATACCCCATGAAATGAGGGTAGTTATCCCCAGTTGTCAGCTCTGGACAGTGAGTGTCCCAGAAGGTGTGAAATAGCAGAAATCCCCAGCCAGTAGTGACTGATTTCTGAGAAGCCGTGGTCTTTCAGCTTCCACATTTCTGCTCTAACACAACTCAAGACGGATTCGACTTGCTTGGCTTTCCAGTTTTTGTAACCTCATTCTTCTGCCTCATTCCCGGAATAGGAGAAGAGAAGTGCCTCTCTCCTCTAGAGGCGGGAGTGCTTGGATTTGGTGACAGCCTGCGCAAACACAAGCTGGGAATGAGCTCACTATTCCATCTTCATTTCAGGGCTTTCCCAGGGATGAGGGAACAGTCTTTGACCTCCAGATTCCCTTTAGGGAAATGCTGGCTCCTGGGAAGGCCTCCCCCCACCCCCACGCAGTTCACGGTAGGTCTCCACTTATTCAGAACAAGAAGTAGCTCATGGGCTAGGCAGGCAGCAAAGGGCTAGTGCCAGAGAGTTAGAGCTGGAGTCAGGCAAACCTGTATCTGAATCCCTGTCCTATTTTCTCCTTGCTGTGTGACCTTGGGCTTGCCATGTAACTTCTTTGAGCCCCGACTTGCCTTACTGTAATAGGAGAGCCTAACGACATCTGATGAGATTGTTGTGAAGGCTGAATTAATCAGTAGCCTTAGTGCCTAGATGCACAGGTGGGAAGCACTGCCATCTGAGATCACAGTCGTTCCTCAGCCCAGGAGGGAAGCAGAGAGAGGAAGGGGAGCTATCACGAGCTGCTTGGAGTTGCCCTCGTCCTCTTTCTGTGTTGACTGAGGGCAGAGGAAAAGGGGGGGTTGGTCCTAGAGAAGGACAGAGGCCCTTTAATGAGCTCAGGAAAGCCCATCTCCTGACAACAACAGCCCTGCAGTCCGCAATAACATCCTGCCAGAAGAGGCAGCGACAGGATGTGAGCTGGGGGTGGGAGCGTGCCACTACCCGCCTGCCCGCCGCTGTCCCCTTAGCCCGATGCAGCTTCAGGAAGTAGCAGCCGGGGATCGAGGAAGATGAGGACTTCATCCCCCACAGGCATCCTGAGCTGATATGGAGACTGGAGCATCATCGTTCTCGGATAGACGGTCTACCATTAGTGCCTTGTCTAGGAGCTGCTCTGACACTGTCACTGCCCTTGCCTTAGCTGGCGTTAATGTCTGGGTCCTGCTCAGCAGCCTCCCCTGGGGCCCCTGAGCAGAACCAGAGAAGGAGAGTGGTCCCTACCTGCCAATCAAAAAAAACTCTATGCGGGATGAGCAGTTGGCGCAATGGTTATGTCACTGGACTCCCATGTAGTCGACTGCGGTTCAAGTCCTGGATCCGGTGGCTTAAACTCATGCTGGGCGTGTGTGCGTGTGTGCCCACGATCCCGAGAGGAGGATGGAGGAGAAGGGAGTGCGTCATGGCCATCCCCCCTGGGGGGTGATTTCTCACTCTCTGTCTCTGTCCTCTCTCTCTGGCGAGCGCACGTGCTCTATAGCAAAAACCTCTCCAACCCCCCCCACCTCCAAAAAAAAAAACAAGCAAAAAAACCTCTATGATATTTGTTGAAGACTCTCTGAATGCTCACAACATAGCTTGGGCTATAAAAATAAAATAATGATAGAAAGAGAGAGAGGAGAGAGGGTCTCACAGCTCAAGGGGAGTTTATGATTGGGTGGGGTAAGGAGATGATAAGCAAAAGGAGTGAGCTAATGGAAGTTCTAAAGTCCAGGGCATGTTGGAGCTTGGGTAGGGAGGGGAAGGGGACCAGGGAAGACTTCAAGGAGGAAGAAGGTGGGCATGAAGCTGAAGGATAAGCAGGAGATGGCCATGGCCAGAGGAAGAGGTGGGGACAGCCCTGAAGGAGATGGCACAGGGTAAGAGGGTTGGGAAGTGCTGAATGGGACCCTGTGTCTCAGGGTCCTAGGGGGCTGCGGCTGGCGGGAAATCTAGAAGCCAGGGGTTTCGAGGACCACGTTCAAGGAGATGAACTCCTGAAGGTCCGTGTGAAGCCACTGAAGCCAGTTAAGCAGAGACATGATCTGATTTGTGGTTTGGACCTTGGCCTGCTCCTTCCTGTCGAGGAACAAACCTTCCCAGGGTCTTGGCTCTGTTCTCAAGCCTGGGGGGAATTCGAGGCAGTTTCTTGTCAGGGCCACAGTCCAGTGAAGTGGGCAGAGAGATTGGTGAGGGACACAGGAAAGCTGGGCCCAGATTGGGCTCTGTCAGTCATCCAGCAACTGGGGTAAATCACTTGCACTCCCTGGACCCATATCCCAGGTAGAAACAGAGGTGGTGGAACCAGGTAAATCCTAAAGGTCCTTTCAGATAATGTGTTCTTTGTTCAAAGCTTAAGGTATTTTCCTGCCCTTGGGAAACTTATGGTCTGAGGTCGAATGACCAAATAAGGCTGCATGCTTGGTAAAGCTGGTTGACTCTTAGAAAGTATTTATTGGGGGTCGGAGGTCAGGGTAGATACCATAACTTTTCATGTCCAGGAAGATGAATTTTCTGCACAAAGAGAGGGCAGGGATTACTACACTGTATTTATCTCCTGCTAGAACGGAAGTCGGAGTCTTTCATTAAGTGTGGTACTAAGTAGACTCAGTCTCTCCAACTGGTGGGCAGGGGCTATGACCGCTACAGCTGCTCTCCCTGTGGGAGAGAGAGGGGATCTGGCTCTGAGGAGCCTCCTTCTAAAGGAATGATTAGCTGTCCCCGGGGTCCTTGGACGTCCTTGACCATGGAATCATAAACAGAGCCCACCCTATGAAGGCAGGAAGTCAACAGGGGGAGACGCCAACTTGAAGCAGGGGACCTGGGTTCTAATTCTTGGCTCTGCCAATGGGTAGCGTGCCATGTGACCTTGGGGATGTGCCATTCTTCCTCTCTATGACTGAGTGTCCTTTTTGACAAAATGAGTGATCGTTTCCCAAGTGATAGCTGTGCTGTAGGCACTGGGTCCTGGTGATAAAAGATAAGAATGAGAAGGTCATTTTCCTCAGGCAGCCTTCAGCCTGGTGGGGAAGGCTGTTGGAAGAGCACATACTTTCAGTGTATGGACTAGTCCAATGCCAAAAGGATGCCTGGCAGTGTACAGGCACAGACTCTAGGGCCGTTAGTCTAGCAGGGAAGTGCAGGCAGGCTTCCTGGAGGAGACTATATTCACACTTGAATGATAAGGGCAAGCCAGTCAGTGGAAGTAGATAAGGAGAAAGGCACTTTAGCTATCTCCAAAAAAGAATCAATCTAGTCATCTTGCCTGTCCACAGCATGCGCTGGCTCCTTGCCCTGCCCCAACCAGTGCGATGTTCTGGAGCCATTCTTCATGCTGCCCTCTGGCTGGGAGGGCAGCCAGCTCCTCCAGTCTCTAGGATAGATTTCTGAGCACTCTCTGCTGGAATGAACTCTGAACAAAGCCCACAACTGACTTAAGTCACAAGCTTGCCTTGTCACAATCAGCAGAATGTTTCCTTGGGAGCCTTGGAGACTTAGATCAGAGCCTTCTTAGGCTTAGTGTTGGAAGAGATGCCATCCTCGCTTCAGGGGCTTCTTAAGGGCCAAACATCCAGCTTCATCTGGCCCTCTTGGGAATAGTTACTGAATGTAGACTAATAGACTAAAGGGTGTGTAGGAGTCAGAGGAAACAAAGAATCCCATCAGTAAATGTATGCTTAGAAGGCAGCAGGAAGTCTCTGTAGGAAAGACTGTGGTCTTACTGGAGGGTCCAACCAGGGAATCTGAGCTAGCCTGGTGAGTCCTGGAGGACTCCTGAGCAGGTATGTTTCAAGTGAGATCTAAAGGAAGGGAAGACATTCACTTTAAAAATGGGGCGTGGGGGCCAGCTGGTGGCATGGTGGGTAGAGCAGCCAGATCCCACATGGGCGACTTCCTAGTTCGAATTCCAGACCCAGCAGTTTGAGAGACATGCTGGGCATGTGTAGTGTGCCCCAAGTCCCCAGAGGTGTGTGGAAAAGGGATTGTGGTGTGGCCATCTCCCCTGAGTGTACTTTCTCACCGCCCCTCTCTTTCTTACTGCCACTCTCCGGTGAGCACATATGCCCTATAGCAAAATTAAAAAAAAGAAAAAAAGAAAAACAGAGTGGGGTAGGGAAGGAGGAAGATTAGCCTTCTAGAAAAGGGAATAGTATGAATAAAGACTCTGGGTCTAGGGGGGCTTTTCCATGAAGGAAAGACGGTCAGATGGCTCTGTGTGGAGAGAAAGGAGGGTGATGGGCCATGATGTTGAAGGGCTGGTCGGGTTTAGTCCTATGGATCCTGTGGGCTACACTAGGGTTTTGTTCTTTACCCTAACAGGAATGGGCATCCAAATCAACACATAGTCAGATTTGTGTTTTGAAAGGAGACCTCACCCTGGACATCTCTAGAAGAATGGATGGGAGAGGAGGTGGTGGACCAGCTGGGAGGCTACTGTAGGGGTTAGGTGGGAGACGAGGGTGGCCTGACCTACTAGGTGGTAGTGGAGATGCTGAGAAGGGTCAGTTTTGCAAGTGACAGGATTTGGTTACAGACCATGTGCAGGGGTCGAGAGAGAGCTATCTCCTGGTTTCTGAGATGTCATAACTAAGGAAATGAGAGTTCATCTAATCCACCCCCAGCTAACTACATTAGGAGGCTCGGATGTGCAGAAGGACTTTCCCACAGGGGCAGAGCAGGGCCGTATGGGAGCCAAATCCTGTCTGCCTTTGTCTTGTTCTTTTACAGTCAGATCCTAGAATTATATAGTCAGAGCAGGAAGCGACCTTAGAGATCAACCAGTCTAATTCTTACGTATAGATAAGGAAACTGAGGCCCCAAGAGGTGAAGGCTTTAGCAGCCAAAGGCCACCCAGAAAGTTCATTAATTAATCAGTCCAATGGTCTAAGCATATATAAACAGGGCTCTGTTGACCCTTAGATAGCGGGACATGTGTTTGTTCAGGAGGGAGATAACTTGGCAGAGGTCCCTCCCAGTGCTCTCCCAAGCATCTCTGCGCCTGCTGGCTTCTCTTTGAGCTGGCTGCCTGGGATTAGGAGATCCAGATGTCTGGGGCCCAGAAGCCAGCTGGATTTTCCCATGTCATGGGTTCCCAGGGTTTGGGCGCCGTAGCTCAGTGGCCATGTTGGAGGGGGTGGGTGGTGGGAGAGGAATGCCAAATTGTTCTTTCAGTGGGTTTAGGGAAAGAGCTGATTTCGTTTAGTGCCTCGGCTGTCGCCTTTCTAGTCGGACAGAACCCTACAGTAAAGCTGGAACTTGCTGATGGTACCTTGTACCCAAACCCAGGGACCATGCTCGTTAGAGAAATGAATGCTGAATGCTACTCCAGAGTCCGGCAGATGTTGTCCAATAGTGTGCTGCTGCCAGATGTAAGAGGTCATTTGGGAAATGTATAAGTTTGGAGGCCAAAATGTTGGAATTTTCATTTTTCAGGGGGGAAACAGGCAGAATATTTGAAATTGGGATTGCATTTGGAAATTCTAAAACACACACACACACACTCACATGCACACACACACACATATAGATATATACATCCTGTTGTTGTTTGTTTGTTTGTTTTGTTTTGGTAGCTGTCTGAGTACCATTGTCAGGGTGACTTGACTTTGTCCCTAAGGAATTCTTTAGACACTCAGTTCTTCAGAGCTGTTGCCTCAAACCCTCAAGAATATTCTGGTAAGGGAGGAAATGAAATGACATCAATTTTCGTGGCTCAGGTGTCTGGGAAGACTGTGGCACAGGGAAAAACTTGGAGTCTTTGCCATTCTACCTGCACGTTGGGTTGGGGGTCCCATTTTGTCCTGGCTTTATCACGTAGGACCCGCGTGTCATTGGTGTTTACCTCTCTGAAACTCAGCTTCTAGCTTGGTTAAGTAGGAATGAGGATCTCTGGGTTGTGTTGTCATTGTAAGAAAGACGCTAACGGATGAAAAGCATTTAACATACTGTCTAGCACTCAAAATGTCCTCAGTGAATCTAAGCTGCTGCTATTTCTCCCTCCAGGATCCTGAAACCAACCAAGACTGAGTCAGATGGATTCAGCTCAATGGATCCTTCCTCTTGAGTTCTGGCCACTCCTTGGTGCCTCTTGGGGTTCACTGTCATGGCAACGGGCTGGTGGAGTGGTGTGGAAGCTGACTAGGAGAGCAAAGCAGCCAGAAGGCTGCCTGGCCTGCCGGCGCCACCGCCAGCGAGGGCGACTCCTGATTAATGGCTGCTGGTCCCCTTGGCTTCATCTCAGGCTTCCTGAAGGAAGCTTTTGCCCAAGAAGGGACAGAGCCTCCCTCACTGGGATGTGCCAGGACCCTGCTCAGTGGGCACAGTGACAGGTGCCACAGAGTCTTAAAACTGCCCAAGTAGAATATGGGAGCTGAAAGGAGCCTGGGAGGTGAGTTATTCCAGTACCTTCTCTTTATAGCCGAATAAAGAACAAACGGGCAATGAATGTTTACAGTGTGCTCCACGCAGTGTGAAGTCCTCTCCCCATAATTTAATTTCTACGACAAGCCTGTGGAATAGGTATGATTATCCCCATCAGGGAGGCAGAAGTTTGGGCTAAGACATGTAAAATCTCTTGTTAATGACACACAGCCCATATTGGCACCCAAGATGTCTCTGTTCTTAGGGCCTTCCTGCTATCTCACTGAGCATTTATCCAGCACTCAGGAATGTAGCTATCTTAGTCCTGCTATATGAGGGAGTCTTCAAAAAGTTCACGGAAAATGCAGATCAGTAGACGGAAGGCTACCTGAGAAAAATGCATGGATTTTGAAGTTGTTTGGTATCCAAATACACTTGAATTTTAATTTTATTTTTCCCATGAACTTTTCTTTTTCTTTTTTTTTTTTTGCCAGAGGACACATGAGTTTGTCAGAGAGAGGGAGAGGGAGAGGGAGAAAGCGACCCCCAATGGGGTGTGGTCACACTGCAGTCCCTTCTCCTCCATTTCTCCATCCCGTTGGTATTTGGGGCACACATGTATATGTGCCCAGTGTATTTTTTTGAGAAGTTTTTGCTATAGGGCGCGTGCGCTCGCCAGACAGACAGAAAGAGACAGAGAGATAGAAAGCGAGAAATCACCCCCCGGGGGGATGGCCACTCCTCAATCCCTTCTCCTCCCTTCTCCTCTCGGGATCTTGGGCACGCACGCACACGCGCCCAGTGTGAGTTTAAGCCACTGGGTCCAGGACGCAAACCGCGGTCGACTACGTGGGAGTCCAGCGACATAGCCATTACGCTAACTGCTGGTCCCTGCCCAGTGTATATTTCACGTTGCTAGGGCAGGGATTTGAACTGCACTGTTAGCCATGTGGAATCCGGCTGTCTTAACCACTAGGCCATGAGGCCAGCCCTTCATGAACTTTCTGAAGTCTCCTCATATTTTCAGTGCTTCATACAAGAACCTCACAGATTTTGGGGTTTTAGGGAAAAACTCTTGAATAAGTGAATTGCTGTAAGTAATCTTGGTACTATTTTACAGATACGATCCTAAAGATGTAACCAGGGAAGTAACTGTGTGTGTGTGTGTGTGTGTGTGTGTGTGTATGTGCAGCTTCTAGTAGGCTCTGAAGATGGGAAAGAGAAATCTAAGACCCTCAGGGTAAAAATCCTTACTGGGCATCCCAACTCCTCCACTAGGTAATCCCCCCACAAATGCTCTTTGTTCTAGTCCCACTGCGTTGTACTCTGTACCTCCGCTCTTTCCCTCTGTGTTTTCTACTTTCCCCCTACTTGGAATGCCCCCGTTTTCACCATTACTTGAGAAGCCCATGACCATCTTTAGGGTTCAGATAGGCCCTTCTCCATGAAGTTTTGCTTGATGTCTTTTATCTGGGAATCTGGCCTCGCACTCTAAATTCGTCTAGCAGGTGGGGCTCCTTATGTCTTTGACTACACGTTGCCTTGTGGCTTCTTGGGGCCGCACAGGTCCTCCCCGATTAGACCATGAGCAACTAAAGGGCCTTGACCCTGTTTCATCCCTGGTATCATCTCAGCACACACAGCAGTTGTAAAGGATGCTTGTGGACTTGAATGGACTTGACTTGGTGCAGATACACTGACATTGGGCTGGAATTTGTCAAAGGCGAGGGCTGGAGGTAGGCAGGGGTGGCAGGTGGGCCTCTACCTACCCTCTCCTTCCCCCCAGCATGCATCGAAAGCAGTTTTCTTGGGAACCAGCAGTTAGCATAATGGCTATGTCGCTGGACTCCCACGTAGTCGATCGCGGTTCACGTCCTGAACCCGGTGGCTTAAAACTCACGCCAGGCGTGTGTGTGTGCGTGCCCAAGATCCCGAGAGGAGAATGGAGGAGAAGGGATTGTGGTGTGACCATCCCCCCTGGGGGGTGATTTCTCGCTTTCTGTCTCTATGTCTCTCTCTGTCTGTCTGGTGAGCGCACGCGCCCTATAGCGAAAACCTCTCAAAAAAAAATAAAAAGAAAGCAGGTTTTCTCTCCAGAGACCACTCTGACCCTAGCTGACCTTCACTAAGGCTGTTTTCTCATTCTCTTAGATTGGGCTGAAGAAAACAGGAAGAATCATTAAGAGCCAGAGCCTTGTGAGCCAGCAAAATTATTGCTGATTCTTTTTACAGACACTGTAAAGCTTTGTTTGTACGTGTGACAAACGAGTGCACTTTTCCTGCTGGCCCCAGGGAAGAAGCCTCTACCAGCCTTCTGGATCCACTTCAGGAACCACACCCTGCCCACTTTGTCCCTCTTTCTCTGCCTTCCATGGTTAAACTCTGTTTTCCATACTTAAATAAAAACAAAAAACGTAGAGTTGGAGGACTCTTTAGTCATATCCAGAATCTCTCCCTGCAGGATCATTGGACCCCTTGCTACTCAAAGTGTGGTTCACAGATGAACAATACTGGAGTTTTGTTAGAAATACAGCAGACGGTGTAATGGTTGCAGGACTTCCACACAGTCAACTGTGGTTCGAGTCCTGGGCCCAGTGGTTTAAACCTCACACTGTGTGTGTGTGTGTGTTCCCAAAATTCCAAGAGGAGAATGGAGGAAAAGGAATTATGGCATGGCCATTCCCCTTGGGGGGTGATTTCTCGCTTTCTGTCTCTCTGTCTCTCTGGTGAGTGCACAAGCTCTATAGCAAAAATCTCTCTAAAAAAAAAAAAATAAAAAAATAAATGCTACTTCCAAGATCTCTGTAGTCCCCTCAGTCAGAATCTGCACCTTAATAAGGTCCTCAGGGAATTGTAATACTAGTAAAGTTCAAGAAGTGCTGCACTAACTCACTTTAAAAACAACTACAACAAAAAAGTGGCAAAGAAACCCTGGAAAGGAAAAACAACTTGTTAACTAGCAGTCAGATTAATTGGGCTTAACAAAATGTTGTTGAAAACCTTGTATACATCTAGTCCTGTATTTACCACTGTGGATAAAATTCAAAGTAGGGAATCTCTGTTCTCTTTGGTCTTCGGTAACACTTTTTTTTTTAAAAAAAAAAATATTTTATTGAGATTTATGTATTCATTCACGTATTTATTTATTTATTTATTTATTTTAATTTGATCACAGAGGGACAGAGTGAGAGAGAGAGAGAGAGGAGAGAGAGAGAGAGAGAGAGAGAGTGAGAAGGCAAGCTGCCAGGTCCAGGACTTGAACTGCAGTTGGCTCTGTGGGAGTCCAGTGCTCTTAACCACCATGCTACCTGCCGGACCCATGTCTTCAGTAACTCTTTATGTACCTAAACACTGCTTTGCCTCACACCAGAGCCTCAGCAAGTGTTAGATGAGTGAATACTTTCCTTGAATTCTAGTCTAGGGCTTCTTCCACACCACATAGTTGCCTTCCAAAATTACCAGCCTCTTTGAAAAACTCGTAGCACTTTCAGGCAGAAATAAATAAATTCTTTAGGGAGTAATTCAGAGAGTGGGCTGCATTCATGCTTTTGCCAACTCCCAGCAGCAGAATCCCTAGGTTCTAACAGTGAGGTAGCGCTCATGCAGCCCAGAAATCCACGTATCACAGGTTGTAGAGAGGGAGGACCTCAGAAGAAACAAGGCATGGTTTCTAGTGGGCTAAACATCTTTGATGAGCAATACAGGGTGCATAAAAGGTACTAAGGTAAGTGCCCAGCCCCTCTTCACCAAAGGTCTGGTGGCAGTTCTTATCTTTGTGACTGATGCATTTGTTCGGTCTAGCCTGGATTGTCTTATGGGTATCCCATGTTGCTTTTGTCCCCGGAGATCTGATGTCTGCTGGGATGTCTATTTCTTCCTTGAGGGGCTTTGTTATGGCTTTACCATTTGCTTAAAGTAACCTTAATCCCTACGGAAGGCTTTGCCTCTCACTTATCTATATGTATCAGGATAGTGACAGTGTGGCGTGCCTGCTTATTTCTCTGCAATTCACCAGCTTCGGGTTTGCATCTGTGTTACTCCTGGCTCCTGCATTATTTCTATGAGCTCATTATTTCTGGTAGCACAATAGCTTCCACTATCGTGGGGTGAGACAGGGTTTCAAACTTCTTCACATGGAAGGAGTCATATACTAATTTGCATCCAAATTGAAAATGAAGTTTCCTTTGGGGGACAAAAAAAAAGACCTGCCATGGTAAATTTCTCTGTAACAATATTATTTTGTGAAAGTAACTTAGGATATCAGCATTCTTCGAGGCCAGTATGAGATGGGTTGTAATCTTTTCCTCTTCATTAATTTTTCTTGTCCTTGTCAGCCCCTTAATCATCTATATAATATTGTGTGCTAGGATTTCCTAAAGCAAAGGAGAGTGATTTCCAGTAATAGCAAATATCAAATTTCCAGCAATATAATTTTTGGAAAAGATAGAAATGGAAACTAGGGATTTCAACTGTTCCTTGCATTGGCCAATTTAATTGCATCTAGAATAAGTATATTCTTTGCTTTTTTTTTTTTTTTTTTTTTTTTTTTTTTAGAAAGCACCTCCCCCTCCCCTGGCCCCAGTGAGGCATGGGCTGATGCAATCTCTTCTCTTCGGTCTCTTCCTCTCTTCAGGTTTCCGGGCATGCATGCACATGTACTTGGTAGACCTTTCATGCCACTGGGTTTGGGACTTGAACCACACAGTCAGTTGTGTGAGATCCAGCAGCTTTAACCACCACACCTTGCTGGTTCAAGAAAAAGTATATTCTTTTATTTTTTTAAATGAATGTGTATTTTAGAAGTTATTTTCTTAAAAAAATATTTTTAAAGGTTTTTTGCCATAGGGCATGTGCACTTGCCAGAGAGAGAGAAAGAGACAGTGAGAGAGGGCAAGTGAGAAGTCATCCCCTGGGGAAATGATCATGCCACAATCCCATCTCCTTCTGGAATTTTGGGCAAGCATGCACACATGCCCAGTGTGAGTTTCAAGCTCCAGGTTTGGGACTTGAACAATGGTCGGCCATGTGAGAGTCTAGCACTTTAACCACCATACTACCTGCTGGCACCAAGTATATTATTATTTTAGAGATTTTTGCTATAGGACATGTGCATTCACCAGAGAGACAGAGAGACAGAAAGCAAGAAATTACCCCTGGGGAGATGACCATGCTGTGATTTCTTCTCCTCCACTCTCCGCTTGGGATCTCTCTTCTTATGCACACATGCACAAGTGCCCGGAGTTGAGTTTCAAGCCACCATGTCTGAGACTCAGACTGCAGTCAGCCATGTGGGAGTCCAGCGACGTAACCATTACACAATCTGCTGGTTCCGAGTATATTATTTTTCTTTTTTAAAGAATTATTTTTATTTACTTAATTTTATTTGTTATTATTATTATTTTTAATTAGACTAAAAAGAGACAGATAAAGCAAAAGGGAACATGAAAAAACAAGCCACCAGGTCCAGAACTTGAACTGTGGTCAGCCATGTGGGAGTCCAGTATCTCAACCAACACACACACCACCTGCTGGCCCCCTGAGTATATTATTAATAATAAAAAAAGCTAGCTTTTTGCTGATTTATTTATTTATTTAAAAAACATTTTTTTTGAGAGGTTTTCGCTATAGAGCGCATGCGATCACCAGACAGACAGAGAGAGACAGAGAGACAGGAAGCGAGAAATCACCCCCCAGGGGGGATGGCCATGTCGCAATCCCTTCTCCTCCGTTCTCCTCTTGGGATCTTGGGCACGCATGCACACGGGCCCGGCATGAGTTTTAAGCCACCGGGTCCGGGACGCGAACTGCGGTCGACTACATGGAAGTCCAGCGACATAGCCATTGCGCTAACTGCCAGTCCCCTGATTTATTTATTTTTTTTTTTAAAAAGTAATACTTTGCCCTTTTTTTCCTTTGTCTTTTGTTTTGTTTTCTTTTAGTTATAGGGTGCATGTGCTTGCTAGCATGTGCTTTTCAAGCTACTGGGTCCAGGGTTCAAACCACACAGTTGGCCATGTGGGATTCAGTGCCTTCATGTCCATGCCACCTGCTGGCCCAGATTTCTTACTATGTGCTAGACACTATTTTAAGCTCTGAGTTGTTATCATTGAATTAACTACTGTAGTGTTATGAAATAGGTCGTATCCCCTTTGGTACTGAGATATTAGTAACTTATTTAGCTGGTAAGTAGCAATATGCTTGACTACAACTTGGATGGTTGTTCTCCAGAGCATGGGGCAGGTACCCTCTATACAGCTTGCTTCTGAGATGGGCTGGTCATCTGATTTCTAGCCTTATGTTGCCGACACATTTTTGTCCCCAATAAGTCTTTTCCTTATAGGTTAGTGTTTCAGTTGTGTATTATTGCTGACTAAGTAACCCCTACACAGAGGCTTAAACAATAAGTTATTTCTCATCATTGTTGCTCAGCTGAACTGTTCTTTTGCTTTGTATTTTGCTTGGTATTTCTCATGGGGATGCAGTCAGAGGTTGGCTGGGACTGAAATGTTCAAGATAGACCCATTAATATGTCTGGTGCCTTGAAGGGATGTCTAGAAGGCTGCTCTTGCTTGGTGTATTGGAATGGCAGAGCCCCAGTTCTCACCACAGGGTCTCTACAAGTAGACTCCATCAGTTTCTAGAGGTCAGACTTAATCCATGGTAGCTCAGGGCTCCCAAGAGCACAGAAGTAGCTCCTAGGCTCTCTTGGAAATTAGGTCTGGGACTGACCTACTATCACTTCTGCCACCTTTCTTCTGTTTTACTGAGTCACAGGGTCAGCCCAGATTCAGCGATGGAGTAGTCTACTCAAGAGCATGAATACTGGAAGCAGGGTTCATGCAGTCTCCTCCAGGTTTGGAGCCTAGCTGTCACAACTCACAGCGTACTGAGACTGGAGAACACATGTGGATTGAAGTCCTAACTTTCTCCTATGTCAGCTCCATGACATTAGACAAGTTACTTAAACATCTGGCAGCCTCTAGTTCTTTCTCTGTGAAAGGAACAGTCACCGTCCTGACTAAGCATCCCACCGTACCAGGTACCGGCGTAAGCACTCTACATGCTACCGGCGTAAGCACTCTGCATCATCACTCAGCTATTCTTCTCTGCAGACCTGAGGTGTAGCTACTATCATCTCAGATTTACAGTCCGAATCTCAGACACAAAGAATGCATTGTCGGGAACCAGCAGTTAGCGTAATGGCTATGTCGCTGGACTCCCACGTAGTCGACCGTGGTTCACGTCTCGGACCCGGTGGCTTACAACTCACGCCGGGCGCGTGTGCGTGCGTGCCCAAGATCCCGAGAGGAGAATGGAGGAGAAGGGATTGCGGCGTGACCATCCCCCCTGGGGGGTGATTTCTCGCTTTCTGTCTCTATGTCTCTCTCTGTCTGTCTGGCGAGCGCACGCGCCCTATAGCGAAAAACCTCTCCAAAAAAAAAAAAAAAAAAAAAAAAAAAAAAAAAAAAAAAAAAAGAATGCATTGTCTGCCCAAGTTCACATGTCCAGCAAGAGGCAGTATTGGGATTTGAACCCAGAAAGTGTGGCTTCTTAATTCATGCTGTTAATTGACTCTGTGTTTCTCAGCAGTAGCTGTATCTCAGGATGGCAGTGAGACATGGATGAAACATTGTAAATGAAGCTCTTGGTGCAGTATATGGTGCAATGTAATAATCTCAGTGGTTTGGAATGTTCACAGTATTCACATCATCTGGAGAGGCTCAGCTTGCAACAATTGCTATTCATTTCTTGGTTAAGACAAGTATACTCTGTTCATTTCCATTTTTCTTTATATATGCTCTGTGTAGTATTCTCATTTCAAACATATTTGGATCCATCTCAAATATAACTTATTTCCTGGATTTGCTTCCTTGTCTATAGCCAAGGGGGTCTTATACCATTCTTCTAGGAAATAGCTTTAGATTGATATCTTGCCTCTGGCTGGTCATTGTGGATACAAATCTTTCTCTACTGAAAATGCCGCTGATTATTAGGCTTCAACTACAGTTCCTAAGCCCTATTGCTCTGCTTGAGACCCACTGGGACACTCAGAGTGATATTGCAGACTATTTAAAACAATGCTGTTATGTTCAGAATTTTGTTATCTTCATTGCTGAGCCCTCAGATTCTGGTTGTTTCCTGACATTATGAATCTGTTTGTGTATCTGTTTCCTCCTCCTTCCAACTTACTCATCAGAGTTTTCTTACTTACTGTTGATATTTTCTTGTTATAGAATTAAAAAAATCTTCTGCTACTTGTGTCTGGCTGAGCATAGCCATAGCTAAGGTTAAAAAAAAAAAAAAAAAAAAAAAAAAAAAGAGAAAGACAAGCAGGTGGCATAGTGGTTAAGGTGCTGAACTCCCACATGGCCAACTGTGGTTCAAGATTAGGATCTAGGGGGGACCAGTAGTTAGCTTAAGGCTATGTTGTGGACTCCCACGTAGTCAACCGTGGTTCGAGTCCCGGACCTGGTGGCTTAAAACTCATGCCAGGCATGTGTGCGTGCGTGCCCAAAACCCCAAGAGGAGAATAAAAGAGAAGGGATTGCGGCATGGCCATCCCCCCCCCCCGGGGTGGGGTGATTTCTCACTTTCTGTCTCTCTGTCTCTGTCTGTCTGTCTGGCGAGCTCACACACCCTATAGCAAAAACCTCTAAAAAAATTAAAGATTAAGGTCTAGGGGCTTGAAAATTATGCCATGAGCATGTGTGTGCATCCCCAACTTCCCAGGAGGAGAATGAGGCGAAGGGATTGCAGTGTGGCTGCCCTTCCTGGGGGTTGATTCCTCAGTTTCCCTCTCTCTGTCTCTGTCCATCTCTCTCTGATGATTAGATTTCAGCTACGGTTGGAAAAAGAAGTTATCTTCGATTCCCTTTTTGTCCTTTCTCCCCATATCAAATGCATCAACAAATCCCACTGGCTCTGCATTCACAGTATATTCTCAGATCCAGACACGGTAGTGCACACCTGTAACCCCAGTTACTCTTGAGGCTGAAGCAGGACTATCACAAGTTTGAGGCCAGATTGGGCAACAATCTTTAAGAGACCCTGTCTCTTAAAAAAACTCCTTACATTGTCCCCTGATCTATCACAAATACTGGTACCTCTGTATAATACCTTTCCCCTGAAGTCATACAGAAGGTCCTTCTCTGGGTTCCAGCTTAGATTCGTCCTCATCTTTTGAACATTTTGCATAATTTTCCATGCAGCATTCAGAATGGTCTTTGAAAAATATGATCATATCATATCATTTCCCTGCTGGAAATCCTTCAGTGGTTTCCATGGAATGGAATCATGAAATGTGAAGTTTGACATCGGGGCCTACTTTGTAAAATTTTTAAAAAATTATTTATTTACTTTTTTTAATGTGTGTGTGATAGAGGGCACTTGAGCTCACCAGAGAGAGACAAAGAGGAGAAAGAACCTGTCAGGGGAACGGTCTCATCACAATGATTTCTCCTCCATTTGCCCCTTCTCGGATTTTGGGCACACATGCACATGTACCAGGATGTTGCTCAAGTTGCAGGTCCAGGAGTTGAACCGTACAACTGGCCATGTGCAACTTACCATGTGCAATCGGCTGCCTTAACCACCAGCTCTTGGAGCCTACTTCTTCAACCTCATCCTAACTATCTTTTCTTTCCTTCCCTTCTCTTCCTTCCTTCCTTCCTTCCTTCCTTCCTTCCTTCCTTCCTTCCTTCCTTCCTTCCTTCCTCTCTCTCTCTCTCTCTCTCTCTCTCTCTCTTCTTTCTTTCTTTCTTTCTTCTTTCTTTCTATTATTTTAATTATTTTTAAAAGAGGTTTTCGCCTTAGGGTGTGTGCAGTCACCAGAGACAGACAGAGTCAGTGAGAGGGAAAGTGAGAACTCAGCCCCAGAGGGGATGGCCAGGTCGCAGTCCCTTTTCCTTCATTCTCCTCCTGGGATCTTGGACATGCACACACACGAACCTGGTGTGAGTTTCAAGCCACTAGATCTAGGACTCCAACTGCAATCAGCCATGTGGGAGTCCAAAGATGTAACTGCTACACCATTAGCAGGTGTAGGCCCCCACCCTAACCTTCTTTCTGCTGCATTTTTTTTTTTTTTCTTTTTTGCAGCACTTGTCACTACCTGGAATTATTTATTTTCTTGCTGATTGTCTGATCTTCCTCTATTCCCACCTCTACTTCTGCATAGAAATGAGGCATAGGAGCAGGAGTGTTATCTGGTTCATCCCCATATGCTTAGCATATGCAGATGTGTGATCAATATTTTTGAAAGAAAGAAGTCATAAGCTTCTTCTTTAATTTAACTCTTGGTCAGATAGCTTTCCTTTATCAACCATTTCTATAACTTTGATTTTGAATGTCTCTGCACAGGTATGTCTTCTGAATACTGGCTCAGCTACAGAAATAGAATCCTCATTTTTCTAAAAATCAGCTACACTATTATATAAATTTTAGAACCCCATGCTGTGCGCTCCTGAATGATTCCATGAGCTAAGTGTAAAGCCACAGGGGTAACAGGATAATGCTTGCTCTCTTGTAACCCTGTCACAGTGGAGCTTTTATCTCTCTGTGTTCTCTGCCCTCTGTGTTGAGAGGTTGGGGGTAATGGTAAGCCACAGAATGTATCTAACATTTTCTCTCTGGTAGCCTTCTTTTTTTCTTTAAGAATTATTTATTTTATTTAATTTATTTATTCATTTATTTTAATTTGACCAGAGAGAGACACAGAGAGAGAGAGAAAGAGAGAGGGAAATGAGAAAGCAAGCCACCAAGTCCAGGACTTGAACTGTGGTCGGCCATGTGGGAGTTTCCATCGCCTTAACCACCATGCCAGTAGCCTTCTAACACCCATCGGGGAGCAGTGGTTCTTCCCCACCACTCCCTGCCATGGCAGTCTTATCCCTGCAGCAGTGGCTGACTGAGATCTAAAAGCTGGAAGCTCATCTTTTAGTTTGGTAGTTCTTATTTTTGTTTTCTCACCTCTCATCACAAAGGCCATTTTTGATGATAAGGTTCAGTCCCTTCTTAAAGTTCACGTTGCATAATCTTTAGGGGTTTCAAACAATTTTGGTCTCAGTCCAAATTGAACCAAATCAGGTTTTTGAATGCTTTAATTAGTTTTAAAACAGTTTAAAAATAGAAATGAAAAGGAAGAAAGAGAAAGTAAAAAACACATATGCTCATGAGACACACACACACACACACACACAGAGAGAGAGAGAGAGAGAGAGAGAGAGAGAGAGAGAGAAAGCTGCCACCAGGTCTGGGATTCAAACTGCAGTTGGTCATGTGGGAATCCAGTGCCTCAACCACCACACCACCTGTTGGCCCTGAAACATAATCATTTTTTTAAAAAAAATAGTTATTGAATTCCATTTGTTATTATAATTTTTAATTTGACCAGAGAGAGACTGAGAGAGAGAAAGGGAAAGCAAGAAAGTAAGCTGCCAGGTCCAAGGACTTGAACTGTGGTTAGCTATGTGGGTATCCAGTACCTTTAACCACCACACCACCTGCCGGCCCAAAACATAACTTTTAAGGAAGTTAAATTGCTAGGAAATTATAAACCTAGATTCAAAACACATCTTACTATTGACACCTAACACTAATGTCAAGTCAGAATCCCTGCAGCATCAGAAGGCTGGCAAGGAGCTGGGTAATCTTCAGAGTACACACTCCTCAGTACCTACTTTAGAGAGGGCCATGGTCTATAACAGAAGAGGGAAACCCTCTGAAAAAGAAGTCAAGGAGGTCTACAGAGAACAATGACAAAGGAGTTCTTCCGCCAAATCAGAATCAGAGTGTAATAAAAGAACATAGTCCGAGGCCTTAATGATGCTCTCTCAGTGGGATTTCAGAATGACTATTGAGTAATAGTTGTATGTGTTTTATTCCTTTCCAAAAAAAGGGTTTTGAGGTCAGCAGGTGGCATAGTAGTTACATCGTTGGACTCCCACATAGCTGACCTTGGTTTGAGTCCTGGAGCCGGTGGCTTGAAAATCACACCAGGCACGTGTGTGTGCGTGCCCAAGATTCTGGAGAGGGATGATTTCTCACTTTCCCTCTCACTATCTCTGTCTCTCTCTCTCTCCAGTGAGTGTACGTGCCCTAAGGCAAAAATCTCTGTTAAAAAAAAAGGGGGGGTTTAATTTACTCCAAATTGTCAGATCTCTTATGGGATCCTCTGTGCTGCATAGGGTCCTGTGGAGGGTTCTGTGGACTCAGAGAAGGCAGGGATACAAGAAAGAAAGATCCTGGGTCTCTGAATAGCCACATGGAGTAGAGCCTCTGACGTGCATTGGAATATCACATGAGCAAGAAATAAGCCTTGATTGTGTTAAATAATCCAGTAAACAGACCGGTTGAGGCTTTGGGATCACCTGCTATCACAATTACCCTACCTTGACCAATGTGGTCATCAAAAGTGCATGCAATGCAACAGCAGGCTGTATGTGCTGGCTTTATCTACTACATTGTAATTTTCTTCCACCAAGTAATTAAAGACGAACTCTCCGGCTAAGAGCTTACTTAAAATTGAGACCGAATTTTCTTGTATGTCCTTTCTTTCTCTAGTTCCCTTAACTTAGTCACCAAGCATCACTCAGTGTCTAAACTTACTGCTTACTAGCTATGGAAAATTAGAAATAAATCAATCTGTTTGCACTTCAGTTCTCTTGTATGTAAAATGGTATATAATAATAGTACTTACCTTAGGTTTTTGTGAGAATAAAGGAAATTAATCCATGTACTGTGTTGAGCATGGCAGCTGGATATAGTAAGTGCTAAATAATTATAATATCATCTTCATTATCTTCATCCTTGTTAGCGTCGTCATTATTTTCATCATCATTATTATAGTAGTTGCTAGGTAGATGTTTGGCGTAGAAACAGCATCAACTATAATATGCAAGATCTGGTCTTCCCGTGAGATGTTTGCTTATTTCAAGGCACTTATTTATTTTTTATTTTTTGATTTTGTACTTGTTTAGTACAGTCTCTATTAAATACTTAATTTTAAGAGAAAGGTTTTGCCTATCTCCAACCTACTTCAGAAAATGGTTATAGTTGGGGATGTTCTCTTTCTGTCTGAGTTTTATGTCAGTATCTGTGTTCCTGTAGAGGCTTTACTCTGAGAGTGCAGTATTTGTACTCTGTGCAAACTGGAGTAGAAGGAATAGAGGAAGGTTAACATCCCTATTGATGGAAGAAACCACTTCTTGCCTAGATTCACTTCCTGCTTAGGTTGACTTCCAGCTTAGAGTCACTTCCTACTTAGAGTGCTGGGAGGAAAGTGGCTATGAGTGTACTCATAGAAGTAGCCTTTCCTCTTTTCCCTGTCTCGGTTCCCTAGTTACCCTGCCAACCATCTAATTTCAGATAGTGTGCAGACCACACTTACAAGACCAAGGCTTAGAATCCCTTCTCTTCTTTATTAGCCTTTAAGAACAGAGACTGGACCTACATCAGAGATGGCCTTATCCATCTCCTATACCATGTGTTTAGACCCCTGCTTTCCTTGTATGGTCGAGTTAGTGTGCTTTTGCTCACACTGCTAGCACGAACCCTCTCCCTAGGCCACTCTCCAGAGTGATGCTACCTAGATAGGCACACCTACTTGTGTTGGCATGTTTTACGCATGACCCAAGCTGCACATAACAACATGTGTAAGATATACACTCTCTTCTTTGTGTAATTTCAGGCACCAGAATATGCCTACACATAGGGCATGTGCATACAGACACACTCGTATTCTTTTTTGTTTCTGGTAGAAATATGCTTCTGTGATGTTCCTTCTACTCCCACACATGCCCCTCCATGGCTGGCACATCTCTTAATTATTTCCATCTACTCCCTCCCCATAGACCTTTTGTGTGTATATTTTGGCACAAAGTCTTTTGGTTCCTCCCAGTTCCTCTCTCTATTTTTCTGCCTCCCTCCCCTTCCCTCCTCTTCACAACTTCTTAGAAAATTTGTTAAACTATACATTCTTTATTGTTAATGTGCATTTATGAAAAATTCTTCACAGTTACAAAAGTGCATGGTTATAAAATCATCTCCATAAAATGTTGGCATCTTCCCTTGAACCCCAACCCTCCCTAACCCTCCCGCTCCCAGACCTCAACCCTCTGCCAGACGGCACTTGGAAAAACTGGGAGCTCTGGGGATCCATGTTCTCCACCCAGAGCTGTGGCAAGCATGACAATGATTTACAAAGGACTGTGTGACTTGATTTCCCTTTTGCCTTCTTCTGGGGTAGGGAAGAGCAGACACGTTTCTCTAGCTTCAGGAAAATATTTTGAGGAATGGGTGAAAAGTGTCTCGTTATACTCTTCTACCAGTGGAAAGGATATTAGCAAAGACATCTCTGGGGAAAATGGATGTTGTTGGTTAAGTTTTCTCGATGTTTATAGAGAAATAACTGTCACAGTCTGTTCAAATTCTATACATCTAGTTCCTTGAAAGGATCAATAAACCTCTATAGCAATTCTAGTGACCTATTTTTGCAAAGTTCCCTAGGAATCCCTGTAGGAATAGAGAAGCAGAGATAAGGATTTGTCTGAGGGTAACCAGAGGCAACTAGTCTAGAGTGTTGCAGTGCAAATGTGGTGGCTTTTCTACAGAACAATTTTCTTGGCCCTGGCCTTAACTGTTATAGTTTGAATGGTTCGCTAAACTTTGATATCCTCTGGCCAAGAATGAAGGATGCTTTTACAATGAGAACAAGTCTTTGAGGGGTAGGAAAGAACAGATGGGAGCAGGAAGAAGTCAGGTTCTTATAAAGATGTCTCCACCACAAACTTTCTCCTTTTCTATTTTTGCAGCAGCCAATCCCACTTCAATCTTGGGGAAATACCATCTTAGTATATCAAATAATGCAACAGTCAGATGATCGAGTGGACTGTGTCAGAGGGCTGGACTCAAATTCCAGAAAGATCAGCCCTATGTCAACAGATAACCAGTATAAATGGAACCTCATACACAGACATAGAGATGCAGAGATATTCCATCAAATACAAGTTAGCCAGCCTGGAACAGTTTGAATAAAACCCGTGGTAACACCATAATGGTTTTGTGGTCACCAGGGATGGGGAGCAATTCAAGACAAGATTGTTAGATTACCTCTAGAAGCTTACTTCTGAAAGCCTAAACAAGATGGTGGTGGTGCCGGGACAAGCAGGGAATTCCTTGTCAGGAAGGCGGTTGAATTGTTTCCTCATGGTGTTTTGGTTAACGGGGGATCTTTTAGCAGCTGGAGAAACATTTGTTCTTTGAAAGCCATGTGTTGTGCTCAGAAAGGTTTGCTATTCATGGCGACCAAATTGTCCCAGTAGAAATAATGTTTGATCTCAAGGGACATTTGATGTCTTGCCTGGTTTTAGTTCTATGCAAAAAAGTACATATCTTAAAA
This sequence comes from Tupaia tana, assembly GCA_026018925.1. Taxonomy (NCBI): domain Eukaryota; kingdom Metazoa; phylum Chordata; class Mammalia; order Scandentia; family Tupaiidae; genus Tupaia; species Tupaia tana. The sequence continues at coordinate 50,920,012 of JAKSZU010000012.1, forward strand.
CATATTAACTGTATTTCGGCAAAGAATAGTCTCTAGGAGATTATCACAGATGCATGTGGTGTTCCTCTATGGGAAGCTTAACTATTTTGTCAGGACTATTATTTCCGAAAGTTTCTCCCAGTACTTTAGGCTGTCAGCTTGACTGGTCGAGAGCATCTCAAGTCCACCATCGTCGGAGCAGAAGAAGAGAGCAGGGCACAGTTCGGCTTCAGCTGTCACAGGAGCAGGGCTCTGGTCCAGGTTCTATAAGCAAGACTCAGGGGGCACAAAGTTCAAGCACTCCAGGTCTAGCAACGTTCCTGGGGACTCTTTTGGTTGACTAGCTCAAGGAAGCATGGATGAGGGATGATTTCTTGAAAGATGACACATTATCCTCCTTCATTTCTTTCAGGCCTGACAGGAGGATGGGGTGATGGAGGCTTGCTGGAGCTAGGAAGCAAGGTAGAAAGCCCCTGTTTTGATTTTCCTACTGGGCACCTCTGCCAACATGTCAGATTGTACCTTTAGGTTTCCCCTACAGCCAGCAGAGGTTCTCACCAACAGTGCTACTCCTTCGGTATCACAACATAACATGGGGGCTTAAGGAGAGGTGGTTAACACGGCTTCCTCTCCTGCTTCCAAGGCTGCATTCCTGATGCTTTATAACACATCGGGAAGCAGCGTCTCCTATTCGGATGTTACCTGTGCTGCCTCTGCATTTCAGAGGCTGCAATTTGCCCTACTGTGAGCATATCTAAGTCTGGGTAGCAGCCAGATTTTACTGCTCTTTACTTAGCTGGTCCACTGGCATGTTCATGCCTGCTGACTCCTGGGACCCCATTACACAACCTTCCATGGTATTCTCTTCCCCAAACACCTAAGAACACACTAGAAAGAGAACTGTGTTGATGTTTAGTACCAAACTTGCCACATAGGCAAGTCCTACCTAATCTTGAGCCTCTAGTTTCCCATCTGTGAAATAGGATTACTGATGTTTGGTTTGACTCCTGCATGTGGAGAAGTCTAGAAGAATAATGCAAAAGCTCTTCATGAACTATTGAGTGCTGAGAAAATGTAGGGAAGATACTGATGAAGCTGATCAAACTGATGATGAAGATGAAGGTGACAACAGCAATGATGTTAATGGTGCTTTGCACATCAGGTTACTTGGGTCTTCACTGGCAGATGAGATATAATTTCCCTGAATTAAGCTTCCATTGTCTTCCTTCTAGGGTTTGTCCAGATAACCTCAGGTACATTACTTAGCTCTCTACAATTCCTATATCTATAAAATAGGAATAATAAAAGCCACTAGGCAGTGTCACTGAGAATCGAAATAAATGAGTCAATAGATATAAAAGTGCCCAGAGGAGTGCCTGCCCCTTATGAGGAACTCCATTAGTGCTGCGTAAGATTGAATTTATGTAACATTAGAGGGAATTACAATATTTCCCAACTTCAGGGGGAAGTAGAAAGAGCTTATTAAGTGCATGACTCAAACTTCTCTCAGCCTCAATTTCCTCATCCATAAAATGAACACAAGAATGTTCACCTCAAAAGACCGTGTGAGCTAAAGAGAATTGTCTGTACAGAGAGTTAATCACAGTGCCTGATACTGGCAAGTGCCCAGTAATTAATAGCTCTCTTGCCCTTACACTTAAATGGGTGAGTGGCTTAGAAGAAAATGCAAACCCTTCTACAGATAGTGGTGGCTTTCTCCTCCTTTAGCCCTGGGTATTGTCACGCCATGGATCTGAGACCACATGGTACTTTCCTGGTGAGGTCCCTTGATATCAGCACCCTGACAAGAACAGTCACATGATTGGGATCCCAGGATGCCAGGACTCTTGCTGCCCCAGTTAGTGGGCCTTCTGCCTCCCTCTTCCTCTTCTTCTTCTTCTTCTTCTTCTTTTTTTTTTGAGAGGTTTTTCTTATAGGGCGCGTGCGTTCGCCAGAAATACAGAGAGATAGAAAGCAAGAAATCACCCCCCAGGGGAATGGCCATGCCACATTCCCTTCTCCTCTATTCTCCTCTCGGGATCTTGGGCATGCACACACATGCACCTGGCATGAGTTTAAGCCACCAGGTCTGGGACTAGAACTGCAGTCGACTACATGGGAGTCCAGCAACATAGCCATTACACCAACTGCTGGTCCCATCTGCCTCCTTCTTCTGAAGCCAAGGTCTGAGTGAGAGTCAAGAGATAGGTATAGAAGGGAGGGTACTGGAAGTATGCACCCTCAGCCTGCTGCCTGGGATCTCAGGAGGCTACAATTGATGCTCTAGAATGGGGAGCAGTCATTGGGAGGCGGTCTCACCTGGTAGCTGCTCTTAGGAGGAGGATGTCAGGGAGGCTGGCATTGGGGGTGTTTGGATTCTCTGGAGGCAGTGGTTGGCAGCACTGAGAGCTGAAAGATTGGACATCAGAGGGAAAGTCTTGGTTCTGCTCCAAGCCCCTATATATACTTAAATAACTTGGACTCGTTTACGCTCTCAACATACCATGTGTATTGTGGCACGGTCATTTATGTCTGCTTGACAAAGGAGATGAGCTCATGAGTCACCTCCATTCTTGTAATTCTCTTGGACTTTGCTAGGCACAGTTGATGGCTTCTCCTCTGGGCTTCTATACTATGTGCTCAGAGTATTGACACATTGTTGGAAAGGGAATAATTTTTAAATCTCAATCTTGTGCTAGTGGTAAGTGCCTTGAGGGTGGGGACTGGGTCAATTTATTGTCCATTCCCAGTTCCTAGCACAGTGCTTGACCCAAGGTTGATGCCCACACAAAGTCAGGATAGGTCAGGTTAGTGTCCTGGTCTTGCTTGAGTCATGACTGAGGCAGCCAGGCACACAGAACCAGGGCGGACAGGGAGGGTGTTCAGTGGTCAGTGGCAGTGGTAGTTGGAAGCATGGAGAGGTGAGAGGCACCCATGTCAAATCTCTTCCTCTTCACTGGCCTTGCTCCAACGGTGACAGCAGTTTGCTGTGATGCCTAGGAGGAAGTTGGTGGCCACAGATGCAATGGAGACCACAAAGCCCACGAAGGCAATGAAGAGGTAATCATCCAGAGTCAGGGTCAGGTGGCAGGCCTTGAAGCTCTCCTCAGTGAGCGAGAAGAGGGGGGCACCCTCCACTTCAGGGGGACCCCGACATTCAGCCAGTTGAGAATCTGCAACACAGAACCCAGGGAGGGTGAGGCACCCAGGGGAGAGAGAATGGGTTGGAGAGTCCCATCCCTTCTAAGACAAAGGAAGAAAGACATTTACTGAGTTTCTTCTATGTGCCAAACAGTCCATGTATCTTCTTTAGTCCCCTCAATGACCCTCAAGGCAAGTATTTTTATACCTATTTAGCTTCCTTTTAATTTTTTTTTTTTGGGAGAGGTTTTTGCTATAGGGCGCATGCGTTCGCCAGACAGACAGAGAGAGACAGAGAGACAGAAAGCGAGAAATCACCCCCCAGGGGGATGGTCACGCCACAATCCCTTCTCCTCCATTCTCCTCTCGGGATCTTGGGCACGCACACACACGCGCCCAGCGTGAGTTTTAAGTCACCGGGTCCAGGACACGAACCGCGGTTGACTACGTGGGAGTCCAGCAACATAGCCATTACGCTAACTGCTGGTTCCCCTTCCTTTTAATTTCTTAAAAAAATAATTTATTTTTTAGGTTTTTGCCATAGTGCTCATGAGCTCCCTGGAGAGAGACAGAGAGAGGGAAAGTGAGAAGCCATTCCCCCTGGTGGGGGGGGGGGGATGGTTACACTGCAATCTCTTCTCCATTCTCCTCATGGGATTTTGGGTACATGTGCACACACGCCTGATGTAACTTTCAAGCCACTGGGACTTGAACTGTGGTCAGCCATAAGGGAATCCAGTATCTTAACCACCACACCACCTGCGGGCCCCTTTTTAATTATTTTTAAAAAGCTTATTTAATCCATAAAGAGAGAAAGAGAAAGTATCCCCAAGGGTGTGTTGGTCCCAAAATCCACCTTCAGCCTCAGCCAGACCTGGATCGTGGGCATACACACATCTGGTGTGCTCACAGAGGTTTCCGGACTTGAACGGGGAACCTTCTCACAAGAGATTGCCTCAAAGAGCATCGTGTTTTACCACTGCCATGCACCACTGACTGATCTCTTATATCTGTTTTCTGGATGTGAAAAATCACTGCTTGGAGAGTTTAATAATTTGCCAAAAGTCCTACAGCTACTGCTAATGGCAGGTCTGGGGCTATTGTGGAACATTATCTTCTCTTACAATACCTTCCCAAATGGTTTTTGGGCTTCTGCTCATAAAACACCTAAACGCAGCTGAGTGATCCTGTCAAATCTGACATCTTCTCATATCACTCTCTGAAACCCACCCCTGGCTTCCTATCCTCACAGAGCAAAGGCCAAGGTCCTCATCCACCATGGGCTACCAGACTTCCTCCTGCTTCTTGTTTACTCTGTTCTAGCCACACATGGCTCCTGGTCATTCTTTCATCACTCCAAGCATGTTTCCTTGCAGAGTGGGGAGGAAGAGCCTTTGCATTCATCCCTTGTGAGGGAGTTTTTCTTTGAGATCTCTGTATACCTCAGTTCTTCACTTCCTTTGGAATTGTGCTCAAATCATCCTAAGTAGTGATGCTTTCCTTATGATTTCTTATAAAATAGCAACTCTCACTTTACCTTTTTCTGAGCTCACTGTCTCACCTACCTGGCTTAATTTTTCCTCATAGTATTAATTACTCTCTGATAATTAGTTTGCTTATTGTCTCTTCAACCCTTGAATATAAGTTCTTCCCATGATATCCTTAGCCTCAAAACTGTGTCCTGTTCATGCTAAATGCTTAATGAATGTTTGCTAAATGAATACAGAACTCTGTTCAGTTCTGAAGCATTAGATCTTTCTACTACCCCATGTGGCTTTTCCAGATACACAGAATATAGGGTCAAGAATATGGGCTTTGGAGCTATTGACCTGGGTTCAAGTCCCCTCTTTACCATTTACAAGCTGTGTGATTGTGGTTAGGATATTGAACCCTTCTCTTGTTTGTTTCCCCATCTGTCTAATGTGGATAGTAATCTATCTACCTCAGAGGGCTGTTGTGAAGACTTAGTGAGTTAGAATACATACATGATATGTTCCTGGTACATAATACGCACAACGTGAGTGTGAGCTTTCATTATTATTGTAGATTGTTCTCTTTTGATAGGTCATTGGGGTCCATCTTCTGCACTTAGGCTTCCCCAGGAGGGAGCTACTCCTTGGGTGGGGTTACTGTTATCTTCAGCATGGATGGTCTCATCTCATCTTTCCAGGGTTGCTTTTATAAATGCATGATGGTTGTCAGTGGTCTGGCTCTGCTTTGGAAGTAAGAGTGGCATGTGGTGGGTTATGCTGTGTGGTGCTGGGCACTACTTTAGAGCAGCTAGTCATTTCTTGGTTCAGTGGGATAAATATTAATTAAGCTATTATCTTAGGCAAATCTTTAAAAATTTTTTTTCACGGGGTAATTTCTTGCTTTCTGTCTCTCTGGTGTGTGCATGTGTCCTATAGCAAAAATCTCTCAACACATTTTTTTTTTCTTTCCTTTCTGGCTCTTGTGTTCTGACTCTCTAAGAACGGGATCATCCCACCCCGATTTTCTAACAGAATAAATATGAAGAAGTTTTCTAAATTATGGGGAGTTCAAATACTATATATTCATTCTGTAGTTTTTGAGGGCAAAAATACAAGGACGAATTTGGATTGACTTTTTAAAAAATTGATTAGCATCATTACCCATAGAAATGGGGAGTCGGGTTTGGAATGGGGATGCAATCTTCTCCAAACTCTAGATCAACTGGTCCCTGTAGGTTCTGTAAACAGGACCCCAGGCCTTGCACGTGCCAAGATCATGTCTAGAGTTTTGTTTTATTTCTTCCATGAGTGAGAGAGGTAGAGAGAGACAGGATTCTGATACCATGATCCACCGCCAGCTCCAGCCAGCCCTAGATCATGGGCACACACATGCCTCGTTTACTCAGGGAGGCCTCTGAGAGGGCAGCCCAGAACTTTACTGTGTGGGTTCGCCTCAGAGAGGGTTCTATTTTACCACTGCACACTGACTAGCCCCTTTGTCATGATTCTCCTCTGAAAACCGGAAGACACTGAACTCCAAAGTCTATAGGACACAGAAAGGGAGTAGGTGATGAGAGGGCTCAATGAGAGTCAGGGAATGTGAACCAGTCACTTAGGGACCAGCTGGAGGAAACTCTGAAGGCGATCAGCAGGCCTGCTCAGGCAGAATGATAGCCTGGGGACTGACAAAGCCCTTTGGTAAGTCAAGTGACTGTCTTAAAGTCAGGTTGTAGCCCAAGGACTTCCTTAGGTCCCCTTTTTGCTCAAATTTTTCCAAAAAGCATGTAATTACATGCAAAATATAAAGAGAGAGAATAGTGGAGAAAGGACCATAATGGAAGAGAATACCTAGCCCTATGTATACTGGCTATATTTAAAAAAATATATAATTCTATTTATCATATCATTATTTTTTTTTCTTATTTGACCAGAGAGGGAGAGAGAGAGAGAGAGAGAGAGAGAGAGAGAGAGAGAGAGAAAGAAAGTCACCAGGTCTGGGACTTGAACTATGGTCAGTCATGTGGGAGTCCAGCACCCTAACCACTAAGCCACTTGCCAGCCCCTATACTGGCTATTTTTTTTTTTCCCAAGAGGAAATACTCTTTGTGAGTGTGATGCTGTGAAATGTGTTCTTGGAGGCACAGGGGACCTGGGTTTCTAGTTATGGCCTGCTTGCTTTCTCACCCAGGGCCTGGGGACAGTCACTGATCGTCTTTGGAGCTCAGTCCTTCACTTGTGCCAATGTGTGAAGCTACACTGATGGGCTCCTGGATCCCTCTCCTGCTTCTAGGGCAGCAGAGATCTTGGAGATCACTGAAAAGGAGGAGTCCCTAGGTGTGATGGAAGCCTAGCTCTCTGAGTGTTTTTTCTGTCGGGAGTGCACAGGAGAGGGAGGAAAGGCACAGTCTGCCCTGCTGCTTGAGTGGCTGGTGATCACTCCAGGCAGCCTCCCTCTCCTCCCCACTTCCATTGCCCCATCTCAGTCCCCAGCTATTTCAGTTCTATAGAACTACCTCCCACAGCTCTGTGGAAACACTGGAATCGTGACCCACAGCCCCCCTCAAACTATTTTGGTCTTGGGCTCCCCACTCAGTCCTTCTTTTCCTCCTACCTATTCAGCATCCCTTCCCGATATGCACTAATCCCAGGCTCTGGGAAAGCCCCTGGGCTAGTGCCCCCAGGTATTCCTGTTCTGCTGGGCCTTGTGCCAATGCTCAGTGCTGTCACACAAGGGAGCCAATGACTGGAGTCACAGCTGACGTTGCCTGCCTCTGGGCTAGGCTTGAATGCCACTCAGTGAGGCCAATGTCCATTGGCCCTGTGTGGTCCCAGCTCCTTCAGGCCACTCTCTAGTTGGAATTGGCTGGTTCAGTCACCACATCTCAGGTCCTCCTCTTATCTCTTCAGGCAATACTCAAACTTTGCAGAACTCTGCTGAGGCCCTTTGGCCAGCCCTGAACTCAAGCCCTATCTTTTCTGATGACCCAGAAGAAAAATCTTCAGGATATAACCCGAGGACAGCCAAACTTTCAAGGTTTGAATCCTGACACCATACTTAGCAACTGTGTGACTTTGAGTAAGCCACTGAACCTCTCTGTGCCTTTGTTTTCTCCTCTGGAGAGTGAGGACCTCATTAGCGCTTTCATGAGGACAAGATGAGCTAAAATTTGTAATATGTTTGGAATTAGGGTCTGGCAAAAAGTACTAAAACCAATGGCGTTATGTACTAGTATTTCTTCAAGAGTTTCCCCAACACTGACAACACTTAAAAAGCACTCTGATAGAGTAGAAAAAGGTTTAGAAGTCAAATAACTCTAGGTTTTATGCATTGCTCTGCCACTTTCTAAAAGTATGACTCCGGGCAAGGCTTTTCATTGTTCTAAATATGTTTCTTCATCCATAAGATGTGGATGATAAAATGGAGATCTGGTGAGATAATGCATGCCAAGTACTTAAGTCATGGTGAAAGCTCAGTAAACACCATCTACTACTAGCTAGTCTTGTTTACTATCCATCTATCTCATTAGGTCATAAGCACCACAGAAGCAAGGGAATGTCTGCTCCATTAATGAGTGGGTTTCCTTACGCCTAGCATCCCTGCATCACAAGGATTTGATCATTTGTTGACTTAGTGTGGGTATACAAAGAGGCAAGAACAGATCAGAGCACATAGTAGGTTCTCAATAGCTCTCAGGTCTTGTTTGGAGCCTTTACTTCCACTGAGGCAAGCCCTCCCCACTGGTTGCCCAGTCCTGCCCCTCTCTCTTACCTGCTGTACAGCGCTGGATCCGGTTCCGCAGCCACTTTAGCAGGGGCTCCATGGTGCAGCCACACACCCAGGGGTTGCCGCCAATCTGCAGGGTCACCAGCCCTGGCAGGCCCTCTAGGGCTTCCAGGCTAAGGAAGGCCAGTCCACCATAACTGAGGTCCAGGTCTCGGAGCTGCACAAGGCCCTGGAAAGCCTGGGGGTGCACCCTGCGTAGCCACGGATTGTGGCTCAGGTCAATATGCACAAGACCGTGCGCCTCCTGGAACATGTCGGCCGGCACGTGGCTGAGGTTGTTATAGCTCAGATCCAGGTGCGCTAAGCGCTTGGCATGGAGAAAGAGGCCTGGGGGCAGCTCCATCAAGGAGTTGTTGCGCAAATCCAACACACGGAGCTCCATGTAGCACGTGAGGTAGCCGGGTGGCACGGCCGCTATGCGATTGTGGGCCAGGCTGAGGTTGCGAGTGTCCATCGGCAAGTCCGGCGGCACGGAGAATAGCCGCTGGCTGCTGCAATCTACCACCTGGTTACGGCACGTGCAGAGGACCGGGCAGCTGGTGCCAGCATCTGAGTGCATCACCCCAACTGCCAAGAGTAGTGAGATCAGCAGCATGGCTGGTTGAGGGGGCCCCGGCCAGGGGAGCTGAGCCCAGGTGTCACCCATCTTAGGTAGCTGGCAGCGGCAGTGCTGAAAGGAGACCACTGGGGTTGTGTCCATGGACTCAGAGTCAGTGGCATAAGAAGGCAGATTCATCAGCAGCTGAGCCCGTGAAAGTGGGGCTTTGGAGCACGTGGTATCATGGCTCAAGCCTTTCCCAGGAGCCTCTCAGCACCCAAGGGGTTCCTGAAAGCCACAGGAAGTCCCTTCTGTAGCCTATTGGGCTAGAAACCCAGTCGAAGTCCCCCAGGGTCTGAAAAGATAATCACAACTTGAGAAAGGAAAGGGACGAGGATGGGGCTAGGCCAGCTGCCAGCAGGTCCTGGAAGAGCCCCTGCAGACCTTTTGTGTCCCTCTCACCCATGCCTGCTGGGTGCTTCCTCTTGGCACCATGCCTGAGAAGGGGGAGGAGGAGGTGAAGGAGATGAAAGGTGCCCTTTAAAGGTCTTGGCACTTCTTCTAAGAAAACCCAAGTCCTGACCCAAGTCTGGGGCTGATTAGGAAGCCAGGAGTGCACCTAGGTCTCCAGCATGGAAGGTCTCAGAGGCCATTTCGCCTGATGACCCAGTGGGCTTGAGTCCAAGATGGTCCAGGGTAGGCATTTCGGGAAGGAAACCCAGAGGTAAGAAGGTCTCCATGAAGTTGTCAGCCTCAGTGGCAACTAGAATCCCCAAGGAGGGGAGGTCCCTACGTAATACACACTGTCTGAGCTGTTGAAGCGGAAAAAAACCATGAGCCCTGGAAGTGCAGGCTGGGGATCAGCTGGGAGAGCTTTGGCTACTTCTCTAAGCCAGAGCCTCCCTCAGCGTGGCTCGTGTTCAGCAGGTGGAGGTGGACGTCACTCTGCAAACAAGGAAAGCACTCAGGCAGAGTACTCTGATGTCCTCCCCACCCCTGGCCCCCACACCCAGGTCTCCTATTCCACCTTTCTTCTTTCTCTTGTCTTCTTTCTCTTTCTTCTCTTTTCTCTCTTCCTATCTCTCTCAATCCTCCTCTTAGCCCCTCTTTCCTGACTACGAAGTTCTCTGCTTACCCTCACCCACGTGTGGGCCAGGCTGGTTCAGACCCCAGCCTCACACAGTTGTCACACGTAGCCCTCCCCACCACGACCTGCAGCATCCTTCTCCCGGTTTCCGTCTGGGCTAGATGCATTTTCTTCTTCTAGCCCCACCCGCATCAGCACGAAGCACCCATCCTGGAAGAACTCCCTGAGAAAAACATGCATTCACACTCTGGTTGTTTGCACACCCCTTTCACACACCCTCAGAGCTCCTGTCTCTCTTACGTACTCACACACACACACACTCACCATTCTTCTGTGACTCCCCTGTATCCCTTTTGCACGCGCACACTTGCAGCTCCCTCTCCTGGGTCTGCCCCACCATCTTTCACTGACCCCCCCACCAGCCAGAGCACACCCCGATCCCAGCATCATGGTCCACAAACACTCTGCTCTCCGGCTTGCTGTTCCTGAGCTTAAGCCCACACCCACACTTGGTCAGGCAGAGGGACAGAATGGTGACACAGGGAGCCTCAGTCTGCACCCACCCCTGGCCCTCTGTGTGCCTTTGTTTCTCCTTTGCCCACCTGCTGTCCTCACTTGCCCTCCCCTCACTCTTTCTTCTGTCCGGACACTACCTAGCTTCCGCTTCCAGCCTCAATCCCACCCACTGGGAAATCACCCCAGGTCTGCTTTATTCAGACTCAATTTTTCTGAGCCCAGGGTCTCCCTCTGCACTCCCACAGGCCCGCCTGAGCCTACTCACTCTGTTCCAAGGACACTGCCATCAATCTGCAGCCGACACAGGTCTCCCTCCCTCATCCTGGAATCCCCGAGCTCGCTCGCTGTGCTTCAGAGCAGATTGCCTCCCCGGCTCTTCCCCTCCCCCGATCTCTCCTCCTCCTTGTCTCCTGGATCCCAGGCCAGCATCTTCTGTGGTTTCTGGTCCTGCAGTCCCTGTGCCCCTTCTTTTACCAAGAAAGGGGATCAGAGAGAGGATGCTTAGAAGAAAGTTCACAGAATCTGAATCCTTCCTGAAACTCAGCTGGTGCTGAGGCAGCTGGGGTACGTGGCTTCCGCCAGAGCCAGGTCTCCCCCTCCCTCCCTCTCTTTCTCTCTTCCCCCCTCCCTCCATCCCTCTCCCTCCTCTCTCCCTTTTTCCGCTCCCCTTTTTTCCTCGAGGGCCAGGTACTGACGTTTCACTGTCTCTTAGCAACTGCTTCCACATCTCTGAGCAACAGGAGAACTGGCTATGGACCCCACCAGGATGAGAGAGGAGAGAGCGCCGTACTCAGGGGAACCCACAGCCACCCAGGATCCTAGCAATAGGACCAGGGGAAGAAGCGAGAGCGGAGCAGGCAGGCCAGGCAGGGCAGGGAAGAGCAGGCAGGGACTAGGGGAGAGAGGCTGAAGTAGGAGCTAGGCAGGGGTCTGAAATGAGATGGAGGGGACAGTGAAGGGCATCAGACTCAGAAAGGAAAATAATAAGGACTTGGAATGGAGAAAGGGACTTAGTGGGGGAGGGAGGAAAAGCATAATGGGGAGCCTTGAAACAGGAATAGGATTAAGAGAAAGAGAAATGAATGTGTCTAGCTTCCTCATTCGATGGGATTAGCTACCCAGTTGTGATACGGACTCTATTTCGTTGGGTCTGACTGTATTTTGGTCACCAGCTAGCTGGTAACTGGCTCAAGACTTGTTAGAAACTGTTATGGAAGGCCAGACTTTTTCTCTGTTCCTTGGTCATCCCTAAGTCTCCACTCCCGGAGCTCCCTGGGGCTAGATGATTTTAAAAAAATTTTTAATTAATTAATTAATTAATTTTTAATTTTTAAATATACATTCACTCACATCATTTAGCTCACAAAGTGAACATTTCAATATGTGAACATTTCTCCCCAGTCCGGTTGATCAAAATATCTTCAACAGATAATACCACACCTCCCCATCCCGTCAATGCTCTGCCTCCGTATCCCTCCTCCAAATGTCCTTCCTTAGGCCCCACTTCTCCACACACACGGATGAATGGGCTAGAAGATTTGATGGCGCAGACCAGACCTGTTTTCCCTCGGCTTGGGGATCTGCTCCTGGAGTAGGAGGCAGGAAGGTTCTGGTCCTTTCTTCTCTCTCCAGGTCTCAGAGACTCTGTTGGTGGTCTTGTCTGAATCTCTCCAAGCTTCCTGTTCCCCTCACATCTCCAGAATGACTTCAGATGAGGGTGACATTTTTGTAGTAGCTTTTTCCTGGCTGACCCATTGAGCAAATCTCTAGCTGCCCTGCATTTAAAAACTGTCCTGACTACTTGATTTCGTTAAGAAACTGGCTCATTAAAAAAAAAAGTATTTTTTGGGTACTCACTGTATCCTGGGTGTGTGGCCAGCTGGTGGGGTTATAGCCACCAAGAGGGCTATGGATATTGGCCCTGTGTTTTCAGCCAGTGGACTTGGGACCTCTTGGGACCTCTTGCATTTAAGTAATCTTAAATCTACGGGAACATCCAAATGGTGTATATGACAAGTGCGTAGATATACAGATACTGAGCATTTACGAAGTTCTGAAAATCATTGGCATTATCTGTCTTCTCTATATGGTTCTTTTCCCTACACGGTGATAAAAAGCCCTCCCCTGAGTGCCCTCGCATATTATGCTCTTTTTGCATCTTTCATGCTCTACAGTATCTAGTACAGAACAACGTGGCAGCCACATCATGAATATTTATATATTAAAATGACTGAGGTAAATGTATTTATACCCTCCTCCATAAAGGAAAATGGTCGTTCAATGTCATTTATGAGTTTAGAAATAAAACCTTATTCTTAGCTCAGAAAACACAACAATACGTTGAAGTCAGTAATTCATCCTAACAGAGGACTGCTAGTCTCAAGAATGCAAAGCTAGCATCCTGCTTCATTAGCTGCAAAAGGGCAGAAGACAGTGATCTCAGTAGAGGTGAAGAAAGGTATTTAGCACAATACAGTATTTAATGTTGACTAAAGTTACCTTCCAGAAAGAAAGAAAAATGAATAGAGATTTTCTTCCTTTACATGGTATAAGTTAGTATTTAGAAATAAAAGCCATAATATAACTACATATTAGTAAAAATATTAGTAATAGTTTTCTTAAAACATAGGATCTAGGCAAGAATGCCTTATCACTATTAGGAACTTTTATTTTCTGACTTATAAAATAGGGCTAGTAATAATGCCACTTATCTTATGGAATTGTTTTAGTACATGGGTTGTTATTAATAAAGCACTTAAACCAGTGCATGGTGAGGACTACAGATGAGTTTGTTAAAGGAGCAAATAAAATGAAATAAAAACAAACAGATGGTAGAGTATACAACTACGCAAATAATTATACAGGAAGGAGAATAAATTGTACAAAAACAGAAAATGAAGGAAGGAAAAATATCACATTTGACTTAAATGTCCATATTCTTGTGCAAGATAAGTTATAAAACCGTAGGGAAATCTCGATTCAAGGACATTATCATTGCAAATAATATTTTCTGCAAAAGTGAGGTTTAATGGGGCAGGAATATTTTAAATGAAATTTTTTTAAAAAAAGCATTCTATGAATTATTATGGATTTCTATGAATCCCAAACCAGTATTCACAGTACACTATGTGCCATGAGAAAACTGTTTGTTCTCCAATAAGTTTAAGAAGCTCTATGTTAAACAGATGAAACGAATTTATTTATTATAAGATTTCTCAGAGGCTTTAATGTGCCAGTCTGCAAGTAAGTGCATTGGGGTTGGGGTTGGGGGTGTTTATAGCATTTCTAAACTTATTTTGGACCTCTATTTTTCTTTTATCTTCTGCTCTGTCTTCTTTCTCCTGGCTCCCCTTTTTTCCTTTCTTCTTTTTCTTTTTCTCTCCTTCCTCTTCGTTGTCTTTCTTCTCTTCCTTCATTCTGAAAGAAATATTAATACTGGGGACAGTTTTCATGTTTTGGGAAATACTGAACTAAAATTGATTATGGACTGTTTCTTGCTTAAATGTCTTCACTCTAGCACCAACAGTTGGTTTCTAAAAATGTCACATTTTTATACACAAGGAAATACAACTTGTATCACAATAGGAGAGTTATTATGAATATAAATAATAATAAGTTTATGTTGAAACACAGGCTGGGGGTTGGCTGCTCCTCTCAGCAAAGTGAATTTCTCTTGTACTACAGTCTTGCAGTGGGAGTGATCCAGTTTTGAACCCTTGCAAAATGATAAATTACCACATATCATGGCCTTCAGGGGTATCTTGCAAGTTATTAAAACTGTGATTGTTCAATCCATGAATGTTGGGGTTTAGTTTGTAAAGGACATAGAACCCAAAGAGTTGTTGAAAATGAAATAAGCTGAAAAATTATTTTCATTATTATGCTTTCCTGAACACATGGTAAAGTAGTATAACTATGGCAGAACATCTTTAAATACATGAGAATGAATTTAATTTACCACATAAATGTATTCAAGAAAAATGATAAAACCATGGTAAAATGAAGATAGAGGAAGAAATAAAAGCTAGTCTTTCTAATTGCTAGGAAAGTTTAAAAATAGCAAATATGACACATCATTATAACTTTTCTAAAAAAATGATTTTATTTAACTTTATTTATTTATTTATTCATTTGTTTATTTCAATTTGATCAGAGTGGGACAGAGAGAGAGAGAGAAAGTGAGAAAGCAAGCCACCAGGTCCAGGACTCTAATCACAGTAGGCCATGTGGGAATTCAGCACCTTTAACCACCACGCCACCTGCCGGTGCCTACATCATTATAACTTCATAGAGTATTTGACAGAATCCTATGACTGATAGTGGAAGCCACCTAGGGGAAAAAATGGTAAGAATGGGGTGTGGCCAGCTAGTGGTGAGGTGGTCGAGATAGCTGGATCCCATGAGACCGACTCCGTAGTTTGAGTCCTGCCTGGACACCATGGCTTGAAAGATGCACCGCCATATGTGTGCATGTGTGTCCAAAATCCCAAGAAGACAATGGAGGAGAAGAGACTGCAGTGTGGCCATCCTCCCTGGGGCGTGCTTTTTCATTTTCCTTGTTTCTCTCTCTGGCTGTGGCATGTGCACATGCCCTATAGCAAATTAAGACCAATAAAAAAGAGATAGAGATGGGACCAGCAGTTAGCATAATGGCTATGTCGCTGGACTCCCACGTAGTCGACCGTGGTTCGAGTCCAGGACCCAGTGGCTTAAACTCAAGCCAGGCGTGTGTGTGTGTGTGCCCAAGATCCCGAGACGAGAATGGAGGAGAAGGGATTGCGGCGTGACCATTCCCCCGGGGGGTGATTTCTCGCTTTCTATCTCTCTGTCTCTCTCTGTCTGTCTGGCAAGTACACGCGCCCTATAGCAAAAACCTCTCAAAAAAAAAAAAAAAAAGAGAGAGAAGAACGTACAGATCATTTTGATAAGATGATGATGACAATGATAATGATGACCATGATGAGGATAAGAAATGCTTAAAAGTGGGACTAGCAGTTAGCATTATGGCTATGTCGCTGAACTCCCATGTAATCTTCCACGGTTCAAGTCCTGGACCTGGTGGCTTAAACTCACGCTGGGCGTGTGTACATGCATGCTCAAGATCCCGAGAGGAGAATGGAGGAGAAGGGATTACGGTGCAACCATACCCCTGGGGGGTGATTTTTCACTTTCTGTCTCTCTCTCCCTCTCTGTCTCTCTGGCAAGCGCATGCAACCTATAGCATAAACCTCTCCAAAAAGAAAATAAAAAAAGAAATGATGGTGGATTTACCTACCTAAAAGATTAAAAAATATACTGCAAACTAAAATCACTCAATGTCATTGCTCAGTACTTGTGCTTTGAAAAGCGATTATATGATAGAAAATATAGTTTCCAAAAAGTTCATGGAAAATGGCTATTATTAAAAAATTATGTATGGATTTCAAGAATTTTCTTCATCAAAATAAACTCATACTGAGTTCCATCTTCTCACAAACTTTTCAAGCCTTATTGTACTGCCTGGAAGTAATTCTCACTGTCAGAATACAAACTGAGAAAATAGGAAATAAAACAACAATGTCAAAAGTAATCTCAGAATAAGAAATGTTACTGAGATATGGATGCGGTACTTCATTTTTTCTACATTGAAAAAAAATTTCTAATGATACAAAGGAAGACACAATTAGGAAATGGAAATTGAGAGAATAGAATAACATATTTATGGTAACTGTGGTGAGAAGATATCTTTTTCTATGTTGAGGAAATGGGCAAAGCCATCAGTGACAAGGTGACTCTTGTGAAATACCTGACATTAAAAGACAATAAGGTTTCACTGAGCAAGAAACAATAAAGCAAAATCAGAGAGAAAAGAAAAATGTCAATGGGAAAATAGATTTTAGACATAGATGTTTTGAAATAATACTTGATATAGTACAGAAATTACTCTAATGTAAATACAGAAAGTACAACATTGTGGTAGGTAAGATTCTAAGATGGCTTTGTGGTGGGACAATGACCCCCAAAGATGTCCATATTCTAATCATGAAATCTATGAATATGTTACTTGACATGTCATAAGGTGTGATTAAGTTAAGGATTTTGAGATGGGAAGATTTTTCCTACAGAATAACATAGATCCTTAAAAAAGAAAGAGGAAGACAGGAGACTCAGAAGGAGCAGTAATAAGGGAAGTAGAGGTTGAAGAGGTTACATTACTAGTTTTGAAGGCAAAGAATACAGGCAGCCTCTGGAAGCTAGAAAGCACAAGGAAAGAAAGTATATTCTAGAGCCTCCAGAAGAAACACAGCCCTGGTGACACATCTGAGGCATCTGACCTCCAGATTTGTGAGATAATATACTATGTTGTTTTAAGTTATTAAATTTCTGTTAAGTTTAAGTTATATAATGTGTTATAGTAGTTATAGAAAGCTAATGTAGCCCTCAAGATTTCCACCTCCTGGTTGAGTCTAGGTAGAATGAATGAACATGACTGGATATTACTTGTGATTAGGTGACTGATCAGTTGATTTTGTGTTAATAAAAAAGGGGACTGGGAACCAGCAGTTAGCGTAATGGCTATGTCGCTGGACTCCCACGTAGTCGACCGTGGTTCACGTCCCGGACCCGGTGGCTTAAAACTCACGCCGGGCGCATGTGCGTGCGTGCCCAAAATCCCGAGAGGAGAATGGAGGAGAAGGGATTGTGGCGTGACCATCCCCCCCTGGGGGGTGATTTCTTGCTTTCTTGTCTCTATGTCTCTCTCTGACTGTCTGGTGAGCGTACGTGCCCTATAGCAAAAATATCTCCAAAAAAAGGGGGACTATCTAGGTGGGACATACCCATACCCAATCAGGTGATCCCTTTAAAGTATCTGATCGTTTGTGAAATGGTATTTGACTCAAGGAATATACTCCACTGCTTGCTCTGAGAATGGCGGGAGACATGTGGAAAGGACTGAAGACTGGTCTCCAGTGGCCAAGATTGATCTTTGGCTGACAAACAGAAAACAGGTCTTACAACTGCAAAGACCCAAGTTCTGCCAACAACTTAAATATATTTGGAAGGGACCATCCCTGAGCTCCAGATGATAATGTAGCAGGCCACCGCCTTATTCCAACCTTGTGATACTTTGGGTATAGAACCCATCTATGCTATGCCAACATTGCTACCCACTGGGCTCTGAGCTTATCGGTGGATGTTGTTTTAAGCCATTAAGTTTGTGGTAATTTGTTATGCAACAATAGAAAGCTAATACAAACATCATGCTGAATCTACATGGTCTCAATAGCAATTAAATACATGAAAATAAAAACCATATGTTACATTTATAACAATAAATCCGTCTGTAAAACTCCACAGGCAGAGCCTGGGGGAACCTGCCACTTTTTAGAGGCATTGGAAATTGGCTCAGGCCCACTTAGGAAATTGCTCCTCCCTTTAACCTGGCAATTAGTAGGAAATTAGTTCATTCAAAAATATTTAGAGCAGGAATACTTATGATAATCAAAATGATGGAAATAATAGGAATGCCCAGCATTCCACAACAGAGGGTGCTAAGCAAACATCTTGTTAATACAAAAGAAACACCAAGGAGAACATCATTAACTATGGCATCCTGATGGGTAATAGTGTTGAGTGAAAATGATGTAGATTCGTGTTAACTGAATGAAGCAGGCAACAACGCACTTGTCAGCACTGCCTTGCTGTGTGCCCCTGGCTAGTGACTTATCCTCATTGTGCTCAGTTTTCTCACATCTAAAATGGGTATGACTTTAGCATAGCATGTATGCTATGAAGGGAGAGATCCTGGGACAGAGGAAGGGGACTCTTCCCCAGCTGATCAGAGAAGATCACCATGGGGCAGAAAGGAACCAATATATGCTGAGAGGCTACAGAAAGTGTGACATTTACCCACTTCACACTTATTTTTTGAGGATTGCTATATTTTTTCCCCCTCAAAGATTTGTGTACTGGAAGTTTGGTCCTAAATATAATGTGTTGAGAAATAATGGGACCTTCAGAGGTTGGACCTTATAGGCTGTATTTGGATCATATGATACTACCCTCATGAATAGATTAATACTGTCTCATTGGGAGGGAGGGTGTTCTTGCCCTCTCAGGAATGAACAGATTATTTTAAAAGGAAGAAGGCTGCCCTGGATTGTTCTCTCTCTTACTTTTTCCATGCACCTTCTTTCCTTCCTTCTTCTGTTGGCTATGTGGTGCTATAGGATCAGAGGCCAGTCAGGTGTCCTGTGCTGGAATTCCTTCTCATTATCCCTTTGGAATTGAATGCAGGCTTTATGCTCTTGGACTTTCAGCCACCAGAATTGTGAATCAAATAAACCTCTATTCTTCATAAATCACCCAGTCTTGGGACCAGCAGTCAGCATAATGGCTACGTTGCTGGACTCCCATGTAGTAGACCATGGTTCGAGTCCCGGACCCAGTGGCTTAAACTCATGCTGGGTTCATGAGCGTGTGTGCCCAAGATCCCGAGAGGAGAATGGAGGAGAAGGGATTGCGGCGTGGCCATCCCCCCTAGGGGTGTGATTTCTTGCTTTCTTTCTCTCTGTCTTTCTGGTGAGCGCATGTGCCCTATAGCAAAAACCTCTCCAAAAAAAGAAAAAAACTCACCCAGTCTTAGGTATTTCTGTCAACACACAATAACAGACTAATATAAGCACATGCCAAATTTGATACATCTGTATAGAATAAGGGACCAACAGCCATTCTGGTTGGTCAGTGTCCATGATACCCGGTTGCTAAATATTTCGACACTCTCTCCCATTCAGCAGTGAACAAAACAAAGTGCCTGCTCTCTTGGTACTCACTTTTGGATCAGAGGAGGCTGATGAACACACACATAAACAAATGTGACAGATGATGATAAGTGCTATGGAGAAAAACCACTCAGTGCATAGGGATGATGGTTAGGTAATTTGCCGAAGATTTCATAACTAATAAGAGGTAGAATTAGGATTTGATGGACTTGAAGGCTGATGGCTTGACCTCTGTCCACAGGGCCTCTGATGATGGGATGGTAGGAGCATTTAGCCATGACCTTTACTATAGTCCTAGTAAGGGGATGTCTGAAAGAGAGATATTCTGGTAAGTCAGTTACCAAATATTTATTGAGCCCCCAACTATGTACTGGAAGCCATGCTACACAGTGGAGGTACAACAGTCACAAAACAGACAGAGCTTCTGCTCAGGGAGGGGAAAGCAAGAAAGACAGATGTTAAATCATCAAGAAGAGTGGCCAACAGGTGGCATGGGGGTTGAGGCATTGGACTCCCACATGGCTGACCATGGTTCAAGTCCAGGATCTGGTGATTTGCTTTCTTTCGTTCCCTCTCTGTTTCTCTCTGGTCAAATTAAAAAAAAAATATATATATATATTAAGTAAAATTTAATAACTATTGCTATGAAACTTTTTTAAAAATCATTAAGAAGATATAAAGTGATTCAAAGGAAGAATACAGGATGGCCCAGGGAGATAAAAAGCAGAGCTAAAGGAAATGAATTGAAGACTTATCTACATTCCTGTGTTTATTGTAGCACTATTCACAATACCGATAGCTTAAGTGTCCATCTGCAGATGAATAGATAAAGATAATGTGATAAGCACACACAATTGAATACCATAGTCTTTAAAGAAAAGGAAATCCTGTCATTTGTGACAACATAGATGACTCTAGATGATATTATACTAAATAAAATAAGCCAGGCATGGAAAGTCAAAACCACATGGTCTCTCTTACATGTATGATCTAAAGAATCCAATTCATAGAAGCAGAGAGTTAAAATGGTTGTTGTCGGGGGATGGGGTGGATGGAAAGATGTTGGTCAAAGTGTACAGAGTTTCAGTTAGATTGAAGGAATGCATTCTGGGATTTATTCTACAGCATGATGACCATAGGTAGTAATAATTTGTTGTATATGTGATAATTGCTAAGATGTTAAATGTTCTCACCACAATATTATTATTATTATTATTATTATTATTATTATTATATTGCCAGAGTGCATGTGCATTCACCAGTGAAAGAAAGAGAGGGAGAGAGAAAGAGAGAGAGAGAGAAACCACCCCCAAATAGGGTACCATCATGCTACAATCCTTTTCCCTCCATTCATCCTTCTCATTATGATTTTTTTATTTTCCTATTTTCTTTTACATTTAATTACTGTACATATTCATTTTCTTGAAGAATTAATTAATTTTATTTGTTACTATTATTTTAAAATTTTCTATAAGGTATGTGTACTCACCAGAAAGAAACAGAGAGAGAAAGAGAGAGAGAGAGAGAGAGGAAGTGAGAAAGCAAGTTGCCAGGTCTGGGACTCAAACTGCAGTTGGCCCTGTGGGAGTCCAGTGCCTTAACTACCATGCCACCTGCTGACACCATTTACTGTACATCTTTATGACATACAAAATGAACTTTCCCAGCATGAATGTTAGTCCAGTCAGTGATATCAACGTACATGTAAGCACACAAACCCAGCTTGTTTTTCAAGTTTCTGGGACCAGGTTCAAACCACTACCAGCCAAGTGGGGTCTGGCTTCCTGTGCACGGTCCTTAATCCTTGTGCTATGGGGCTGGCCTGAATGTAAAATTGTGGCTACCTTAACTAGCTCGATGTAATCATTTCACAATGTATACATACTCAAAACATCATGTTGTGCACTGTAAATATATACCATTTTTATTTGTCAACAACAACAACAACAAAAATGATAAAAAGTAGAGCTCTCTTTACTTTTTGATAGCTTTGAGGTGGTAGAGGAAGACTTCCCTGAGAAAATCATGCATTAGCTGAAGGATTTTGTTCTGTGCTTTCTTTTGCTCTATGAGGTGGTTCGTTCATTGTTCATTCATAAACTCATTGTCTCTGAAATGCGTCATCCCTTTCTGTCTGGCTCCCTACATATTCCTTCCTTTATGGGTGTCTGCTGAGACTGAGCCCTCCCCATCTCTTCCATTTGTGATTCTGATGCTGTCCAGATGTGCTTAGCAGGCCCTCCACTCCACAGCCAGAACACAGAGCTCTTCCTATTACCAGCCGCTGTCTCTGAATCATGCTTCTGACCCACTTGTTCAGGGCAGATACCTTTTCCCAGGCATCCTCAGCGTTCTGGGAGGAGGATGGTGGAAGGGAGTCCATTCCTGCCTTGAAGTGCTCTGGGAAAGGAGTGTCCAAGGAAAAAGAGATAGGAGGCAGGGATTGGGAAAAGCTATAGATTTCCTTCCCAGGCACTCAGGAGTAAGATTTATTTGTAGGGTACTTATTAATAAGTGTGGCCAATGGAAGCTTTGCCTGGAAATACTCTGTTGCTGCAATGAGGATATTCCCACCTCTGTGACCAACGCTCTTTGGCTCTCTCTAATCTGTTCACAGGTAGGAAGGTGTGCTATCTACCTCTTGCAATAGGCACAGAAAAGCTGCCACCCCCAGAGTGATTTATTCCTGCCTATTTGCAAGGCCACCATTGCAGATTTCTTTTCCTCGCTGTTATCGGTCTTGCCCAGCTTTGCTGGATTGGAACCAGAAGACCTTGGAGCTGGAACTGTCATTTTCTAGCTCTCTGCCCTAGGGACATCAATGCATAGCTAACATTTATTGAGCACTGTTTTGTGCCAGGCATGAAGTCCAGTCCTTTGCATGGATTATTTTCTTTTATTCTTATGGCAGCTCTAGGACGGTAGATATTTCTTTTTCTTTTTTTTTTTTTTTAATCACGATTTTGCAAACAAAAGACAGCCAAGTCCCAAATAAATTAGG
This sequence comes from Tupaia tana, assembly GCA_026018925.1. Taxonomy (NCBI): domain Eukaryota; kingdom Metazoa; phylum Chordata; class Mammalia; order Scandentia; family Tupaiidae; genus Tupaia; species Tupaia tana. The sequence continues at coordinate 50,942,292 of JAKSZU010000012.1, forward strand.
TAATTTGCTAAAGGTAACATAGGAGGAGGAAACACTTATCCTTCATTAAACAGTCCCTTGTGTTCAGTGTTTTACATATGACATCTTTTAAAATCCCTGCTATGATGTGAATACTGGGTTACTACGGTAACCCCACCTTTTCCATATGAGAAAATGAAGGAGCAAAGAAATTGGGTAACGGACCCAAAGTCACAGAGCTTGTGAGTGGCAGAAGAAGAGCTTCAGTTTAATCATTCACCTTCCGAAGTATAGGCCTATATTGTCCTTTTGAACCTCAGCCTTGCCTCTCAGCTAAGTGGGGATGATAATTCCCTTGGTTACTATACTGGGTTCAAAACAGAACATTCCTGTAGAAACAGTCAGGTGGGTAGAGCTTTGTCAATTTGATGATTGGTTATGAGGAGAAGCATCTTCCTAGCCAAATCTTTCTTCTTCTAGCTCTGTCCCAGGCCTGATGTCCAGGAATATGGGAGGTCTGAGCCTGCAGGGATTAGAAGAGGTTAGCCTGCATCAGAGTTCCTGGGTTGGATCAGGGATGGTCTTTTAAAAGCATTTATCTTTTTTTTTTTTTTTTTTTTTTTTTGCCAGAGTGTGTATGCTCATTAGAGAGAGATAGAAAGAGACCCCTCCCCCCCAACACATAGCAAAGGAGGAATGGCATACTACAATCCCTTCTCCTTCATTTCTATATCCTGTCACATTTTGGTCATGCACACAGGTACACCCAGCATGGTTTTTAAGCTGCCAGAGCCAGGATTCAAACCATGGTTATCCATGGCGGATCTGGTTCCCTTAACCAGTAGTCCATGGGCTAGCCCTGGACTTTCTTAAATAATTTTAGTTCAGGTGAAATTAGAGAAACACACGTTGAACAAAATAACTGAGTCCACCTGCAGCCACTGTGGCAGCTGATAGAGAGAGCAAAGCTCCAAGTCTAGGTAGGGTGGGAATCTGTGGGCTGCTCCTTATTAGCTGTGTGAGTGTGGGTTAGTCTCTTAACTCCTCTGAGACTCAGTATCCCTCTGTGCAAATAAAAAAAGGCACTTCCTCACTCCGTGAATGGCTAAGAGCATCTCATAAGCTACCGAGTGGCTTTATATGTGTGATGTGTTTCCCTGTTTTGGGTAATGAAACATGTTGAGGTTCCCTTAATTGACACATTACTAGGTCTCACTCCAGGGTTTCGCAATGTGCCCTGGAGTGAAGGTTGGTCAAAGCCTCAAAGAATTGAAGGAGAAAAGGACAAAGTTCCAACATAGTTTAATTCTGAGCCTATGGAAGTGACAAACTGGTTGTTCACCTACGCAATTTTTCACTTTTCCAGTACCTCCTATATACCTGGTCCTGGGCCTTGCACTGCCAGAGAGAAGAAAATCCGTTGAATTTTCCTGATAGAAATTTACAGTTTAAGGTAAGAAGACAAGACTAACACCAGCTCAGAATAACTAGACATGAAACTGAATTCAGAATTAAGGTGGATGGAGACATTCAAGTTCTGGAGAAAGACACTGAGCTATGAGGGTAATCAGGTGTTTTGGTTTGTTTCTCTGTTGCTAACAACTGAATTCCATATTGGGTAAATTATAAAGAAAAGAGATTTACTTAGCTCACAGTTTTGGAGGTTCAAGGTCAAAGGTCTGAATCAAGAGAAGGCCTTCTTGTTGGTGAGGACCCTCTGCAGAGTCCTGAGGTGCTGAAAGGCATCATGTGGTATGACAGAGCAAGAGACAAGCATGGTGTCTGTATGTTTGCTCTCCTTGTAAAGCTAATAAAAGCTAATCAAGGATCTCTAATTCCTATCACCTCCCAAAAATCACAGGAAAATCACACCTTTTAACACCATAATTGGATTAAATATTGACCCTCTCAATACCAAATCTCAACTTGAATGAGAACTTCTCTAGAACATGAATTTCCGCGATACACATTCAAACCATAGCATCTCAAAAAGGCCTCTTGGAAGACCCAAGGCTTAAGAGGGACTGATTGATGCAGAGAAGATAGTGCTGTTTGTGGTGATGTTCCTCTCTACCCCACGTTGTATAGACATTGTCATTAATACCATCACAAGAAAATCACTCTATCTCAGGCACAGAGTCAAATCCTTTACATCATTAAGCTTCTCAACCCTTTGAGATTGGTGCCACCATATCCCCGTTTTACAGATGAGAAAATAGGCAGGTGAAATAAGGTGTCCAGGTCACATACCTACTTACTGGCAGAGTTGGATTCTAACTCTGGGTCATGTGGTTTATCTGGGGCCTGTGCCCCTAACCATGTAGTTAGGGAGATCATGATGGAACTGCATGAAACACTTTTTGGCTTAGGGTAAGGGCAGTGGAAAGAAGATTGGTACCTGTTAGAAAAACAAAATGAGGAATTCGTTCCTTACCCTCTCTTTCGATTTACTTGCTCTTGAGGGGCAACCTTTGGCCAAAATGTTTTTGCCTGGAAAGTTGAGAAGTACCATGATCTGGTGGAAAGGTGAGGGATGGATACTTTGGCTGGCTCAGGATCCAAATTTAAAGGGGTGGGGGCAGGCAAGGCTGAATTGTGTAGTCCTCAGTGAAGTGCATGAGAGTAGAATCTACATCTGCACCTACTACTGCATGACTTTTACTGGGGGAATATGGGGTGTATAGGTCAGGAGGTGATCTGGCTAAGGAGGGCTGAGCTCAAGCAGCTTGATGAAGTGGAAGGAAGGATGATGATCCCAAGAACAAGAGTCAGACTTTGTCTTAATCCTATGCAGCCCAGGTGAAAAAGTCCTGGGCTAACAAATCAGGTAATGCCCAGCACTTTTCCCAATTTGTTGTGAGACCTTGGGGGCAAATTATATCCTCTTCCTGGGTCTCATTTTCTTCATCTAATAACATGGGCATCTGGACTAGATGAGTTCTGAATAGGCTGGATGACTGCAGAGTTCTAATAAGGACAATGACTAAGCATTTGCTATGTTTTGAAATGATATTTAATTATTTCTTTTTCTTTAATGAGATGATTTCATTTAGCCTGACTACTTGGCTCTGAAGTCTCAGACCCCCACATCAATAAGGAGCTGGAGAGAGGGTGGAGGTCTTCCTACTATCCTAGGGAAGTGGGGACTGGCATGGCTGGGGCGATGGAGGAGCTACAGCCTGCATCCCAGAATAGCTGCAGTCCTCCAGGCATCTGCCATCCTGGCTGCAAACTCCCATCCCATTGGCTGCTCCCTATCCCTGCCAGACGGCAGGCACTGCTTTCCAGGTTTTGTGGCACTGACTAAGCATCCCTCCTTGCATGCTCCAACATGCTGGCTTCTTTCTCCAAGCGGCTGGGATCATAATAGCAACTCTTCTCTAGTTCTCTTGATCTTGCCTCATTTCACTTCCTTGACGGTTGAGGACAGGAGGGGTAGATAAGGACAGTGGAAAAGGGCCTACAGTTGACACTGGGGGTCTTAATTTTTTTTAATAGACCACAGATTAATTTATTTTTCATACCCATCATGCCATCAATTCATAGAGAATAGGTTCCAGGAGCTCAGGCTCCTTTCCATTGGTTCTCACAAAGTGCGCTTCTCTGGGTGGAGCAGGCTGGCACTTTAGTTGAACCCAGGTACCTTTCTCTTTGGCTTCTTTCTTCTTCTGGTCATTTTCCTTCACATGTTTTAGGAAGCTATCTCTGTTCTTTGAATGCTTAATATGTTCAATACACACACTAATTCTCTTGGCAAGAATCTTGAGCTTAACTTGTTCACAACAATGCCAATGGCTTGCTGGGTAACATTGTAGACTCTTCCAGTTTTGCCATGGTGACATTTGTGGGGCATTCCTTTTTGAACAGTACCCATTCCCTTAATGTCTACAATTTCACCTTTCTTGTAGATTTGCATATATGTTGCCAAAGGAACAACTCCATATTTTCTAAAAGGCCTAGAGAACATATATCTGGTGCCTCTCCTCTTTCCCTTTGTGTTCGTCATTTTGGTTAATTACTGGGAGATGGCGGTTCTGGCCAAAAGGCTGGGGGTTTTAAATTTTTGCTACTAATTCAATATGTGACTGGGCAAAAGACTAAATACACCTTTTGACTTCAGTGTATTGACCTATAAAATGGGTACAGTTGGGCTATTGCTCTACTGCTTTTGATAAGGCAGTCATCCCAGTGGTTCATAGCTGAAGTGCCTTGTGCTTGGCCAGTGTCCACTCCATGTGGGCTGTTGTATATTTTGAATATCACCCTGGGGGTAATTTTATCTGGGCATTTGCACAGAATTGTTGTGCAAATTTACTGGGATGAACAAAGGATGAGAGGGAGTGCTTTGGGGACAGTAAAGCCATATCAGATGTCTAACATCTGTCTGCCCAGGACCCATTTGTTTGCTCTATCTTGGAACAAATTGCACCTTAATTTTCTACCCACTCATTTTAAACTATGTGGTTCATATGGAGCTCATTTCTCATCCAGCTCTAAGCCTACATGTGACCCGGGCCTGGGTACATGAGCCTTTCTTCCCTTGGTCACAGTGACAAATTGGAGGATGAGTCACCAAAGAGGCCTCTTCAAAGCTAATCCCAGGGCAAGACCCAGACCAGACAAATATGAACAGTCTCACTATGGTAATGGCTTAGTTAGACCTATCTGACTATTTCAGATACTGGAAGGATTGGGAAATGTTCTTTCTCCATTAGGTTATGAGCTTGAAGGTTGTGACTCATGGGATCTCCTTCATAGACTGTCTGGGTAGAAGAGAATGGAGCCAAGCAGAAGTGAACCAAGAGGTGAAAGACCAGCTCTAGGTGAAGGCCTATAGGTGGTAGGGAACCACTCCTTGATACTGGAGTTGCATGAAAGGCTTGGACTCAGATCCCAGGTTGATCTGCACATGCCAGGTGTATGAACTCGGTTGGCTGGGAGACTAAGAGGAGTGTGGCATGATGAGACTCCATCAGGGTATTTCACTTTCTCTCAAAAAACAAAATAATAATAATAAAAAAAAGATAAGAGAAGGGGCCAATTGGTGGTGTGGTAAATAAGGTGTCCAGATCCCACATGATTGACTGCACAGTTTGAGTCTCAGCCAGGTAGCTTGGAAAACATACCAGGTGCATGTGTGTGTACGATCAAAATCCCAAGAGGAGAATGGAGGAGAAGGAAATACTATGTGGCCATTCTTTTAGGGGGTGATTTCTCATACCCCCAACCCCGCCACTGGTGAGTGCATGTGCTCTATAGTAAAACAAAACAAAACAAAACAAACAAACAAAAAGATGAGATGAAGAGGAGAGAGGGAGGGTCTTGGTGACCTCAAGTTCTGACTCTCTCTAATCCCACATTCCTACAGCTCCTCCTTAAAGAAGAGTGAAGACCAGAGAGCAGCAAGGTGTGTGGTACACTTGCTGTTTCACCTTGATCAGAGAAGACTTTTCTCCTAAAGCAAGGGAGTGAGCTTGCAAATGCACAGGGGAAGAGAATTCCATGTACAGGGAATAGAAAGTGCAAAGGCCCTGAAGTAGGAAGGAGATTGGTATCTTCAAGGAATAAGTGCACCAAATGTGGCTGTAGCCAAATGTGAAAGTAGTCATTTACCTATGACCTTCTCTCTAAGATGTCTCTGCTGTGGACTTATTCTCTCCCTGCCTGGACTAGAGCCAGTGATGGGACCTGAGCCACAGCTTCATGGACTCTGGTGCCTGTAGCTTCCAGGGGCTAGACAGGTCAGAGACCAGCACTGACCTTTAATAACTTATCTGTAATGTATCATCGGCGACAGTTTCACGGCGATCCAGGGAAAGGAACAAAATTCCTTGTGACTAGAGTAGACCTAAAAGCTTCAATGGAAAGAGTTTCTTTCATTACAATTGCTGAGGTGTGACATTCCATGAACACATGTCAATTTGTTCCCTGGGTGTTTGTTCCTTTCTCCATTCATTTAACAAGAATTTATTGAGTATCTGATAGCTGCCAAGGTATACGAAAAGGCACTGAATATACAAAGATGAATCAGTCATGGTTTCTGCTTTCAAGGATCTCAGTCTAGGGTGAGTGTGGAGGAGGCAGCCATGTAAACAGATAATTAGAGAGAAATGCGGCAGGTGCTGAAACCGAGGAAGGAACACAGCGCAGCACAGGGAGCCCTGAGGGAGAAGGAATGGTTTTACCAAAAAGAGTCAGGGTGGTCTATACAGAGGATATGACCTATGAATTGGACATTGAAGACCCAAGGAAACTTGGCCAGCAGTGTGAAGGGATAGTGTATGTTATAAGTATGAGTCATGGGAAAGAATGACATTAGAATGTGGCAAACAATGACATTAGAATGTGGCAAACATTCAGCGTTGAGGGCTTTGGAGTCTGGAAGTTGGTAGATAAAATAGAAGAGGATGGTTGAGGTCACACTAGTGTACATTGGATATGTAGACTTCATTCTGTTGACTTAGAGAACCACTGGGGCTATCTAAGTAAGGGAGTGATGTAAACAGATTAGATTGTTCTAGAACGTAATATAGTCATACAATGGGACATGGTCATGGGAGTTGGCCTGAAGAATAAGTGGTTAGTTTTTTAGGTTGAGACAGTCGCAAACTGACATGCCAACAAGGGCCAAGCAGATAACATAAGGCACAAGGAAGAAGGTCAGCAGGTTGTGTGGCTCCTTCTGGAACTAAAGAGGGTAAAGTGCTACTAACTCGGGAAATTGTTGTCCCAGTAGGACCTCGGGCCTAGGTCTACCCGAGCTCCTGAGTTTTCAAGAGCAGCTGGAAATCCAGATCCTTATGTAAAAATCTCACCATTTTTAAATGTTGGCAACTAATTTAAATTCTACAAAATGTTGTGTGGGCCAAGTATAACACATCTGTCAGCCTGATCTGTCTGTGGGCCACTGGCTTGCAATTTCTGCATTGAGGAGAGAATTTTTTTCATTTTCTTTTCTTTCCTTCTTGTCTTCAACAGAGAAATCAACTACTTTTGTATCCAAAGATTCATGCCTTGAATGACCTTGCCTCTCTCATTTTGGCAAATTGTTTAACTACTGAAGACTTAGTTTACTTTCTGTTAGTGAAGCTTTCTCCATCACTCCCACAACTCTCCAGCAGTTTTCACTTCTTTGTATTCCACTGCATCTTTTATGTGTCCTGATACCTGGGCAGACACAAAAACTAAAAGCTGTGGAGCAGGACAGAAGTTAGGGCCAGAAAAGTCCTGATCTTTGGATCAGGGATGGAATTCAGACTGGTAGGAGAAGTGGATGAAACTCCATGTTGGTTACTCATAGGCTGCAATGGCTGGTTGGTAAACCTTCATCTGGGATGGGAAGAGGTAGATTGGATCTGAAAGGAAAGATGAGAAGTTTTACATGAGATTGGGCTCTGAGGGCTTCAGAGAAGGCTCGGTACTATGCATTTCTACAGGGTTTGATGTTTTAAAAACCTTTTAATTCACTTACTGTGAAATAGAGTGAGCGCACCTCCAGCAGGGCCCTGACATCATGAGCTACCTGAGCCTCAGCCAGCCCCAGATCATGGGTGTGTTTATGTGCAGTGTGCTTGGGTGAGGAGAGCAGCGTGAGGAAGGAGGTCCCTGGACCTCAACTGGGAACCTTCCCATGTGTGATTGTCTCATAGGACTTTGTATTTTACTATCATGCCGTCTGGCCCTGGACTTGATTCTTAAACAAGATTGTGTACTGTGGGAGGCTGCACACCAGCGAGTCTGCCAGGTTTCTCAGAGAGCAAACAATTGCCATGATTGGTTCTCTTCAAAAAACCTGACCTTTGAAACCTTGCTCTGATTGGTCACTAGAATCCCTCAGATTTGCATATCCGGCACCTCATGATTGGTCCAAAAGCAACCAATCATAACCCACCTTTTACAACCAATCACGGCCCACCAGCAACATGTATATAACCATGATGCCTGGCCCACAATCGCCAGAGGAACCTGAAGAGCCTGAAGAGTTGTAATACCGCATCGGCTCCAGACGACCTGGAAGACCCTGAAGAGCTGACACTGCATCGTCTCCGGAAGACCCTGAAGAACTGTAACACCACGTCATCTCTGGATGACCCCGAAGAGCTGTGACACTGCGTCGTCTGCGTGCTGCCCACAATAAACGACAGCACTGAAGACACTGTGTCGTCTCCGTGTTGTAACACTGTGCCGCTTGTCCCGGCTCTCACTCCTTCCCTCAGGAACCTGTTTGACTGTCCCCCTGGGACGGGACAGTGTACCATTCCCAGTCTATAATTACATCTGTGTTTAGTTACTGCTGATCCTGAGACACTAAAAATTGATTTCTGTGAAGGGATTTAGGATATGGGGTTGGAGTGGATAACTTCTGTTTCCTGACTAGCTTTCTTATCCCCCTTTCTTGGTTTCTCTAGGGATCTAGCCTTCTCCAACTTTTCATCCATGTGCTTCTCACTTGAGGGTTGAGTATGTGACCCAGACAGAGCTCATCAAGGCTTCTCTCTTCCTGGACACAGATGGTCACATAACTTGATTAGAGTCAGTGAGAACCAGATTTAGGATTCCTTGAATTGTGGACTGAGAGGCATTCCCTGCTGAATTTGAATCTGGGAGAATATCGGCTGAGAGCAAATGGCAACCACCACAGTAGACTAAGAAGGAAGCTAGTGTGGAGAAGAGAAGAACGAGAGATGGAGGGAGAGCATTTGAACCACTGAATCACTGTCCCTACAGCTAACGCTAGAATTTTTTTTTAAAGTGATGAGTACTTTTTTCCTTTCTTGAACCTGTTTGAGATATACTTTCTTTTGTCAGTTGCAACCAAAAGGGGTCCTTCAATCTTAGTGAAAGGCATGAAGGAAGAATAGTCTCTCTTGTGAACAGTCCTCTAGAGTTTGCAAAGCATTTCCACATTCATTGCCTTCATTCTCCCATCTCTTTTGTGAAGTTTTTGGTAAAGAAGGAATTATTATTCTCTCACAGGAAAGCCTTAAAGAGATTAGGATCTACCCTCAGATGGTCAGGAATGACAGGATAAAAATCCTATTCTTTTCAATCTGGTTCCAGAGTTTCTCTGCACCGGTAATGCTGTGCTAAATTAAACTCTGATAATGGTGAGCTAAATTACTCTAAAGTACCCCTGGAAATAGCCTCTTAGAGTCATAATTCATGCTGGGAAATTACAAAACAACTTTCTTCTCATTATTTTCCTACTTACATACTTGCAAGGGATGGTAAATATCAGGGTTGGGACAATTTAGGTAATTATCTGGATGTCTGGCTGATGGATACCTTTTATTATGTTGCTACTATCTGTCTGCTTTTAACTTCTGTTCAATACCAACAGAATTCAGACCATGTGTCTCAAGCTCCCCATACAAATTATTTTGTAGAGAAATTATTGAGAGTCTTCCTCATGCTATCTCATCTTTCTGGAATGATCTGCCTACCACACATAGTTTCTGTCCACCCTTCAGATCTTAGCTTCAATAATATCAGTGCAGAATAGTCTTTATAAGCAATCAATTTTTTCCTTCCCTTACCCCCAATTTTTCTTAATCTGTGTTACATTGTTTGTAACATTTTCCACAATTTTTAAATTAAAAATAAATTGTTTACAACTTTTTTCTTTCCAATTGAATGTCCAGCAACATGTAATTAAAATTATTTATTAATTATTATTATTATTACTTTTAAAAATGTGCTATAGGGCACATGCTTGAGAGAGAGAAAGTGAGAACACAAATCTCCAGGTCTGGGATTCAAACCATAATCATCCATGTGGGAATCTAGTGCCTTAACCACCATACCATTTGCTGCTCCCCAGCATGTAAGTTTTATTTCTTTATTTCTATGTGAAAGTTGTCAGAATCAAAGTGGAGTCATTTGTGTCAACAATCATGACTATGGGGAAGGCCATGGAGGGGGAGGTTCTCGTTCAAGGTATGCTTGATAATGGGGACTGTTTTGAGGATTTTAACAGAACCACAACCTTGCACAAATACCACTGCCACTGTATACTTAAACTACTTTTGCCCAGAAGTCTGTCTAACCAATAATAGAAATGTTGGCAACAATTATGCCAATGACAAGAGTGGCCTCAGTTTATCCTAGGTACTGATCCCCAAAAAACTGATCCCTTTCCCACTTGTTGTTTTTATCTTAAAAACCTGTCTAGAGAAGATCCCTTTGTGATTACTGAGAACTAGTGATTTCAGGGGGAGAGGAGAAATGAAGATTTCCCACTGATAATTCAGTCTCCAGCCCACAAACTCACATGTTAGGAAGACTTTTAAGCCTCCTGTCTCTGTCTCTGTCTCTCTCTATGTCTATCTCTGTCTTCTCATTTTTTTGTAATTTTTCCTTTTTAAAATTTTTTAAGGTAAAGCAGTTTCTTGGCTTTCAGCCCTTCCTTTCCCTTCATCTTGTTAATAATCCCCTCTCCCCCTCCCAAACCAGGAGAGGCAAGGGAGCAGGCCTTAGAGGACCCGTTCATGGCTACTGAGAACTAGTGATTTCATGTGGTGTGCAAAATTTTATAATTTCTGCTTTTTTTTAAAATTATTTTTTAGTTTTTTTTTTAGCTTTTTTTTTTTTTCTCTTTTTCTCTGTTTCTTGGTTGTTTTTGTTGCTGTTGTTTCTCTCTCTCGGTTTCCTTTTCTGCATGCTCCTGGACACTCAGATTGACCTTCAAGATTGGGAAGAAACACACTTTCCATCAGATGACTAGAAATCACCGCAGGACCACAAGAAATATGGGAAAACAAGAAAATATCTCTGCTCTTCATCCACAGATAGTTCAATGGAAATCATGGGAATGTCTGATAAAGAACATTCATAATGGCGAAGCTAACAGAGATGGAAGAGAAGAGAGACAATGAATTGCAGAAGAGAAAGGAAAAAGGAGCTGATGAGTTTTGGGAGGTGAGGAAATTCTTGTAATATCTAAAAGAGGAATTACACACTTTACAAAAGAATCAAATGGAACTGTTAGAGATGAAGACTATAATATAGGAAGTCAAAATCTCTCTTGAAAATATTAAAAACAGACTAGACCATACAGAAAATAGAATCTCAGATGTATAAGAGAAAAGTTGTGGTCTAGAAAAATCCATCACGAAGACTGAGAAAATTGCCCCCAAATTTGAGAATAATATACGAGAAATACTAGATACCATCAAACGTCCAAACATCCGGATAATTGGCATTCCAGAAGGCGAAGAGACTCATAAGGGCATTGATAATCTATTCCATGAAATCCTGCAAGAAAACTTTCCAAACCTAGAGAGACACTCAAAGATCCAGTCCCAAGGAATACAAAGGACCCTTAATAGAATCAACCCAAGAAGATCTTCTCCAAGACACATTATAGCCAGATTGACCAAAACCACAGACAAAGACAAGATATTAAGATTGGCAAGAGAGAAATGTCAAGTTATCTACAAAGGATATCCCATCAGGCTAACAGCAGAGCTCTCATCAGAAACAATGTGAGCAAGGAAAGAATGGCAAAATATATTCAAAGTGTCAAGGGAAAAGTGATTTCAACTGAGAATACTGTACCCAGCAAGATTATCCTTCACATGGGAAGAAAAGACAAGAACATTCTCAGATAAACAAAACCTAAAGGAATATACCAGCACCAGACCAGATCTCCAAGAAGTTCTCAAGGGAGTGCTATATCAGGAAAATTAAATGTAGTTACACAGAAATAAGAGTTCAAAAACTAAGAAAATGGCCAACTTAATCACAGGGAGAAGTCTGGAGTTGAATATTACATCCCAGAATTCAATCGGGAAGATCGAACCACAAAAGAAGATAGATTAAGTACATTAGACTGAACTGGTGAAATAGCATTCTGTGACTTTTGACTAAAATATTGCTGCTATCCTTCTAGGCTTTATTGTCCGGTTTTAAGGGTTTTGGCCTGTCTTGAGCTGTCAATAGGTTCATGTACCTACTATTTGAACAGAATACTAACCTGTTTCCAGGCTTTAAGTTTTAAGCACATTTCCTTACCAATTCAAAACTGCTTTTCTTGAAATTACCAGCTGAACTTGCTATTGAAAGTAGTTAATCATTTAAGAAATTGTGTGATCAATAAAATGTGGGGGGAAAATGAATGGAAGACAACTGGAGACACCAGAGATAGTGTGAGAAGAGAGGGTAGAGGGTCAGACACAGGGGTAAATATAAATAAATATCTATCTATCTATCTATCTATCTATGAAACTAGAAATGGAAAATTACTGATGATTGGGACCAGCAGTTAGCGTAATGGCTATGTCACTGGACTCCCACGTAGTCGACTGTGGTTCGCGTCCCGGACCTGGTGGCTTAAAACTCACGCCGGGCGCGTGTGCGTGCGTGCCCAAGATTCCAAGAGGAGAATGGAGGAGAAGGGATTGTGACGTGGCCATCCTCCCTGGGGGGTTATTTCTTGCTTTCTGTCTCTATGTCTCTCTCTGTCTGTCTGGCGAGTGCACACGCCCTATAGCGAAAACCTCTCCAAAAAAAAAAAATTGATGATTACATACATGATTAAGGCACTATGCAGTATATTCTGGATGGGAAACCACTTTTTGTATGCTGTGATGATGATTAGGGGATGAATGTAAATTAATTAATTAAAAATTTTTTTCAGGAGGAAAAAAACCCACAAAAACTACTTTTCTTGAAATTAAAAAAAATGCATATTTGATGACTGCAGTAAGCTATATAGCCTCAGCTAGGTGCTACTTTATAGTATGTTCATTCTACTCACTGAGGTTTATGCTTAAAGTCAGACTGGCGTTCATGTATATGTATCAGTATATGTATATGTATCAGCTGTGCTTGCTATTGGAAGTATTTAGATTAATTAAGTTCATTAGAGAATCAATAAAATGGGGGGAAAAGGCATAGAAAGCAACCATGGATACCGAAGACAGTGTGGGAAGAGGGTGAGACACGGCAGAGGGTGAGAGATAGGGAATCAAGGATGGCAAAAATTACAAAACATACAGGAAACAAGAAATGAAAAATTATTTGTTGATGATAACATGTATGTTGATGTGCTTGGTTGAGCCAATATACAGTGTATTCTGGATGAGAAATCTCATGTTGTTTGCAGTAATGCTGAATGAATGTAAATAAATAAATTGAAATAAAATAAAACAACAATAACAACAAAAACTTGTGTTAAGATTTTAAATCTCTGAAAACATATTCCAGGCTGTTCGAATGTGTGTCTCCAGGGTTATAACCCTCTTTGTTTGTTACTCTTATGAGTCCAGATAAACTCTTGTTTATATTGAGTTTTTACCCTGTTTCTTTAAAGTTTGATGCCTAACACCTTGTTCAGTTCCTGGCATACAACAATACTCACTAAATATTTATTGATAAAATAAATCAATAACTTGTCCAGGTGTATCCAAGAGAAGGTAGTCTGTGAACCATGGGTGGATCTGGTTGGTTCCAGTTTGGTGTGAGGCTGGAGTGGGTGGGAAGAGATGAAGCCTGAGAAGGATGACTCAGTATTAGATGGGAGAAGCAAGGGGCCGAGGACCATATCTTAGAGCACAGACAGGGAATGAGAAGCCAGGGAAGGGTGTATGGGTGCCTGGAAACCAGATGAATGCTGACCAGTAACCATGTCCTAGAAGCCAGGGCAGGAGAAGAGTGGATATACAACAGTGCTCAGTACCTCCACCCTGTGCAGAGCATCTGATTCACGCCTGACTTACTTTTCCAATTATTTTTACCCTTAGCAGTCGGCAGGTTTCCAAGTGGCACTGCGATTTTGTTCATTGCCTGCAATTCCCACCTCTCTAGGTTAGCAGGCACGAGTCCTCTGACCTTGCCAGCCAAGGTGACACCTCTCAATTTTAGCCCTGTTTGCAAATATCAGCTAAGATGCTGCATGCTCTCTCCACAAGCTTTGTAAGAATATTCAAAATAGCAAAAAGAGAAGATTTCAAATGCTCCCAGCACAAAGAAATGATAAACATTTGAGATGATGGATATGTGAATTACCCTGATTTGATAATTACGCGTGGTATTCATGTACTGAAAAACCACGTTGTACTCCATAAATATGTACAATTAATATGTGTGCCACTGAAAAAAAAATAATAGAAACAGAATATTCACAAAAGCCCAGACCCTTCCTCGCCCAAGGCGGTACTCTCCACATCCTCTGCTATCTTAAGAAACAGTGTCTGCCAGTCAACAGCTTTGCAGGCCACGGACTTGGGGACCTTTACCAACCTTTGATACTGTTGTGATAAAATAAATATGAATGTGATTTTAGGGAGGAATCTTAAGTCTAAGATACTAATCAGATAAAGAGAGAGTTGAGTCTTTGTTATTTTCTGAAGCAGTGGTCTCTAGAATTCTTGGAGCTCAGTCATCATACTCTAGAAAGTGACACATATTTGGGTCCCTTGTATCCTTTTGGAGGGTCAAGCCTTCTGAAACCAGCCACAGGTTTATGATAGCTAGAGATCTTCAATTTTTTTTTTTTTTAAGGGTTTTGGCCTAGGGTACTTGTGCTTGCCAGGAGAGAGACAGATCACCCAGGAAGGATTATCATGCCGTAATCCTTTCTCCTCCATTCTCCTCCTGGGATTTTGGGCACACACATACACATGCCCAAAGTGATTTTCAAGCTGCCGGGTCTAGGACTTGAACTGCAGTCAGCCATATGGGGTGAGTCCAACGTCTTAACTGCTATGCCACTTGCTGGTCCCAACAGCTAGAGATTTTAGTAGCTGTAAGATTGGAGTGCTTACAATGGCCTTGGCACTGCGTTAGGCTTTTTATATGTGGGGGATGGATCTTCAAAAAGCTCATAGAGGGAACCAGCAGTTAGCGTAATGGCTATGTCGCTGGACTCCCACGTAGTCGACCGCGGTTCGCGTCTCGGACCCGGTGGCTTAGAACTCACGCCGGGCGCGTGTGCGTGCGTGCCCAAGATCCCGAGAGGAGAATGGAGGAGAAGGGATTGCGGTGTGACCATCCCCCCTGGGGGGTGATTTCTCGCTTTCTGTCTCTCTGTCTCTCTCTGTCTGTCTGGCGAGCGCACGCGCCCTATAGCGAAAAACCTCTCCAAAAAAAAAAAAAAAAAAAAGCTCATAGAAAGTGTGCATTGTGAAAAAGCTATGCATGGATTTCAAAATTCTTTTTGCAGCAAAATAAACTTATACATCAATTCTATTTTTCCACAAGCATTTTCAAGTACACTTGTGTGTTCCTCTTATGTAATCTTCCCAGAAATCCTTTCAGGTTGCTAATTTGCTCCATGTTGTAGATGAGAACACTGAGGCTGAGAGAGGTGGTTTGACTAGCTGAAGGTTACACACGATGGATATCATGGAATTGAGGTTTTTTTCCAGGACCTTATTCCGTTGGTGGAGGGTTTGAGCCATGTTGATGACCTGGTGGGGACTGTCCCCATAGGCAGCTAACTGGGGCCTGCCTCTGAGCCTGTGTGTTGGAGAGACGACAGGAAGGCTGTGCCAGTCTGTAGTACCCTGTGCCCAGGTGGGTAGACTGTGTGCTTGACATCCTCTCCTTATTTCCCTTCTAGGCCACTTAGGGTGCCTGCTTCTGGTGGGGTCAGGGAGCTGCCACTTAGTGACTTAGCTCCTTAAAAAGAACAAATGGTCTTCTCCTAATCATGAAAAAAGAAGTCCAAGGAGAAAAAACTAAAACTAAAAACCATAAAATACATATACACATATGCATATATTCCCCAAACCAAACCAAAACAAAACTAAAAAATGATTTTAAACAGGGTTTGGCAGGATACTTTGCTCTCTCCCAGGGAAAGATGGTGCTGCCTGTTTTATTGGTAATTAAGCGGGGGTGGAGGATATCCCCTGTGAGTCAGAAGAGGAACTGCCGCTGCCCACCCCAGGATTGCCTACCCCAAATCACATCTCAGCCCCAGCCAGAACATGTGAAGGGTGATCAATAAACCAGCAGGCGAATTGCAAGAACAGGGAGGAAAGAAAGCCTTTCCCCAGAGCTCTTCTCCAAAAGAAAATGCAAAAACACATGAAACAACAGATCAGGCTCTGGAAGTGCATCGGATGGGACTGGCCAATCCCCTCTCACCAAATGTGCTCCATTTGGGTGGTCTGACATCATAATGAAGCTTGGTCATGATGGAGGGTGGTTCAGTCACTGTTCTGTCCCCCATTCCCTCCCCTAGGCTGTCTCTTCTGTGAGCAGAGGAGAGCAATAGTTTAGAAGCAGAACTCACTGTGCAGAGAGCTCCCGGGGGCCCGGCTTCCCACTCTCCTATTGCCCTGCATCCCTTGGTGTGCTGACTTCCCTGTCAGGGAGCTCTGAGGCGATGCAAGGCATTTCAGCCATGGCTGTTTTCTATCCTCTGCGCTTGTTCCTTTAAGCTGCTCTGTGCTACCTGAAAACAGGTCCCAGGCGCCAGTGCATCCTGCTCCCAGATCGCCTTTGCATAGCATCCTGCGCTGCCCCTCATTCTCCTGGTCCTGCTGTTGTCCCCATGAACAGGTCTCACACCGCGCATTTTAAGGGGGACCCCGTAATCTCTCTACTATGGTTTTCTCAGGTTGGTTTACTGTGCCTTTCTGAACGTCTCTTGCTAACCAGCTGCATTTTCCACATGGGAAACGTGGACTCTTCATAGGGAACAAATTCAACTGAAATCCATTCAGTGTTTCTGTAGCAGCCTGTGCTTTCTCTTTTGCCATACACATCAGACTTATGAACATGGACTCGACTTCTGTTTTCCCTAATCCACTGCAACAACCACAACAACGGCAATCGAAACTCATGTTTATTGGGCCCTATGCACCAGGCTCTGTGTACATTTCCTTGTTTAATAACAGTTCTGTGAATTAGGTGCTATTATTACGCCAAGTTTATAGACAAGACATTAGAAGCTCTGAGAGGTGAATAACTTGCTGGTGGGTCCCAGTAAATACTAAGGTCAGGCAGAAGATAGCTCAATACCTGTTTGCTGAACAAATTGGATGAATGGGTGCTTGTGTTCGTGGTTGAGGACTGAGGATGGATATACTTTGCAGATACTCAGGCAAGCATAAGGAAGAACTTCCTGGCAGCAAGAGCTCTCAGGTAGGCCCCTTGAATGTTCAGTTGATGCTAAAGGAATCCTCGGTAGGCAGGTTGGACGAGGATTCAGCCCCAGGTGGGGGATAGCCAGATGAACTTTAAAAGCCTTTCTAGCTCTGAGAATCTGAGGCGATTGCATATTTTTAAAGAGACCAATAAAGCCCTTTGCAAATATGAAGCAGTTCCAGCCCCAGCTCCAGGCAGTTATAAACAGGAACTGAGTAGATGTTTATGTTAGGGCAATAAATGCCATCATCAGTAAGGCCTCAAGCCTCTGGGGACCAGTATCAGTATTTAGTCATCCAGGAACAATGTCGAAGCAGCTGACCCTTATGGACTGTCCCTATGTAGCAGGCAAGATTATAAATTATTTGTATGCATAAACTCAGTTCTCACAATAAACCTATGTGGTAGTAGCGTATTAATCAGGCAAAGCTGCAATAACAAATGAACTGCAAGTTCTTAGTGGCTTAACACAATAAAAGTTTATTTCTTGAGGCTGGACGGTGGCACAGCAGTAAAGCAGCTTTCTGTGAGGCAGACCCACATGGGAATTCTCACTGGCTCACATTCTCATCTAGAGACTTCCCTGAGAATGCTGGTTACATGCGTGCCCATGATTTAGGCTGGCTGAGGCTGGGAGTGCACCACCATGTTGAGACCCCGTTGGGGCACTGTATTTCTCTCCCTCTCTCCCTCTCTCTCTCTCTGTATTCCTTTTTCACTCATTCACAGAATAAATAAATAAACTTCAGAAAAAAGTTTAATTCTCAATTTTTTAAAGTGCAAAGAAGGTCGGGTCATTTTATTTTTTTCCGTCTCTGTTTAAAACATGTGGCCTCCAAGAGTGTTGTGGGAAGGAAAAAAACGGTGGAGCAAGACCACGAATTGTTACCTGCAACCTGAGACCCTGACATGACACATGACTGCGTATGCCTGTGATAGTTTACTGAGAAAAGAGAAGCGAGGCATTTCAAGCTATGCCTGCCACCAAGTAAATGCTTGGTGAACGCTAATGATGAAGGGGACAAGATCTGTAAGACTGGAGAGGTGATTAGAAGCCCCACACTTTGCACAGCAGTGAAAAGGGTCAGGAAGGTAGAACCTCACATGGGCCAAGCCTTCCTTGGCTGGATTCATCCATACCCCTGGTAGGAGGCTTGGCTCAGTCCTAGTTTAGAGGGTATCCTGACCAGGGTAGGGGGTGTATGAGCTACCTCAGCCCATTCTCTGCCAGGCATCTGGTGTCTGGCAATACTGTACCAGCTCTTGCCATCCATGTGCCCAACTCCTTGCAGATGGCTCTCTGGCTAAGCATCTGGTATATTAATAACATTCTGATCCTATTATGTATCTATCTCCCTATCACCTATCTGTTATCTACCTATCATCTGCCTGTATATATATCTACCTGTCTATTATCTATCTATCATCTATAGTCTATTAATCAATCACCTATTATCTATCTACTGGATTGGAAAAGTCATGATATATTTTTCTATGCAAAAATATGTCATGACTTTTCCAATGACCCAATAACTAGCTATCGTCTATCCATCAATCAATCACCTATTATCTACCTATCATCTATCTAGTTATAGTCTATTATCTATCTATCTATCTATCTATCTATCTATCTATCTATCTATCATCTATCATCTACCACCCATTATCTATCTACCTATCATCTATCTAGCTACCTTCTATCAATCAATCATATATTATCTTTCTACCTATCTTCTATCATCTATCTATATCTATCTATCTATCTATCATCTATCTATCTATTATCTATATATCATCTATCTATCTCTACCTCTATCTATCATCTCTATCTCTATCTATTATCTATCTATCTATCTATCTATCTATCTATCTATCTATCTATTATCTATATATCATCTATCTATCTCTACCTCTATCTATCATCTCTATGTCTATCTATCTATCTATCTATCTATCTATCTATCTATCTATCTATCATCTATCTCTACCTTTATCTATCTATCATCTATCTATATCTATCACCTATCAGCTATCTAACTCTCTATCTACCTATCTCTATCTATCTCTATCTATCATCTCTCTATCTATATCTATCATCTCTCTCTCTCTACTTGTATGTATCATCTGTCTATCATCTTCTATCTATTCAATCATCTATTCATCTATCTATCTTCTATCTGCTCTGATTTGGAGCTACTCCTGAATCCCTGACAACTTGCCACTCTGCCTGGGCCTTGTCAGTGCCCAGAGTCATTCTAGGAGCTGTGTAATTTGGGAAGCGTCTGCGACATTGGCTCTCCCTGAATACCAGAGACTGCCCAGACTATCCTTTCTGTTCATGTGCTTTATTTCTGACTGTCCTCAAGACAGCCAGGCTGTTTCTCATCTCTTATTCTCTCAAGCTGTGTCTTTCTCCCCTTCCCCACTTGTCTAGATTCCTCATGCCTGAGCCTGTCTGAACCAAGGGTCTGAGAGATAGGGAAGGCACAAAGCACTTATTCGGAGGCAGTTTAGCAGAGGGATTGCAAGCTTGGTTCTGGAGTCATACTGACTGGGCTGCTTTCTTGCTGAGTGACATAGACCCAGTTATTTATGCCCCACTTTTCTTACCTGTAAAATGGGGGATAGTAATGCTACCTAACTCTGAGGATTGTTGAGAAGGCTAAATGAGATAATCTGTATAAACTGGCCAGTTTGTGGTAATAATAAAAATATTTATTATTGTTATTCTAATACAAATCTGTTTGTTGCCAAAGCTTCTGCCTTCCCACTCTATTATGTATCATTAAAAGTATCCTTTGGTGGAAATCCAATCTGGGCAGACCAAGTTTGATGAAAATCCAATCTGGGCAGATCGAGCTTGATTTTTCTCTTCATTTTGCTAAATTCACAGGGGATACTGGAGAGAGATATTTTTAGGAGGCATTACTGAGAAGCATAGCAGGTTGCCAGATGGTAATGATAGGAAACATGGTCCCTTCAGTCTATAAGAACAACTGAGTGGCATTCAGGTGTGTAATAAGATAAACTACATTTCTAGAAGCATCATATTGGATCCAGGAGGATGAAGGTGGGTACCATGGAATCTTGCTGAGAGGTTGAAGTCTGGAAGAATAGCAAAAACAGACCATTGTACTCAATTCTACTACTTCCACGCCTTAACTGTGACACCTGGGGATTTATCACTGTCCCTCTCTTTGAAGGCTTTCCTCCAGCGGATGGTGATGAGGTTATATCCTGTTCTCCTGCGACTTGTGTTCCTAACAGTGTTGACTCCTTCACTGAATCACAGGCATTGCTAGAAACTCAAATTATGCCGTTGGTGATAGTATCTCTGTGGGAAAGGAAATTCCCTTGGCTCCAGAGCTTCTCTCTGGAGTCTCACTCTTCTGCTCTTGTTTTATTTGATCTTACTTTTATTTCATGAGATCATGAGGTAGTTCTAGTGTATTCATTTCCATTTCTTGGCTCCTTGATATTCCTTGCTTTCCTCAATATTATTTCCCAAATTTTCATGGTATATTAACCCCCATTATTATATATATATATAGGATTTGATGAGAAAATGATTTCCAGTGTTCATCTCCTATTCCTCATGAAGTCAGGGAGGCCCAGTTACTCCTTTTCTCTGTCTCAGGAAAAGCCAAGTGTAGGTATACGTCTAATCCCAGCCAAACAGATACTTCTCCCTTGGGGCTTTACCTATTTGGTGTGTAACTGAGGGCATGGAGATATTTGGAGATTGAACTGGAGGCTGGGTTCAATCATAGGCAGGTCTAGGCTGGGGTTCCTGCAGCCTGGTGTCTCCCTTGGAGCCACTTCTGACTTTGATTCATTTAAACTAGAGGTTGTAAACCTAATACTTTCATGGTACAGGTAAATGCCTTACCTGTGTGAGGTGCTCCAGTGAAAGACAAAGGAAAAGAATTAGGCCAGTTGAGAGTGCAGCTCCCTCCTAAACAAAGCATTGTACATCTTGGTTTTGGAGTGTAACTGGCATCTAAGATACTTGGTGTTCTTACGCTATTTGAAATGTTCCAACATTTTATCATCAGATGACATCCTTTAGAATGCTTCTTCTTTTCTTTTTAAAAATAATTATTTAATTATTTATTTATTTAAATTTGACCAGAGTAGTACAGAGTGAGAGAGGAGGAAAGTGAGAAAGCAAGTCGCCAGGTCTGGGACTCTGACTGTGGTCAGCCAGGTGAGTACAGTGCCTTTAACCATCAGGCCACCTGCAGGTCCCTAGAATGCTTCTTGATCCCAAAGGAAGCCCTCTAACTCTTTGTCAGACTTTGGATTCTGATTTGAGGATCAGAAAATAAAGTATCCACAGCAGAGGTGGCAAAGGCCTTTGAGGGTGGGGCTCTGAGTGGCAAGAGGCAAGAAAAGGAAAAACATTCTTTTTCCATTAAACAAAAAATGTATTTATTAATTTATTTTCCATGAGCAAGCAAGAGAGAGAGAGAAAAAAAAAAAGAGAGAAAGAAAATACCCAACAAGGTCTTGATGCCACGAGTTACCCCCAACCTCAACCAGTTCTGGATCATGGGCATGTGTGTGCCCAGCATACTCAGGGAGGTCTCCAGACATGAATCTGGAACCTTTGCATATGGATCAGCCCTGCAGAGAATTGTGTTTTATTGCTGTTCTACTGTCCATCCTTTCTTCCCATTTAAAGGCCTGACCCACGGCCTCTGCTCATAACTCATTGACTTTAACCCAAGTATTTGGCCATCAGTAGCTGCAAGGAAGATCAGAATAGTCTTTAGTTTGGTGGCCATGTGCCCAGATAAGATATTTGTTTATAGAAGAAGGGCAGGGTGAAGACTGGAGAGATAACCAGCAGATTCTGTTACAACATTCATGTGAATGCCCACAATTTGCTAATAGCCTTCTTATTTTCTCATCAGAGGAAATTTGTAGGGCTACCCTTTATGCCGTTCCTACAAAAGGAGCTTAAATGACCTGAACAAGGTTTCACAGGAATCTCAAATGGTAGACCTCAGGCACTAGGCTTGCAGAGGAGATATTTCTGGCAAGGACTCTGAGTACTCTTCCTGTTTTCTCACAAGGAAAGTCACCTTGTCTTTCTGTTGAATGTCTTTTGTATTTACTTCTTTTTATTCCATTCAGCTATGTTTGATGTCAGATACCGAGCAGAAGCCACTGTTTTTAATAGAGAATCCCCTGCAGAAGCCAAATACTATTCCCCACTTCAGCCACCTTTCCCTTCCTGGTATGCCTGGGGCCTCTAATTTTTCTGTTTGACCTTGTGTTTCCAGCCACACTTAGGTGGATAGGGTGGATATCTGAGGGTTGACCCAGAAAGTTGTCCACAGGCTGGGCTGGGCAAATAGCATCCTGCCAGTGGGGAACTGGAGCTGAATGATACTGAGACTAAGTCGGTTAGTTGTGGAAGGAACATCAAGTGAGAGATTATGTAGAACTGGGGTCAGAGTTTCTGCCCTGATAAATCAAAGCTGTGTGTAAGCAACGTGTTTTGGTTACAGAAGATTCCTTAGTAAACCCCCCCCCCCCCCCACTCCCAAGTGGTTTTCTCTGGGTTAATGGAGAATATAATCAGAGAGTGGGCAGGCCTGGAGGGAAGGAAAGAGAGTGAGGGTGTGAGAGAGGAAGAGAATGTGACTCATAAGTGATTTCTCTCATTCCCATTCCATGTGCCTAAGCTCCCCTTTATTGCCTGTCCTTGTATGTTTGTCTGTCTATCTATCTTTCTTTCTTTTTTTTTTTTAGAGATTTTTGCTATAGGGCGTGTACGCTTGCCACAGAGACACAGAGCGACAGAAAGCAAGAAATCACCAACATGGGAGATAGCCATGCAGGAATCCCCTCTCCTCCACTCTCCTCTTGGGATTTTGGGCACGTATGCACATGCACCAAGCATGAGTTTTAAGCCCCTGGTCCTGGGACTTGAACTACGGTCACTATGTGAGTTCAGAGATGCAAACATTATGTCATCTGCTGGTCTCTCTTGTATGTTTTTCACGTTAGTATAGAGTAATATTTGATAGTGTGAACTATGGACTTACATTGATCTGGTTCAAATCACAAATCCACCCCAATACCATGACTGTGGGCAAGTGATTTAAGTCAAGCCTTTGTTTCCTCATCTGTAAACTGGAATTCGATGAGGGTATACTACATAAAGCATTTTGAGAATAATACAAGTGACAAGCACGTACATTAGCTCAGGCAGATCCTCCTTCCTTTCTTTCCTTTTTGCAACCACAAGTTCAGGACACAAGGTATAACTAACATCTGAGATGTCTGCCTAGTAATCTTCCTTATCAGTTATCTTTGAGATACTGAGCTTGTTCTATGAATTAATTCATAAGGTGACTCATCCAACTTAATGGAGCTTTCTTCAACCCCATAGCCCACTTCTGTTCCTTTTGTGGGTGAAGAAACTCAGGCCCCAAGGCTAAGTCACCTGCCCAGGGAACTGTAGTGAGGAGGTGGTGGTATTGGACTCAACTCAAATTCGTGGTCCCTCTCCTAACACACAGCGCCCTTACTATTTGATGGATTAGATTTCTGCTTTCTCTTCCATATGGAAAGAATCGGTCACAGTGTGCTCTAAGAGCCTTCCAGAAAGCTGCACTAATGAATTTCTATTCCTTTTCACATGAGGAGTTGGGACCTTCTGACCTCAATATGCAAAGAGATGCAAAACATGTAAATCAGCCGCTCTTAGGTTTGTAAAAATAGCTCAGCAAAGCTTCTCTCCCAGCCTCCTCTCCTCTCAATATCCGAACTCCTCCTCTGGGCCCCTGCCTCCTTCCTCTCGTCTTCTTTCCCCTTCAATTCAGGACATTTCTGCCTTCCTCTCTCTCTGCCTTTTCCCCCTCAGTGTGTTCTTCCCTTTCCCCCTCCACAGGCCCATCTTCCTTCCTCTCTTTCTCCACTTCCTTCCCCTTTCTTGCCTTTTCTGCCTCTGTAGATGCAAAAGCACTTTGTGGCATGGATTTGAGGCTTCCCGGAAATAATCACACACAGGTTTAGCACAGGGATTGGGGGGGGAAGGTATTTTTATTATTAGGCATTTAACAATGTATGGTTTGAATCAGTTTGATGACTCTACAAAGAATAAATTGCCTAGAACCATCCTTTTTCACTATCATACTTCCAGGAACATTTAAAAACATTTTTTCCCTAATCTCCTCTCATGAATTTTTATTGCTACAATATACCGTGTATCGATTTGTTTACTATATTTATGTCTGTACTTTATACCTAAAAAGGATAGGATTTTTTTGTCTGCCAAGAATCAATTTTTTGCCTCCTTTGGATGTTACCCTTAATGAGAATGTATGGTCTAGACCAGTGGTTCTCAAAGAGGGGTGATTTCACCCCCTCCAGGAGGCATTTGATGTTATAGTGAGACGTGTGTGTGTGTGTGTGTGTGTGTGTGTGTGTGTATGAGAGAGAGAGAGAGAGAGAGAGAGAGAGAGAGAGAGAGAGAGTTAGTTGTGATACAACTGACATTTTGTGGGTGGAGGACAGGGATGTTGCTAAGCATGCTACAATGCACAGGAAAGGTCCCCACTACATGTACTTATCCAGCCCCCACATAGATGAGATTAGAATGCTCAGTGTTTGTGTCCTAGTGATCAAATAACCAAATAATGTGAGAGATGCAGCAGATCTTCTCTCTCTCCCATGTCCCTTCCTTCTCTCTTCCTCTGCCCCTGCTTGAGAGCGAAGAGATGGGGTACCCCGAAGGGAAGGGCTGTATATGTGGATGCCAGCCCGTCCCTAGCAGTTCTGTGCTCATTCTTTTATAGGGAAGGCAAAGCTGCATACTTTAGCTCCTGTTTTTTTTTTTTTTTAAATTTATTTTTCTCTTTAAATTTATTTATTTTTTGCATTAACTCACTATACATCATTACAGCATACAGATGAATTTTCCATCCAAAGTACACTGTGTATTGGCTCAATCAAGCACATCAACATACATGTTATCAGCAAATAATTTTCCAATTCTTATGTCTTGTATACTTTGTTTTTCGTTTTGCCATCCTTGATTCTCAATCCCTCACCCTCTGCCATGTCCCACCCTCCTCCCACATTGTCTCTGGTATCCATGGTTGCATTCTATGCCCCCCCCATTTAATTGATTTGCTAATGAACTTAATTAGCCTAAATATATCCAATAGCTAGCACAGCTGATATATTGGTTTTAAATAAGCCTTCTCTGGCTGACCTCAGGTTTCTTCCATTGGTAAAGCCCAGCAGTAGATTACGACTTTGTTTAGAGCTTTTGCATGCCCTGCAGACATAGCGCAGACTCTGCTTTAAGGTGTTCCCTGCATTCTTTCTCTTTCCTCTTTCTTTTCCTTCCTTCTCTCCCTCCCTTCCTTCCTTCCTTCCTTCCTTCCTTCCTTCCTTCCTTCCTTCCTTCCTTCCTCCCTCCCTCCCTCCCTCCCTCCCTCCCTTTCTTCTTATTCTTTTTTCCTTTCTTTCTTTCTCTTCCTTCTCTCTCCTTTTTCTCTCCTGCCTTCCCTCCCTTCCTTCTTTCCTTCCTTCCTTCCTTCCTTCCTTCCTTCCTTCCTTCCTTCCTTCTTTCCTTCCTTCCTTCTTTCTTCCCTCCCTCCCTTCCTTCCTTCTCCTCTTCCTTCCTTTCTTCTCTTTCTCTCTCCTTCCTTCCTTCCTTCCTTCCTTCCTTCCTTCCTTCCTTCCTTCCTTCCTTCCTTCCTTCCTTCCCTTTCATTCCTCCCTCCCTTCCTTCCTTCCTTCCTTCCTTCCTTCCTTCCTTCCTTCCTTCCTTCCTTCCTTCCTTCCTCCCTTCCTCTCTCTGTCACTGTGGGGCAAGGCAGCTTCTTAAATAAGTGAGGCTGGACATGGAGGAGGTCACAGGTTGTGGGCATGACCATGCTCCAGGTTGATTAAGTCCTATTGCTCTTACCATTGCTCATCTGCTTTCATTCTTTAAAACACAGTAATTTACAGGACCATGTTTTAGACAAAGTGGCAGCGGGGCAGGGCTATAGAGTCCTTTCCTGGAGGAGATCATCATTAGCTAGAGGCAAGACTAATTCTTACATAAGATGATGACTGGCATGTATTGCACTCAAACCACAAGTCAGACATTATGTAAAGTATGTGACGTGGACAAGTAATGCAATTTTCATAACAATCCTACAAGGCAGACCTATTACCATCCTCACTCCCATTTTATGAGCAAGGAATGTGAGGTTTAAGTTGGTTAAGTAACTTATTCCAAGTTACACAAATAGGAGCTGGAATTTGAACTTAGGGTCTTCAGAGTCCATGAACTTGACACTGAATTATCCTGCCTCTTACTCTAATACAAAATGGATACTACTAAGCGTCAGAGGAGGAATCGCTAAAATGCTGTTGAAGTTTAGAGATTGAGAGATGTCTCTCAGCTAGAAACATCAAGGAAGACTTCCTGGAGAGAGTGGTGCTGCATTGGACTGGAAGAATGTTTAGAATGTATTATATGAGTATAGAGCCAGGAGAACTTCCTGGCAAAGGAGACAGCTTGAGCAAAGACACTGAAGCAGAGACCTGCCAGGACTTATCTTTCTTAGAAATCATTAGGCCACATGGGCCCCCATGAGAGTCAGTGTTGCCAATACACATTGTCCTGGTTCTGTAGCCAGATTCAGCAACTGCCAGAGTGGGCTGGTGGACAGTTATAAAAGGACATTTGAGTGACTGGTAGCCACAGGCCCCTGTGGCAGTGCTTCCAGATCAGTGTTTATCAGTCTTGGCAGTCCACGGCGCTAGTTTGGGCTGGGTAAGTCTCGGCTGTAGAAGGCTGCCTTGTGTGTTATAGAACGCTTAACGGCATCTCTGCTTTCTAACCCCCAACCACAAATGTCTCCTGACATTGCCAAATGTTCTTTGAGGAAGGTAAAATAATCCCTGGTTAAGAACTACCATCCCTAGGGACGGGCAGTTGGCATAATGGCTATGTAACTGGACTCCGATGTAGTCGACCGCAGTTTGAGTCCTGGATCCGGTGGCTTGAATTCACGCTGGGCACGTATGCATGCATGCCCAAGATCCCAAGAAGAGAATGGAGAATGGAGGAGAAGGGATTGTAGTGTGGCCATCACCCCTGGGGGTGATTTCTTGCTTTCTGTTTCTCAGTCTTTCTCTTTCTGGTGAGCGCATGTGCCCAATAGCAAAAATCTCTCAAACAAAACAAAACAAAACAAAACAAAACTACCATCCTAAATGTTGGGACGAACATGGCTGGAGAGACAGAAAATCTGTTTCAGATTGATATGCTGTGTGACTCTTGGCAAGGCACCTCTCCTCTTTGGGCCTCAACTTTTTTGCCCCAAAGGTAAGGTGGCTGGTTGAGCTTGATGGTCCTCAAGGACATTTCTTCCCTCTGGCAGCCTGAGATTGTCCCCAGAAGTGTGAACAGCAGCTTCTGCCACTCCATTATGCAGTGCAGTGACACCTGCCCCTCCCTCTGGGGGAGCTGGCAGCAGCTGGCTGTGTGCTGAGCCCAGGACTGGGCTGCAACTGCCCCCTGGAGCAGGTGTGTGAAGGGCTCTTAGTGTTATTTTCCACAGCAACACCCAGGTGACATCCCTAATTAGAGCCAGCAAGTAGGGCTCAGGAGGTGGTGACAAGCTGTTCTTGGGTGTAAGAAAATGATTAACACCAGAAAACTGGCCAAGTGGGGCTGCTGAAGTAATTTCCTGAGGTCCTCATGGAAGAAGCTTGACCCTCCCATTTCTTTAAAGAAAACTCAGCTCTCGCCTTCACCCTTTGTCCTGGGAACCAAGCAGATGTTCCAGGTGAGGGCAAGGCGGTCGCCCGGCTTCCTTTGGCTGTGAAGTTTACACTAGTCGTAGACAATAGCAGAGGTGTTGAGATGTTCCTCCCATGTCAAGAAGTGGTGCACTGTGTGGGAAAGGTGGCCCACTGAGGGCCAACTGGGGACAAGCTTCGAGATCTTTGGAAAGTCAGTCAACCTCTCTGGGCCTTCATCCTATCATCTATAGCAGAGGGACTAGCAGGTGGTGTGATGGTTAAGGCACTGGACACTCCCACATGGTCGACAACGGTTCAAGTCCTGGACTTGGTAGCTTGCTTTCTCACTTTCCCTCTCTCTCTCTCTGTTTGTTTTTCTCTGGTCAAATTTAAAAAATAAGTGAATGAATAAATAAAATAAAATAAAATAAATAATTATTAAAAAAAAGAAAAAATCAACAGTAGGCTCTCCTGTACAGTATTGGAGGGCATGAGCATGAGTTAATACAATCCCCTGGCGCAGTGGTGATGAAGGAGCACAGGGCTTCTGCCACCCATCCCGCTTTTGTCCTGCCCTGTCCCAGACCTCCAGTGATCCTCAGAGGGAGGGATTCCTGAGCTCTGTTTTACAGGTGAGGCTGAGAGAAGTTGATCCATTTCCTAACACCTTTCAGTTAGTAAGTGGTGAAAAAGGGTTTAAGATCTGGAGGCAGGATTTTACTTGGGGTTGATTCCAAAGCCAGAATCCTGGTGTATGTGTGAAGTCAGGGGTTTTACTGCAGACATACCCTCTCTCCACACCCTCAGCCTGCCTGTCAGAGCTTGGGAAGCAGACTCTGAGCTGCTGAAGTTTATTCAGAAGCCAAAAAATAACAGTGTGTGTGGGCGAGGGGATGAGCAGATAAACAACAGTGATGGAGAGAGGAACATCTGATAAGGGTCTGAAGAGCCAAAAGAAAGCAGATATGGGTGGGCTGGGGAGCAAGGGAAAGATAAAGGGATGGGGATAAAAAGGGGAAGCCTTTTGGGAGCCAGGTGATGGAGGAGAGGAGACAAGGGGCAGAGTGAGTGGTAGCCCATGGGGAATAGGGGGGTGTGGACATTAAAGAGGACGAAGTAGATAAGAGATTAGAGTGGGGTGGAGAGAGACAAGCATAGAGAGACAGACTGAACTGAAACCTCTGTTTCCAGATGTCCAGGCTGATCTGTGGTCTCTGGCATGATCTAATTCTCCTTATTTGAAGAGTGAGTCAGTGGCTTTCCCCAAGCCATGACTTTTTCAAATAGTCTAAGGAGTGTAAATATCAAAGTGGAAGAGGTGGAGGTTTCAAGGAGGCTGGTCCTGGCTGTGGCTCCCTCACGAAGAAAGGCAGTGGGCAAGCTTCCTCTTGTTTCCTTTGTCCACAGGAGAGTTTGTTCCTCCCTCGCACCCACTTTCCTTCTTGCCTTCCTTCCTCACTTCGTCCATTCCTCAAACACACTGTTAAATTCTGTTGTAAGTCCTGGGGATATAGAAAAAGTTTTGGACATTCTGGTAGATGGAGACCGAATGTTAACAACCAAATAGGCAAATAAGGTGTTTTGATATAGCCACAACTGCCATGAAGATAAAGGATTGTGTACAATGACAGGGAGTAGTGGGGATGGTGGGTTGGCTGATCCAAGAGTTTCATGAGAAAGTGGCCATTTAGGTGGGCCCTAATGATAGAAAAAAAGCTACCGTGAGAATAGTTGTGGGAAAGCCCCGTAGGGAGAGTCAACAGTAGCAGCACAGGCCCTAAGGTGGGAGTATGCTTGGCAGGCAAGACTGCCATCTTGACAGAGGTTGGAGATGTAGTGGGGCCAGGATGTCAGAACCTTGGAGTCCAGATTTTACCCCAAGTACAAAGAGAAAGCCTATTGGATTGAGACTCAGGGTGCATCTTGCCCAGGAGAGGCTATAGAGTGTAGTGAAATGAGCCCTGGACTGGTCAGAAGGTCCAAGTTTCACCTCTAATCTTCCTACTAACACACATTGTGACCTTGGACAAATCGATTCCCCTCTCTGGGCTTGTTACTTGTGAACTGGGAGAAAGTGACTTAGTGATCTTCAAGGTCCACTCAGTCCTGAAGTTCCATGAAGAGTCAATGAAGTGCATTGTGAGCCTTCAACTTCCCTCCTTCTCTCTTGGTTTTCCATGTAGAGTAGAGCCATTTAGTACAGTTAGCACACAAGTTCAAATCTTTTTTTTTTTTTTTTTTTGAGAGTTTTTTTTGCTATAGGGCGCGTGCGCTCGCCAGACAGAGAGAGACATAGAGACAGAAAGCGAGAAATCACCCCCTAGGGGGGATGGTCACACCGCAATCCCTTCTCCTCCATTCTCCTCTCGGGATCTTGGGCACGCACGCACATGAGCCTGGCGTGAGTTTTAAGCCACCGGGTCCAGGACGCGAACTGCAGTTGACTACGTGGGAGTCCAGCGACATAGCCATTATGCTAACTGCTGGTTCCCACAAGTTCAAATCTTGATTCTACCACTTACTTTGTATGTAAATTTGAGCAAGGGGTTTAACTTCCTGAATTTCAACTTTTTCATGTGTGAAATGGCAATTTTAAAAGTATTTACCTCACAGGACTGTTATGAGGAAGGAAATAAGATAATGATGTAGAAGATTTAACTCAGTTTCTGATGTAAAATAAGCTATTATTTCTGGGGCCAAAGACTTCTAAATCTTTACTTTGAGAATAGACTCATCTTCTAAGCATGGGCTTAAATGTCCACCTATTGATTGATCATTTCTTCAGTGAGGAAAACTGATATCCCATTGTCTTATCCAACAAAACACAGTCAAAATCAAACAAACCACCCCCACCCTCAGTCCCCATTTTCTTTTCCATCCTGTTTCTCTATGGGGTTCCTTATCTTGGTTCATGGCACCATGATTCTCCCAGACATTCATGCTCAATCTCAGTGTTATCTTGGGCTTCTTTTCCCACATCCAATCAATCACTGAGCTCTATCGCTAAACCTTCCTTGTGTCTCATCTTTTCCCTCATTTTCATTCCTAGTGTTTCCTTACCGTTCAACTAGACTACAGGGTAATCTCTGAACTGGCTTCCTGCTTTGTGTCTTCGTCTACATTCCTCATCTCTGTCATCCATCACCATCACTTCTCTAACACTATTGCCAGAGTGTCCTCAACACCTGTCTCTAAGAAAGTCACTTTTCTGCTTAAAAGTCTTAAAAATCTTCTGTAGCTCCCCTTCTACTCTAGGGGATAAAATGCATTGCCTCAGTCTGCTTTCAAAGCCTTTCGAAATTTGATTCTGACCTACCTTTTCAGGGTCATCCATCATCCTCTCTGAATACACACTGAACTTTAATAACACTTGTTTTCTCAATTTTCCTTGAGGGTGACTAACCAAACCTCAGTTTGAGCCTTCCCTTCTGCTAAAAATCCATCCACGTTCTAGTGCTGCTTGTTCAATTTCATTCATACTTGGAATCTGAATTCCAAGCCTCCCTACTCTGTGGAGCCTTCCCAGATGTCTACACCCTTTCAATCTGTTGGATTCTATTCACATATCAAACATTACATATCATCCCATACTTACTTTTTTATGTGTTTGCTTTTTTTTTTTAGGTTTGCTATAGGGTGTGTGTGCTCACTGAAGACCGAGAGAGAGACTGAGAGACAGAGACAGAGACAGAGATAGAGAGAGAGAGAGAGAATGAGAAATCACCTTCCCTGGGTTTCAGGGTTTCTCCTCCACTCTCCTCTTGGGATTTTGGGCACACATGCATACTCACTCAGTATAATTTTCAAGCTGTTGGGTCCAGGACTCAAATTGTGAAGCTAGCTGTATTGGATTCAGCCCCCTTAACCTCCATGCTGGCCCCATATTATGCTTTCTAAAATGTACTTACAAATTTTCTTTTGAATTATTATTATTTTTTTTTAAGAGAGATTTTTGCTGCAGGGTGTGTGCACTTTCCAGTGAGACAGAGAGAGACAGAGAGACAGAAAGTGAGAAATCACTCCCTGGGGGGGGAGATGGTCACACCCCAATCCCTCCTCTTCTATTCTCTTCTTGGCACGTACATGTGCCAGGTGTGATTTTCAACCAGGTGTGAGTTTCAAGCCACTGGATCCTGGACTCAAATTGTGGTAGGCCACGTGTGAGCCTGGCACCTTAACACTATGCTACCTGCTGGCCCCTTCTTTTGAATGCTTAACTATTCATTCTTCTTCTCTACTAGACTTGTGAGTTCTGGAAGATGAATACCTGGTCTTAGTCATCTTTATATAGTTGAGCATACCTAGTAAATAGTTTAAGAAGTTTGAGTTAAGTAGAACCCCTGATTTCATGATCTGCCTATCTCTATCTTATTGCCTGTGCAGTTCTATTTCTCCCCCAGACCTCCCCTTCTTAGTAAACAGCACCATTATCCATATAGTTGCTTAGCTCTAAACCCAGGAATCATGCTTGATTCCTCTTTCTCTTCCCTCTTGTTGACCTCAGTCTATCACCAAGCTAGCTCTACTCCAAATTCCATCCAGTTTTCTCCACCCAACTTTCCGCTCCTCTCTCCTGGACTGCTGTGATAATTCCCAGATCTACTTATATCTGTTTTTTTTTAAAAATATTTTATTTAGCTTTATTTATTCATATATTTTTAAAATTTGATCAGAGGAGGACAGAGTGAGAGAGAGAGGGAAAGGAGAAAGCAAACTGCCAGGTCTAGGACTTGAACATGGTCGGCCATGTGGGAGTCTAGTGCTCTTAACTACCATGCTACCTGCTGGCCCCTGTATCTGTTCTTGCTGCCCTGTATTCTATTTTCCTTTCTGAAGTGAGAATGTTCTTTGAAAATGTACACCACATTGTATCACTGACTGACTTAAGCCCCACTGGTGGCCTTCTGTCACACAGAATAACATGTAGATGTCTCGCTGTAGTTCGCAGGGCTGTGCACACCTTCCTTTCTAATTGCATATCATCCCTAAAGCCCACACCACATTTTCAGCCATGGTGACCTTTTCTTTTCTTTTCTTTTCTTTTCTTTTCTTTTCTTTTCTTTTCTTTTCTTTTCTTTTCTTTTCTGATTTTTTCACATTATTTATTTATTATTATTATTATTATTTTTTGTATATACTTTCAATCATATTGTTTGGCTTACAATGAGACCATTTCGATATGTGAACATTTCTCCCCAACCTGTTGAACAAAATATTTTCAACAGATAACACCACACCTCCCCATCCCGTCAATGCTTGACCTCTGTATCCCTTCTCCAAATGTCTTTCGTTAGGCCCCACTCCTCCACATACACCTCATCTGACATTCACACCCATCTCTTGTGTTTGTTCAACTGTTAGTCAATCAGTTTCAGTCATAGAATGCAGACAAACGGTATATGTTAAGTGGGGACATACAATGTCTCTCCTTCATAGCCTGGCTTGCCTCACTCAGCAGTACATCTTCCATATTCTTCCACTTTCTGTCAAAAGCCAGGGCTCTGTTGGTTTTTATGGCTGAGTAGTATTCCATAGAGTATATGTGCCACAGTTTTTCAATCCATTCCTCCATACGGGGGCATCTGGGTTGGTTCCATGACTTAGCAATTATGAATAGTGCTGCAATAAACATCGATGTGCAAGCACTTTTCCAATAAAGAATTCTTCTGTCCTTTGGGTAGATACCAAGGAGTGGGATCCTTGGATCATATGTCAGATCTATCTGTAGATTTTTGAGGAATCTCCAAATTATTCTCCACAGTGGTTGGACCAATCTACATTCCCACCAGCAGTGTAAAAGAGTTCCCCTTTCACCACACCCCCGCCAACACTTATCATTTTTTTTTTTTTTAATATTAGACATTCTGACTGGGGTTAGGTGGTACCTCATTGTTGTTTTTATCTGCATTTCCCTTACGATGAGGGAGGTTGAACATTTTTTCACATGCCTTTTGGCCATCTGTATGTCATCTTTAGAGAGTGTTTTTTTCATCTCCCTCTCTCATCTTTTAATAGGGTTGATCATCTTTTTTCCAAACAGCTTTTTTAGTTCCTTGTGTATTCTGGTTATCAGTCCCTTATCTGATGCAAAATTTACAAAAATATTTTCCCATTCTGCGGGCTGTCGATTCACACTAACTACTGTGTCTTTGGCCATGCAGAAACTTCTTAGTCTGATGTAGTCCCATTTGTCTATTTTGGGGACGATCGACTCTGCTTTGAGGGTCTTCTTTAGGAAGTCTTTCCCTACACCAATGTCTCCCAGAGTTTCCCCAGTGTTTTCCAGGAGCAGCTTTATAGTTTGAGATCTTAGATTTAGATCCTTGATCCACCTTGACTTGATTTTTGTCAAAGGAGAGAGGTAGGGGTTCAGATTCATCTTTCTGCAAGTGGAAGTCCAATTTTTCCAGCACCACTTGCTGAAGAGGCTTTCATTTTCCCACTGGATTGACTGGTACCCCTTGTCAAAGATCAGTTGACTGTATGTTTGGGCACTTATTTCTGGGGACTCTATTCTGTTCCATTGGTCCATGTGTCTGTTTCTGTGCCAGTACCATGCTGTCCTTATTACCACAGCTTTGTAATATATTTTTGGATCGGAGAGTGAGATGCCGCCCACTTCACTCTTCTTGTGTAGAATTGCTTTGGCAATACGGGGTCTTTTATGATTCCAGACAAATTTTAAGATTGTCTTTTCTAGATCTGTGAAGAATGTGTCTGGTACTTTGATTGGCATTGCATTAAATAGGTAGATTAATTTGGGTAGAATTGCCATTTTGATTATATTAACTCTTCTAATCCATGAACATGGGATGTCCTTCCATTTCTTTGTGTCATTTTCAATTTCTTTTTTTAGCTTCTCATAGTTTTCCTTGTGGAGGTCTTTAACTTCTTTGGTTAGATTTATTCCTAAATATCTTATACTTTTAGTGGCTACGGAAAACTGAATAACTTTTTTCAGTTCTATCTCAGTCTGCCTGTTATTCGTATATAGAAATGCTATCGATTTCTGCATATTGATTTTATATCCTGAAACTTTACTGTAATCATGTATTACTTCCAGTAATTTTTCCATGGAGACCATTGGGTCTTCTATGTATACAATCATGTCATCTGCAAATAGAGAAAGTTTCACCTCTTCTTTTCCTATTCGAATGCCCTTTATTTTTTCCTCTTTTCTGATTGTGTTGGCGAGGACTTCCAATACTGTATTGAAAAGGAGTGGAGAAAGTGGGCATCTTTGTCTTGTTCCTGTGTTTAGTGGGAAAGCTTTCAGCCTTTCTCCATTCAGGATGATGTTCGCTATGGGTTTTTCATAGATGGCTTTTATTGTATTGAGAAATGGCCCTTCTATGGCGATTTTGCTAAGAGTCTTGATCATGAAGGGATGTTGTATCTTATCAAATGCTTTTCCTGCATCAATTGATATGACCATATGGTTTTTATCTTTATTCCTGTTGATATGATGTATTACATTTATGGTTTTGCGTATGTTGAACCAACCTTGCATTCCTGGAATAAAGCCTACCTGATCATGGTGTATGATCTTTTTTATAAGTTGCTGGATGCAATTTGCTAGTATCTTGTTGAGGATCTTTGCATCTATATTCATCAGAGATATTGGTCTATAGTTTTCCTTCCTTGTCCTGTCCTTATCTGTTTTAAGGATAAGGGTGATAGAGGCTTCATAGAGTGAATTTGGGAGAGATTCACCCTTTTGGATTTTTAGAAATAACTTGAGCAGAATGGGAGTTAACTCTTCTTTGAAAGTTTTGTAGAATTCAGAGGTGAATCCATCAGGGCCAGGGCTTTTCTTTGTTGGGAGGTTATTTATTACTGATTCAATCTCCTGGCTTGTTATAGGCCTATTCAGACTTTCTATATCCTCCTGGCTCATTCTTGGTAGATTATATTTGTCCAGGAATTTGTCCATCTCGTCCAGATTGTCTTGTTTCTTAGCATATAGATGTTCAAAATATACTCTAATGATGTTTTGAATTTCTACCATGTCTGTTGTTATGTTACCAGCCTCATTGCAGATTTGGTTCACCTGGTTCCTTTCTCTCTTCTTCTTAATAAGTCTCAGTAGTGGTGTATCAATTTTGTTTATCCTTTCAAAGAACCAGCTTTTACTTTCACTTATTTTCTGTATAGTACGTTTGTTTTCTATTTCATTTATTTCTGCTCGGATCTTTATTATTTCTTTTCTCCTGGAATTTTTTGGATTTTTTTGCTGTTGCTTTTCCAATTCTATGAGTCTTGATGTTAGGTGGTCCATTAGCCTTCTTTCCATCATCCTCTTATGTGCACTAATTGCTATGAACTTCCCTCTTATGACTGCTTTAGCAGTGTCCCAAAGATTATGGAAACTTTGTCCTCATTGTCATTGGCTTCCATGAATCTTTTTATTTCAGTCTTTATATCTTTGGTAATAGTGGAGTCATTCAGGAGTACGTTATTTAGTTTCCATGTTTTTAGGTATTTTTGAGGACTTCTCTTGAAATTAAACTCAAGTTTAATTCCGTCATGGTCAGAGAAGATACTGGATATAGTTTCTATGCCTCTGAATCTGTAGAGGCTTGCTTTGTGTCCTATGATGTGGTCAATCTTCGAGAAAGTTCCATGTTGGGGTGAGAATAAACTATATCTTGTGGCTTTTGGGTGGAAAGTTCTATAAATGTCTGTTAAGTCCAATTGATTTATGGTATTGTTTAGATCCTTTATCTCTTTACCTATTTTTTGCCTAGATGATCTGTCCAGAGGGGATAAAGCAGTGTTGAGCTCTCCAACAATTAGTGTGTTGCAGTCTATCTCCCCTTTTAGATCTAACAGTCTTTCCTTCACATATTTAGGTGCTCCTGTGTTAGATGCATAGATGTTAATAAGCGTTATATCTTCTTGATCTATAGAGCCTTTTACTACGATATAGTGCCCTTCTTTGTCTCTTCGAATGACTTTTGTTTTAAAGGCTATTTTGTCAGATATTAGTATCGCAACTCCAGCCTTTTCTGGTTCCCAGTTGCATGGAAAACTTTTTTCCAACCCTTCACTTTCAGTCTATGTATGTCTTTCTCCATGAGGTGGGTTTCTTGTAGGCAACAGATAGAGGGTTTCTGTTGTTTTATCCATTCAGCCAGTCTGTGTCTCTTGATTGGAGAATTTAAACCATTAACATTTAATGTTATTATCAATGTTACAGGATCTGTACCAATATTTAAGTTGGCCATTGTCTTAGTTGCCTGTTACTTCTTTGTTCCTGTCTGTTGATTCTTTAGTTTTCCTGGAACAGTACTTTCTTCAGGGTTTCTTGAAGAGCTGGTCGGGTGTTGGCGAATTCTTTCAGATTTTCTTTGTCTGAGAAGATTTTAATCTTTTTTTCCCAAATGAAGGATAATCTTGCAGGATATAATAGTCTCGGCTGAAATTGTTTTTCTCTTAACACTTTCAATACATCTTCCCATTCTTTCCTTGCTTGCATTGTTTCCGATGAGAGGTCCGGTGTTAGTCTGATGGGATGACCTTTGTAAGTTACTTCTCGTTTCTCTCTTGCCAGTTTTAGTATCATGTCTTTATCTGTGGTGTTAGACAGCCTGGCTAAGATGTGCCTTGGGGAAGATCTTCTGGGATTGATTCTATTTGGGGTCCTTTGCATTTCTTGGATGTGGATGGTTGAGTACCTCTCTAGACTAGGGAAATTTTCTTCCAGGATTTCATGGAATAGATTTTCCATTCCACTATTAGGTTCTTCACCTTCTGGGATGCCAATTATTCTGATGTTTGGGCGTCTAATGGAGTCTAGTATTTCTCGTATATTATCCTCATGTTTTTTTTGTTATTTTCTCAATCTTTTTGGTTTATTTTTCTAAGTCAGAGGTTTTATCTTCTACATCAGAGATTCGATCTTCAGCATGGTCTAATAGGCTCTTAATACTTTCCAGAGAGTTTTTGATTTCTTGTATTATAGACTTTATCTCTAATAGTTCCACCTGATTCTTTCTCAGAGTATTCATTTCTTCCTTCATATCCTGGAAGGACTTCCTAATTTCCTGTAGTTCGTTGTCTCTTTTCTGTTCCAGTTCACAGAATTTGTTCACTATGAATGTTCGAAACTCTTTGTCTGTCATTTTGGTAACGTCCTCCATATTTACAAGACATGGAGGAGCGTTTTCCTTTGTTGGAGACATATTTCCTTGTTTATTCAGACCTGAGGCTCTTTTTCTACTTCTAGCCATTGGAAAATGTATTCCTTTGAAAACCTCTTAGGGGAATGTTTCTCCCACTAGTAGTAGGAGTGTTTCTTTTTGGCTGGGAATAGATGTTTGCCGAAGCCTCTCTTCTGTTGTTTTTATCAATGAGATCTCAAGAGAGGAACTCTACTGAGGTGCCTTAGAGCAGTAACTCCATTCTCACAGGTTGATCAGAACAAGGGAGGATCTAAGAGACACTTGCGTTACTAGGGAATATCAGGTGTGTGATTCAAGACCTGAATAGTCCCTCTGTCAGGGTAAAAAGTGCAGGGGAGAGGATAATATGAAATGAAATGAGAGACAACAGAGAGAGATAAAGAAAAAGTCGCGCACCATGAGAGGCTTCTAGTTGGAGCTGCTGCCTGCGGCCTGGAAGGACTGTCTGTGAAGAGAGGCAGGACTAGGAATTAGCAATAGAAAAGGTGGGCTTCAAGGGAAAAAAAAAAAGCCACAGAGAATTTCTATCTACCTACCAAGGAGGTGGAGTCTGGGGCTGGAGAGACTGGAAGTGGGGTGGGGGTCAGAGATGACCCTCCCTCAGAGTCCCTTGCTGGCCAGAGGCTTCTAGATGGAGCTGCTGCCTGCGGCCTGGAAGGACTGTCAAGGAGGTGGAGTCTGGGGCTGGAGAGACTGGAAGTGGGGTGGGGGTCAGAGATGACGCTCCCTCAGAGTCCCTTGCTGGCCAGAGGCTTCTAGATGGAGCTGCTGCCTGCGGCCTGGAAGGACTGTCACCTTTTCTTTTCTTTTCTTTTCTTTTCTCTTCTTTTCTTTTCTTTTCTTTTCTTTTCTTTTCTTTCTTCTTTTTTTTTGACATATTTTTGCTATAGGGTGCATACACTCTCTAGAGAGACAGAAAGAGAGAAAAAGAGAGACGGAAAGTGAGAAATCACCCCCCACCCCGGGGACAGGAATGGCCATGCCACAATCCCTTCTCCTCCATTCTCCTCTTGAGATTTTGGGCACACATGCATATACATCCCGTGTGAACTTCAAGCCTCCTGGTCTGGGACTCGAACCATGGTCAGCAATGTGGGAGTCCAATGATGTAACCATTACGCTATCTGCTGGTCCCATATAGTAACTTTTCTTCAATATATCATCTGTATTTCTAACCCAGGACTTTTGCACATTACTTCTGCATATTGTTCACTCTGATCTTCATGTGGTTGTCTCTTTATGTAACTTAGATTTTAGCTTAAATATTACTTCCTCAGCTGTACTACCTGCTCAATCATACTATCACACTGCTGCACTGTATTTACTTATTTTACTTTACCCTATAAAGTGCAGGGTAACTAAAATAGTGGTATTGGTATGTGATAGGCATATGTATCAATGGAACAGAATAGAGGATCAAGAAAACAGACACTCATAAGAACACCTAATTCATGAAATAAGTACCACTGGAATGTAATAGGGGAAGAAATATATATATATATATATATATATATATATATATACACACACACACACACACACACACACACACACATATAGTTGCCCTCTTTTTAAATTTTATAATTTATTATTTACATTCAATCATAGTACATCTCTATAACACATGATATTTTTTAAAGAACTATTTATTAAATTTTATTTATTATGATTATTATTATTTAATTTGACCAGAGAGAGACAGAGAGACAGAGAGGAAGAGTGAGAAAGCAAGTTGCCAGATTTGAGACTCAAACCTTGGTTGACCATGTGGGAGTCCAGCATCTTAATCACCATGCCACCTGCTGGGCCCCACACAATATGTTTTTTAAGGTATGAGCACAGTACATGGCAATGAAATCATGGATATTACCATTACATCATTTTCAATAGAAAATGTTACATTCTTGTGTCTGTTTAGTGCTTTGTCCCTGAGCCCCTCTCACTCACTCTCTAGTAACCATTCCTTTCCCATATAGTCTCTGGTATCTGCACTTGTCCTCCCATTATATCTTCAGATCTTTAAATTCCAGCTGTGGAGTGAAGACACTTGTTATATATTGAGTAAGGATACATAGTGTTTGTCTTTCATAATCTGGCTTACTTTGCTTAGCATTGACTCTTCTGTAGTCACCTGCTTTGAATCAAATGAAGGGTTCTCATTGTTTCTTATGGCTATTACTTTATAGTGTATATGTGACACATTTTTTTCAACTCATTCATCAGTTTTTGGTAATGTAGATTGATTTTATGTCTTAGCAATTGTCAGCAATGCTGCAATACACAAGGATGTGCAAGTGCCTTTCTAGTGGTATTTTATCTTTCTTGGTATTTCCTTTGGGTAAATACCAAGCAGCGAGATTACTGGATCATATGGTAGTTCTCTGTGTAAATTTTGAAGAACATCCAAATTGTTTTCCGTGGTGACTGTACTAATTTACATTCCCACCAACAGTGTAAAAGGGTTCCCTTTTCAGCATAGCCTTGCCAGCACTTGTCGTTCCTTATTTTTATAGTCATAGTCATTCTGACTGCCATTAAGTGGTAACTCACTGTGATTTGCATTTCCCTTAGATAAGAGATGTTGAATATTTTTCATATGGATTTTGGCCATTCACATGCCTCCTTAGAGAGTTGTCTGATCAGCTCATTTACCACTCATTTATTTATTTATTTATTTTAAAGAATTATTATTTAATTTTATTAATTATTATTATTATTATTATTATTATTATTATTATTGGAGAGGTTTTTGCTATAGGGCACATGCACTCCTCAGAAAGGCAGAGAAAGACAGAGACAGAAAGTGAAAAATCACCCCCCAAGGAGGATGGCCAGGCCACAGTCCCTTCTCTTCCATTCTCCTCTTGGGATCTTGGGCATGCATGCACACACACATGCCCAGCATGAGCTTAAGCCACCAGCTCCGGGACTCAAACCACGGTCGACTACATGGGAGTCCAGCGATGTAACCATTATGCCATCTGCTGGTCCCAATGATTATTTTAGAGAGTTTTGCAATAAGTTGTGTGCACTTGCTAGAGAAATAGAGAGAGACAGAGACAGACGGAAAGTGAGAAATTGATGGTCATGCCACAATCCCTTTGGGCATGCATGCATATGTGCCTGCTGTGAGTTTTAAGTTGCTGGTTCTGGGACTCAAACCAAGGTCAACCATGTGGGAGTCCAGTGATGTAACCATTACACCATCTGCTGGTCCCTGATTTTTAAAATTTGCTATAGGGCATTTGTGCTCACCAGAGAGAGAGAGAAAAAAAAAAAAACAAATTGCTAGGTATGGGACTTGAACCACATACCACATGAGATTCCAGTGACTTAACCACCACATCACCTGCTAGCCTATCATTTGCCTGTTTTTAAATTAGTTTTTTTTTTTTTTTTCCCTGAGTGGACTACTTGAGTTCCTTATATATTCTGGTTATCAACTCCTTATCTAAAGGATAGTTTGCAAATATTTTCTCTCATTCTGAGGGTTACCTCTTTACTCAAATTATTGTTTTTCTTGCTGTGCAGAAGCTTTTTAGCTTCTAGTTTTTCAATAAAATTCAGGTTGTCTATTTTTGGGTTAACCGTCTGTGCTTTAGGGTTCTTATTTAAGAAATATTTGCCAACTCCAATGTCTTCATTTCCCTAATTTACCACTAGTAGTCTCATAGTTTGAGGCTTTGCATCTAAATCTTTGATCTATTTTGAGTTGATCTTTGTTAATGGTGAGAGATAGAGATCCAGTTTCATTTTTCTGCAAGTAGATATTCAGTTCCATTTGCCAAAAAGATTTAATTTCTCCCCTTCATTGTCCTATGACCTTTGTCAAAGAGAAGTTGACTATATTACAGGGTTTATTTTTGGATTTTCTATTCTGTTTCATTGATATTTATGTCTGTTTTTGTGCCAGTACCATGCTTTTTTGACTATCACAGCTTTGAAATATATTTTGAAGTCAGACAGTGAGCTATCTCCTACTTTGTTCTTTTTGCATGGTATTGCCTTAGTGAAATGGTGCCTTTTATAGTTCCAGATACATTTTATAATGGCTTTTTCTACTTCTGTGAAGAATGTTACTGGTAATTCGATTTGAATTGTATTAAATTTGTAAGTTAATTTGGGTAGAATTGACATTTTAATTATATTTATTTATCTAATCGTATAACACACAATGCCTTTTCATTTACCTGTATCATACTCAATTTCTTTTTTCATAATTTTCCTTGTAAATGTCTTTTACCTCTTTGGTTAGGTTTATTCCTATACATATTCCCAATAGGAATAAACCTATTCTCATACACACACACACACACACACACACACACACACACATCTATATATCTATAGGGGCTGAGCAGGGATAAGTTGCAGGTCTCACTGCCTCTAATGCCCAGAGTAATACCGCTACATGGAAGAGTTGGTATTTTGTCTGATCTTAGCATAATTGCAGAAGTTTTGTTATGCTAAGTATTTGTAGTATGTATTCTTTTTCTAACAATATTTCTTTGTATTGTAAGTGCACCTCTTGTGGCCAGCATATAGCTGGATCTTGCTTTCTTACTAGCCTGTCAGTCACTGCCACATAATTGACAGAGGTTTTATTGTTGATTTTAAAAACTATAGTAATTTCTCTGGGGATTATTACATACATCATGATTTGTTACATTAATAACATAATACATTAATTAAAACTCCAGATTAATGCTAACTAAATTTTGGTAAAATACAGACACTTATCTCCAATTCAGCTCCGTCTCTTTTCCTGCCTTTGCGCTGTTCCTGTCACATGTGTGGTCTATCTATTTATCATAACCCAACAAGTCAGTGTTGCAATTATTGCTTTATAAAATCTTACATCTATGTTAAAGAAGTTAAGAGAAGAAAAGAGAAATATATGTAGGAAGGGTCTTTAAAATGTTCATGGAGAAATGAAAGTAAAGTACAAGTTTTTTATTTTTTTGGAGAGGTTTTTGCTATAGGGCGCGTGTGCTCACCAGACAGACAGAGAGAGACAGAAAGTGAGAAATCATCCCCCAGGGAGAATGGCCATGCCGCAATTCGTTCTCCTCCATTCTCTTGGGATCTTGGGCATGCAAGCACAAGTATCCGGCGTGAGTTTAAGCCATCGGGTCCGGGACTCGAACTGCAGTCGACTACATGGGAGTCCAGCAACATAGCTAACTGCTGGTCTCAAAAGTACAAGTTTATTTTGGAGCAAAAGTTCTTTGAAATCCATGCAATGTTTTTCATAATATGCATTTTTCTTGAACCTTTTGAAGACTACTTTTATTTTTGTCTTTTATATAAGTGTATGTCTTTTACATTGGGTAATTTACTAATTTTTATACTCTTTATTTTTTTCTGATAGACTCACATTACCATCTGTATACTATTTTTCAATATGAAGGACTTTCTTTAATAGTTCTTAGAAGACATGTCTTCTAGCAAAGAGTTATTTCCTTTTTTTTGAGAATATATTTCATATTCAACATGCAAAGATCATCCTTGGTTACAGAATTTTTGGTTAACAGTTGTTTTTCTTTCAGCACTCTAAGTATGTCTTTTTTGCTGACTTTTTGCTTTCATTGTTTCTTTTTTTTTTCCTTCATTGTTTCTTTCTTCCATGAGTTCAGAAACAGCACTCCCAAAAGGATCCTGGTGCTGCGATCCACACTCAGGGTCAGCCAGTCCGAATCATGAGCATGTACATCCTCAGCATATTCAAGGAAGTCCCTGGATGCAAACATCATCCTCCTGTGTGGGTTAGCCTTGCAGAAAATCACGTTTTATCACTGCCACTGTCTGGTCCTGGCTTTTGTTATTTCTGGTGGGACATCCATTATTAATGATACTGTTTGCCCGTGATTAGTAAAATTACTTCTGTTGCTGCTGTCAAAATTTTCTGTCTTTTGTGTTCAACTCTGGGACTGTGATGTGTCTAGGACTGACTCTCTTTGTGTTTATTCTATTTTGCTTCCATTGGGAAGTTTTGCCCATTATTTCCTCAAATTTTTTTTCTTCCCATTTCTCTCTCTTACTTCCTTAGGGGGTTCTTACTACATCTATGTATGAGGAAGAGCTCTCCTGTAACATTCCTGATATTCTAGTTCATATCCTTACTGGTCTCATACACAAAGTTTACCTGTAGTTTAATCCAAGACTTGTAAAAAGAAAAGCAAACCTTTAACTCCAAGAGTAAAAAAGTAGATAAGCAGTCACGTGGAGAAGCTGCCATGAGGGTTTATCTTGCATCTACCTAACTTGTTGGAAAAAGCCACGAGGCTGCTTCTTATCTTTGTTTCAGTGGTGCACAGGACTTTCCATACTGTCCCTACTCAGGATAGAGCAGTTGGCTTCTGTTTAGGCCTATTAAATTTTACTAGCTGTAGGTTAGAGCAACTAGTCATCTGACTTGACACCTCTGGCGATGGCCTGTGGAGCTAGGGACATAGAAAGCTAACACTGCACTGACTAATCTTGTTTCTGCCTAAGTATTGTCTTTTTATGGGCTTAATCTATAAAACTGTGGTCATTTGAGGTGGGAATTATATTCTTGATAGCCACCGTGCTACTGTTTTAAGACTGCTGAACAGTATTTTGGGTTGCTTGATAATGCCTGGGTTAAGTAGTGTCCCCCTCAAAGTTCATATCTTTGGGGGGACAGAATCTCAAAACGTGACCTTATTTGGAAATAGGGCCTTTGAAGACGTAAATCAAATCAAGATGATGTCATACTGGTCATAATCCAGTGGCTGGTATCCTT
This sequence comes from Tupaia tana, assembly GCA_026018925.1. Classification (NCBI taxonomy): domain Eukaryota; kingdom Metazoa; phylum Chordata; class Mammalia; order Scandentia; family Tupaiidae; genus Tupaia; species Tupaia tana. The sequence continues at coordinate 50,987,061 of JAKSZU010000012.1, forward strand.
GTGAGAACAGGGAAATTTGGACATGGAGGAATGGACAGAGGGAAGTGAATGTGAAGACACATGTGGAGAACAGTAAGTGCCTGGAGTGATGAGTCTGCAAAGCAAGAAATGTCAGGGTTGCCAGCAACTGTGAGGAGCTAGAAAAGATAAAGATGGAGTCTCTTCTAGCATGTTCAGGGAGAGCATGGGCCTGCTGACACCTTACTTTTGGGCTTCTGGTCTCTAGAACTGAGATAAAAACTGTTGCTTTAAGTCTCTCAGTTTGTTGTGTTTTGTTAGAGCAGTGCTGGAAGACAAATACAATCTTACCCTAGTTTCTGAGACTCTCTTCATCTTTTTTTCAATATAACTTTTTCTTTCTGTTCTTTAGTACAGGAAAATTTCTATTGCTCTGTCTTCAAATTCCCTTTTTCTTTCTTCTGTCACTAAAATATACTGCTAAACTCTTCTACTGGGTTCTCTCCTCCCCTACAGGGCATGTGCACTCACCAGAGAGAGAGACAGAGAGGGAAAGTGAGAAAACATGCCCCAAGAGGATTGGCCATGCCACATTCTCTTTTCCTCCATTCTCTTTGTGATATTTTGGGCACACATGCACATGTGCCCAGCGTGATTTTCAAACTACTGGGTACAGGACTCAAACTGTGATCAGTCACGTGGGAGTCTAGTATCTTCACCACCATGTCACTTGCTGGTCCCTCTAGTTAGTTTTTTATTCCAGAAAATCACAGGAATTTTCAACTCTAGAATTTTATTTCATTCTTTTAAATAATTTGTATCTATTAAAATTCTTTATTTGTTAAATCGTTCTCATCATGTTTTCTTAATTTGTTAAACATTGTATAAACAGTTAACTCATTTTGTATGATGCAATGATAGTGAATTAATGTAAATAAATTTAAAATAAAAAAATAATAATAATAACGATGATATAAAATTAAATAAATAATTCTTTTAAAAAACAGTTAATGGAACATGGCACACTCAGTGTTTATTAACATTTAAAAACATTTATTAACATTAAATTAAAAAAATTAAGTATTTAATTCTATAAACATAATTTGAATAAGTAGTTCTGAATATACTTGTTTTAAAGACTTTGCTACATTGAACATCTATGCCCATTGAGAGGCAGTTTGTAATGACTGAATTTTTCCTTATTTCTTTCCTATGGGCCATGATTTCCTATTTTTTTTGCGTGTCTTATAATATTTCATTGTTGACCTTTTCCTCCCAGGGGGGTGATTTCTCGCTTTCTGTCTGTCTGTCTCTCTCTCTTTCTGGTGAGCGCATGCTCCCTATAGCAAAAACCTCTCCATAAAAAAATTCATTGTTGAAAACGAGGTAATTTAAGTAATCAACTATAGCAACTATGGGTTATGAGCTCTCCTGTAGATTGTTTTTGCCGTGTGTTTAGTAACTTACCTGGACTAAATCTGCCAACACTGTCTCCTCTCCCCTGTGGTGGGTGGCCACTAATGTCTCTCTGGAGTTTAAACACAATTCTTGCTTTTACTTTAAGCCTGGCTTCCTTGGGGCTCTTTCTGTTCTTTCACAGCTTAGTGGTCAGCCAATGTTTGGTCATGGGTTGTGTTTAAACACCTTGTATTAGTTTTTCTGTTGCTGCCATAACAAATGACCACAAACGGTGGCCCAAAACAACATACATTTATTATCCTACAGTGGGTGAGAAGTCCTCTATAGGTCTCTCTGGGCTAAGATCATGTCAGCAAGACTGTGTCACCTTCTGGAGGCTCCGGGGAAGCATCCACTCCCCCTTCTTCCTTTTTATAGAGGGCAGTAGCATTTCTTGACTCGGCCTACTTTCTGCATCTTCAAAGCCAGCGTGGAAGTACTTTTTATGTCATGTTTCTGTGACTCAGTTGGAAATGGTCTCTGCTTTTAAGGAGTCATGCAATTAGATGGAACTCATCTATATAATCCAAGATAATATCTTCATCTCATAGCCCTTATGCTTAACCACATCTGTAAAGTCTCTTTTTCCATGTAAGGTGACACAAAAATACATTTCAGTATTAGGAGACAGACACCCTTGAGGAGTGGGGAGGAGTATGTTGTTCTGTTTACCACATACCTCAAGCTAACATGGCTTCCATCCACTTTTATCAGATCTGTGTGGCATTTGCAAGTCTGCCCTCGCCTTTACTCTCTGCTGGGCTAACTCTCTCTCAGTGTGTACTCAGCCTCCTGGCCAGCAAGGGATTTTTATTTATTTATTTTTTTTAAGAGAGATTTTTGCTATAGGATGTGTGCACTCACCAGAAAGACAGAGTAAGAAATCTCTCCCCAGGGAGGGATGACCACACCTCAATCCCTTCTCCTCCATTCTCCTCTCAAGATCTTGGGCACGCAAGCACACCTGCCTGGCATGAGTTTAAGTAACCTTGTCCAGGACTTGAACTGTGGTCGATAACGTGGGAGTTCAGCAATGTAATCATTACGCCATCTGTTGGTCCTGGGATATGTGGAATATTTATCAAACTCTTCTAGGACTGTTTTATTTCTTGAATCTCTTCGTTAAGTTTCTAGCTCGTCAGTTCTCTGGTCTATTGCTTTCCTCAAGCCGGACTGCAAATTCAGGTTAGTGGAACCACTGGTTCGCCCCCCTCACTTAGCCATCAGAATTGCTGGTTTTACTGACAATGCTGGTGGGCATAGTTTTTTTCCGCCTTTTACTCCAAACCAAGTGAATCCCTTCTGGCAGCAAACTTGTTGGATGTTGCAGCCAGACTCACTAGGTTAGAAGTACCTTGCCCACAGGGGACCAGCAGTTAGCGTAATGGCTATGTCGCTGGACTCCCATGTAGTCGACCGTGGTTCGAGTCCCGGACCCGGTGGCTTAAACTCATGCCGGGCGCGTGTGCGTGTGTGCCCAAGATCCTGAGAGGAGAAGGGATTGCGGCGTGACCGTCCCCCTTGGGAGGTGATTTCTCACTTTCTGTCTCTCTCTGTCTGTCTGGCGAGCGCACGCGCCCTATAGCGAAAACCTCTCTTAAAAAAAAAAAAAAAAAAAGAATGGGGAAGATGGAAGCAGCCATGGCCCCAAATATGACTAGCACAAACTCCCACAGTTCTTACTTAAGGGTTAGTAAGTTTTGTAATTAAAAACTTTATTTGCAGTACACATTTGGTTTATTTCCAAAGTATTGAAATACTTGGTTTGACAATTGTGTTCTCAATATTTATAGTTATTTTTTGGGAAATGGTTTGTTAATGTCTTTATTTTTTTTAATTTTTAAATTTTTTCAGAGAGGTTTTTGCTCTAGGGCGTGTGTACTCACCAGAAAGACAGAGAGAGACAGAGAGATAGAAAGCGAGAAATCACCCCCCAGGGGGGATGGCCATGCCGCAATCCTTTCTCCTTCATTCTCCTCTTGGGATCTTGGGCACGCATGCACACGCACCCGGCGTGAGTTTAAGCCACTCGATCTGGGACTCAAACCGTGGTCGGTTACATGGGAGTTCAGCGACATAGCCATGATGCTAACTGCTGGTCCCGCTAATGTCTTTATTTGACCACACCAGAAGTTCCATCTCTTAAATGTAATATACTGTAAAGTCATATGTGTTTTAATGTAATATAAGCAAGATTATGATGATAATAAATAAATTAATTAATTAAAAAAAGAAGCTCCATCTCTTGCCTAATTGGACCATACTTTTCTGCCCTAAAATTTCTACTTTTAATAGTTTTCATTTCATCAGTGTGACACCCTGCTTTTCACTCCTTATCACCAGTTTTTTCCTTTAAGTATTTGTACATAATTGTAACAGCCATTTTAAAGTGCCCAACTGCTAATTTCAACACCTGGCTTATTTCGGGGTCTGTTTCAAATGACTTCTCTTTTTTGCTTGATTATAGTTCACATATTTCTACTTTCTCATACAGGTAGTAATTTATTATTGTATACTGACCATTTTGGATGATATATTGTATAATCTATACTTGGTATTTTTTTTTTTTATAACATACTGATTTTTGTTGCGGAAGGTAATTAAATTACTAGTGAATTTTTTTAGTCCTGACAGGCTGGATTTTATTTTATTTTTTTGTGGGTTTATTTTATTTTATTTAATTAATTAATTTATTTTTTGAGAGTTTTTTGCTATAGGGTGTGTGCACTCGCCAGACAGACAGAGACAGAGAGACAGAAAGCGAGAAATCACCCCCCAGGGGGGATGGCCACGCCTCAATCCCCTCTCCTCCATTCTCCTCTCGGGATCTTGGGCACGCATGCACACGTGCCCGGCCTGAGTTTTAAGCCACCGGGTCCGGGATGCGAACCGCGGTCAACTATGTGGGAGTTCAGCGACATAGCCATTATGCTAACTGCTGGCCCCTATTTTATTTTTGAGCTTAGCTTTAAGGCATGATCCTTACTCCTACAGCTTGGCTTTTCTGAAGTCTTTCCTGAGTGTCTGAGGTTTTAGCAAGTTTCTTCCACACTGATATGCCAATTCAGCTCTTAGCCCTTCATTAGGCAGTCTTTACTTGGCCTTGCCACATCTTGCCTTGGGCACTCGTAACCAAGCCTGCCTCTAAGCACCCTCCATGAGCCCCACACAGATGCCTGGGGTACTCCCTCTGCACAGCTATCTGGCCCTGCACGTTCTGGATGCTTCAGTTGCCCCAAACTCCTGCATCTGTCTTCTAGCTTGGTGAGATGACAGGTCCCTCTAGGCTCCACCTTGATGCACCACAGGGAGGATGTATGTCTAGACTGGAGCTGGGTAATTGTGAGCTTACCTCTCATAAATCAGTCCTGAAATTGTAATGACTGAAAATGTTTGTTTCATACAATCTGTCCAATTTTTTTTTAGAGGTTTTTCCCCTTAGAACATGTGTACTTGCCAGAGAGAAAGAGAGAGAGAGAGAGAGACAGAGACAGTGAGAAGGAGAGTGAGAAATCACTCTCCAGGGAAGATGGCCATGCCACAATCCCTTCTCTTCCATTTTCCTCCTAGGATCTTTGGCATGCATGCACACGTCCCTGGTGTGATTTTCAAGTCACCGGGTCTGGGACTCGAATTGATGTTGGTCATGTGGGAGTCCAGCAACATAACCAATAAACATCTGTTGTCCCCCATTTTGCCCAATTTTATCACTGTTCCAGCAGAGGGTTAAGGAGAAAATTCTCACCCCATTCTTTTTATTTATTTATTATCTTTTATATTTTTTGTTTGTTTGTTTGTCATAGGGCACATGTGTCCCCTGCAGAGAGACAGAAAGAGAGGGAAAGTGGGAAATCACCTTCCAGTGGCATAACCATGCCACAATCCCTTCTCCATTCTCCTACTGGGATTTTGGGCACACAAACACGTTCGGCATAATTCTTAAGCCATTGGGTCTGAGACTTGAACTGTGGTTGGTCATGTGGGAATCCATTGCCTTAACCACAATGCCACCTGCTGGCCCTATTGCCTTTTACTTGATAAATTTTAAAAGTTATAAGCCTTGGGTATATTTCCATATAATCATATATAGACTTTCTTATTCTTTTTAAGAACTGCATAGTTCTTATATACCATACTTCAATTCACCAGTTCTCAATTGATCTACCTCTTTGTTTGAAAGCTTCTCTGGATGAAAAAAAACACTAAAGCTCACCTTTGCCATTCTGTAGACTAATTTATTTACATTCATTTATTGTACATACATTGAGCAGCTACTGTAAGCAGGGCTCATAGTATTTCCTCTATGGAAATATTGAAGTATAGTGTCTGCCCATATATAAATGCCTGCACATAGGGTAAATGATCGCGGGTGGCAAAAATGGACAGAAAATACTCTGGAAAGCAAAAGAGAGAAAAGGAAACACACACACACACACACACACACACACACACACACACACAGAATGATGAAGTCTTGGTAGTGGGAGTAGATGTGTGACAGGGAATGCTTCATAGTATCGGAGACATTTGAATTAAATCACAAGGAGGCTGTTCTAGGATGGAGTGAACCTCATGGAGAGAGGCACAGATAGCCTGGATGGGAAGGAGAATTTAGAGAACCTGGTCTTTGCATCCTGTAAGGATGAGGACACTGGGAAAGCAGGCTGGGACCATGCGGCAGGGGGTATGAAGTACTCATGGAAGAAAACGAGGAAAGATAGAACTTTCACAGATTTTTGCTTTGTCAAGGGCCTCTTGTAAGATTCGAAGGACTAGATTCATGGATTGGGGTATTTTCTGGAGGGAGCCCTCTTACACCAAGAGCAAATGCCAAGTCTGTTGTAAACTCCCCTAGCTTCTCTCCCTCTTTGTTATCTGGGTCCACTTCTCTTGTTTGTCTGGGCTGAGGCTGACCATGAGTCCACGCTGCCTCCCTGTGCTGGGTTTGTGCATAGCGCTCAGCAGAACTGGCTCAGGGCTGGAGCAGATGGGAAGTGCAGGGAGGCAAAGCAGTCTGTCCACAATGCCTCCCTCCTCATCCACTCATCTTTTCGGATAGGGAGACTGACTTTATTAGTAATGATGTCAGGAAGAGCACTCACATTTCTTTCCTTACACAGGTGAGGGAAGAGAGAGGACCTGCCTCTCCCAGCTTTCTGGGCTCTAGGCTCTGGGCTCTACTTTCTCCTATTGTCACCCTGACTCCATGGCATGGTATACTGTCCTTTAAGTTATGGTCGCCCTTTTCACCAGGGGAAGTAATATTTTGTCTCGCTTCTTTGATCTTCACGTGCCTTTCTAATTTTAATGAGAATTTCTGAATCTGAGGCCTTAGAAAGAATTGGTATGAAAAGTGTAGGCCAAAAAATGGGCTCAACACCACCATCCCTCGCACATAGGGGAAGCTGTTTCTTACAAAGCTCCCTCCCTGCCTGAAAGATAGGGTCCGGTGGCTTTAGATGGATTTCGAGGCCCATATAGATCTGGGTGTCCCTTGCTTTCTAGTCTCAGCTCTTGACACTTCCCTTCTACACAGCCTGTTCTTCAATCACAAAGCATTCCGGATCTCTACCTGTGCTGTTCCCTCTGTCTGGAAGATTCTTTGTGCAGCCTCGATTCAGGCCACATCACCTCTAAAGAACTCCCCCATGGCCACTTAAACTCAGGTAAAAGATTCTATCCCTGCAAGTCATTCCTTCCCTGCAGTCATGTGACTTGTACACATCTCATCTCAGTGTCTCTAGTGCCTGCATATTGTGAGCACTCAGTGCATTTTTGGGGTGAGTGCATAAACTGTCCCAGGTCTGTGGTTTTGGGGGTGATTGAATGGATAGTGACTTGAGATGAAAAATTAGAAAGAGAGAAACAGCAAAAGAGCAGGTGCATGAAAAATATCTTAAATTCCTTAATGTATACCCCTCCCCCCCCCCCTCGCCGCCCCTCCAACACCAAGGAAGAGAGCAAAACAATCCTTACCCACTCCCTCCAGTTGTCATGCTGCGTTTCTCTTCCTGGCTCCAGGATTTCCATTCTCTCTTAAGTTCACACCACCACCTTCAAACTCTGCCTGCTTCTCACCCCCAGCCTGGGTTGTGTTTGGGAGCTGATTGCCCTTGATCATGTTGGGCCCTTATGTACTTGCTGTTTAAGGTTCAAAGAGGAGGCTCACATCCAGGGTCCACAATTTATTTGTTGGTGTGGAGACTTAGGCAAACGTATTCATCTCTCAGAGTCTCAGTTTCCTCAATGGTAAAATCAACATGGAAGTTTTTTTTTTCTTTGTGTGCGTTAGGTGGCTTGTGTGAAAATCACTTCTGACAATGGATACAAAAGAGCTTCCCAGAAATTCTGTAGATAATTATAGTGATGATGATAATTGATCAAAAATAAATTCATGGATTATTACTCTTCCCTGTGTTCTTTCATGAATGCTGAGATAAAAAGAAAGGTGGAACTGAGGGATGGAGCAATACCACATTGGCCAATATGTTGATGATTCTCTCTTAACAATAAAAGAGTGGGCTGAACTTTGACTCTTTGGGACTCCTGTACCCCATGCCACTCTGAAGATAGTCAGCCTAATGGTTAGTAGTATAGGGTCTGGAGTCAAGTATCTTGGTTCAAATATCATCTCTGCCAAATGGGTAGAGTTACTTAAGCCATAGCTTAGGCTCTCTGTGTCTCAGTATCTTATTAATAAAGTGGGAATAATCTTAATTGAGGTACTTTTCTGATGGGCATGCTTCAGTGAGGTGCACTGACTCTTGCAAAGCACTCTGAACAGCAGCTGGCCTACAGTAAATGCTGGCTTCGATAATTTCCTCTGTTAGCTTCCTGCTCATGGGGGTTGATAGTTTTACTTTTGCTCCCATCTTGAATAAAATAACAAGGCTCATTAATGACTAGGCAGAGGGCAAGGAAAAAACATCTAATAAGAGATTGACTAGTAACGGAGGATAGAACCTTAGCAACATTTCAGTCCAATTCTCTTATTTTAAAAATTGGAAAACTGCAGCGAGAGAGGAAATACTTTTCTTGAGGTTATATAACACATTTAGTTTAGCATATTGACTCTTTTCTCATACCTATTATATGCCAAGCACTATCCACATTTCTGTGGATAATGTGGATAGGAAACGGTTCTTATTTTTGCAGAATATTTTCCAGTGTGTCTAATGTGCAAAATAAAGTTATCATGGCTGCCATTTAACCCAGAAAATGCTGGATTAAAAACAAAGCAAAACAAAACAAAACAGAAAATCAGGGTTTTCACTTTGCTCATCTCCAGGAGGGAGAGTCCCATGTGTAACATATGACCACCTTTTGTTTCATTAGTCTACTCTGTGGGATTTGTGTTTAGTGTCACATCCTATAGAAATGTGGCTCTGGCTAGAAGTTCACTGACTATTTGGGGGTCAGGATATGTGAAAGCAGATTTATGAGACCCTCATTGGTGATGGAGCAAGATGAGATGCAGACTAATGCTCAGGTGGAGCTGTCCCGAGGACATAGAGTCCTCTTCTCTCTGCCTAATGTTTTTATGCAGATGAAATCTCTTTTCCGGGAGCATTAGCAAACAGCCTTAAGTAATGGCTAAGAGCACACACTTTAGGAATTGCAGTTGGACAGCCAAGATGTTGAAGAAAGAAGACACAAGATGACAACCAGACTGACATAATAAAAGCAGGATAAGGATGCTATCTTCCACTGACACGATGTCTACTATGTGCAAGCTTACTTTTATTTGTACCATTACCTGTATTGCACATTCAATTCTCATATCAGCTCTTGGGTAAAGATGCTATTATTACCTCCATTTTACAGATGAGGAAACAGACATCTGTGAAGTGATTTGCCCAAGGTCATCTAGCAAGTAAGTGAAGGTGCTGAATTTTGAGTCTAAGCAATTGGTTCCAGTCTCATCTTAGAACCATAGGTATAGGTAGAGGTCACTTTTTAAAAAAAATATTTAATTAAAAAATTATTATCATTTATTTATTTATTTGTTTTTTGGCCATAGGGTGCATGAACTTGCCAGAGAGAAACAGAGAGAGAGACAGTGAGAGGGAAGCTGAGGAATCATCCCCCAAGGGGGATGGCCATATTGCAGTCCCTACTTCTCCATTTTCCTCCTGGGACTCTATGCACACATACCACACATACCTGGCATGATTTTCAAGCCTCCAGGTCTGGGACTTGAACTGTGGTAGGGCATGTGGGGAGTCTAGCACCATGCCTCCTGCTAGTCGCCTATTATTATTATTTTTAATTTGCTGTAGGGCTCACCAGAGTCAGATGAGGAAGAGAGAGAGAGAGAGAGAGAGAGAGAGAGAGAGAGAGAGCTGCTAGATTAGATACTTAAACCGTTGTTGACCATGTGGAAGTACAACACCTTAATCGCCATGATACCTGCTGGTCCCAGTGAGCAGTATTTTTCCTTGCTTGGATCCTGGGCATAGGCATAGGACTAGGTTTGCAGTAAGTTGCACCTGTTTAGCATTTTGATCTGCTATGTGGTGGAGGGGGGTGGAGGGAGTAAGCTGAGGTAGGCAGTGTGACTATCTGCGTGTAGGGTGGGAGAGGAAAGTCTTTCCAGTTCAAGTCTACTCTCCCCCCATTCTAAGAATTTGCTCAGCTAACACCGCCTCTATGCTTACTGCCTTCTCTGCGCTCAGTACTTTGCTTACACTCGCCTGGGACACTTCCCATGTGGTACTGGTTTCCAATTATTGACCAAGACATTTGGATGCTCTCTAAACACAGCCTCTGCTTGAAGGCAGAGGCCAGTTCTTATCCCTTCCCCAGATTTCCCACCTTGAGGCTTGGTTCAGTCATTACTGTTAAATGAATAAATGACTGAATTCAGGACTATTGAGCAGAACTAACTTAACTTAAAAACCTCTTCCCAAAGTAGAAATTCCATATGTGAAAGTCAGTTAGCACTGTTTACCAAGTACTTCTATCTTCCTACCTTCCAGACATGTAATAAGATGGCTTTATCTTCCTTTTTTAACCTCCTTGGAAATTAAATATAGCCATGTAACCTGCTTTGGAAAAAGAAGTATGAGTGGAAGAGATAAGTGTTATGTATCGAGAAAAAACAGAGCTGGTGTACAAGTTGTCACATGGCAAAGTATCAGATGGAAAATACCTCATTAGCCTGAGTCTAGGGCGGCTTGGAGCAGAGTCTCCTGCTGACCCAATGACTTGCAGCATAGGGGAGCAGTGAACCTTGGTGTCTTTGTGATTTAAGCCAATGGGATTTTTACCCTGTTTGTTTCTATAGCATAACTTAGCCTGTCCCGACTAGTGTACCACAGAAGATGTCCTGAAAGGTTATTTTGAAAATGAACCTCACTCTGGCCAAGTATACAGAGAAAATGAAAGCTCGAGGTAGAGGCAAAGCCTGCTTTAGCAGTCTAGAATCCAACTTTAATAACAGCAGAGGAGCAGAAATGGAGTCATGAGTATTGAGTGGTGTAGCAACGGTAAATGGAATTGGGAGGGTCATTTGGTCTGGCGGTCATAGCTGAGGAGATGGTGGGGAGCAGAGGACACATCTGTCAGGATGAGGGGTCAGGAGACGGTGGAGTGTAGGGGGTGCAACCTGTGGTCCGTGTTCTATTCTGATCGCACACTGTTCTCAATATTTTGCATTAATTGTTGTTATTTAAGAGTCCAGATTTCCGACTTCTCTGGAAAAATCAGATAATCTGGGTGATGAAGTATGCTACTTCCTGTAGATGGTATACATGCTGCAGGTCCCTACCATCTGTCAGCAGGCCGTTTTTAGTCATTACTTTACCTGCCTAATCCTGGAGCCATTAGGATGGATGTGATTTAGAAAATCTCATCTTATTCTACCTTACAAGTAGTAAATGTTGTTAGAAACAGTGAACTTCCTTCTCTGGATTTTGATAGCAATTGCTCTTTCTGTCCCTAATACAAAAATTGTCTTGGGATCAGTTTCAGGGCCTAAAAAAACTAAGATGTGCAAGATGCGTCACATTCCGAAGCACCGAAGATGAAGTGAGACCCGAGATAGGGGTATCAACACCGGAATCTTTTCAGAGTAAAAGTGAGTTTGGTCAGAGACGATTGGGAAGTTGTTGCTATTGTTCTGTTTGCAGACTGGCCATGCCTGCCTCCCTGTTCAGTAAATGGGGTCAACTGAGAGAAGATAAAGGTGAGGATTGCTGTCAGAGAAAGTGGCAAGCAGGCAGAGACAGGGCCCTTGGAGAGGTCTGAGCAAAGGAGTTATATAAGGCTTCAGAGAAACTCTGGCTAGATTGTTTCAGCTGAGCAGATGAAAGAAGATGTGGAACAAACACAAGGGAACAAAGGCAGTAGAGGAAACCCAGGCGGGACCAGCAGATAAGTCAGGGGAAGAAGACAAAGGGAGCTAAATTTAAATAGGAGAGAAAAGATGCCTCTGCAGGACCAGGAGCAGTCTATAAATACCTTGAAGGCAACACTCTCCAGAAGAAAGGAAAGATTATTCACTGTGTCCCCAGATGTAGGACAGAGACAGGGGTCAGGAGGAAGCTGAGCTGGCGTCAGGCTGCTGGACCCAGGGGAATAAAGAGATGTTTGTACTGTGGTAGGATCTGGACAGTGAGTGGGAACGCTGGCTCCTGGAAGGCTGCTCAAAGTGGGATCTCCTCCAGGCTTCCTTGAGACTTCCCGGCCTGGGATGTTTCAGAGACCATCAGACCTTTGCAAGGCTCCAATTCTCCTGAATAGGAAAGATCCCTCACGGGAGAAAAGAATCCCCTTGGCCCTGGATGTCATGGCTGACCCAGCACCCTTCCAAGTCACTTCACTTCTCTAGCTTCTGTCTTTCCTCCATGTAAAATGAGGATGGTGGTTGTTCACCTAATAGGGATGGTGTGAGGGTCACATGAGATTTTGTATGTGAAAGAGCTTTGGCAGCCTTAAAGCCTATGATGGATATATGAAGTTTGCTCTGTCTGATAACCGCCTTCCTTTGTTTTCACAGGCCCCATTTCTAATCCAGTCAAGGAAGTTGTTAAAGGGATAGAAGGTTTCTTCCTTCTCTGTCCTTGCCCATCCTTCCTTTTTCATTTGCATTCTCTTTCAAACATTTTTTTAAAAAGTTTATCCATGGGGCCGGCAGGTGGCATGGTGGTTAAGAGCACTGGATTCCCACATGGCTGACCACGGTTCGAGTTCCGGACCTGGAGGCTTGCTTTCTCGCTTTCCCTTTCTCTCTCTCCTTACCTCTCTCTGGTCAAAATTTAAAAATGATTAGCAACAAATGGAATTAAATAAATAAATTAATTTAAAAAAAGTTTATCCATGTATGTTCTTCATGAGCAAGAGAGACACACAGAGAGAGACAGAGAGTCAGCACCCCCAACAGGAGCTTGATCCACCCCCAACCTCGGTCAGCCCTGGACCATGGGCATGTGTGTACCTGGCATACTCAGGGAGTCTCTGGCCAAGAATTCAGATCTCCCTGGAAATGGGTCAGCTTCACAGTGTGGTGCTTTACTGCTGTGCTATGATCTGACCCCCTCAAACATTTTTTGTTGCACAAGCACCCCCTCACCCCCAACTCTTCACCCTGGAGATGTGCTTGGGAGCAAAAACAAAGTACCTGTCTTTAAGGAGTTAATGCCTCAATAAGGAGAGATGAACAGAAGCCCAATAACTTCCTCCTGGTGTCATGGTGCCACTGCAGAAGCAGAGAGTTAGCTGTGGGTGGTCCAGGAGAAAAGGTACCATCCAGGTGAGAACAGTGTGTTCCAACGTACATAAATGGGAACATGTGCATATTAGGGAACTGAAAATAGTTCAGGGAGGGCTGAGCACAGGTCTGTGTCTGCTCCAGCGTGGTGTGAGAGGAGATGGATGGAGTATGCAGGACAGTGTTGTGTAGGATCCTGGAGGCTGGGTCAAGATCCTATATCCTACTGATAGAGGGAATTCAATGATGGGTTTGAAGCAGGGGAATGCTGCAAAGATCTTATAATTTTAAAACTCTGTCTACCAGGGCTGGCAGGTGGCATGTTGGTTAAAGTGTTGTACTCCCACATGGTTGACTGTGGTTCAAATCCTGGACCTGGCAACTTGTTTTCTCACGTTCCCTTTCTCTCTGGTCAAATTAAAAAAAATTTTTTTTTGAAAAAAGAAAAAAGAAATCTGTCTACTTCATACCACAACTGAGTGATAAAAACAGACATTGCCAAGTTTATAAAATTAATGGTACACATCATAATGTGGATGCTCTTTGTTGAAAATGATCAATATGGGGACCAGCAGATGGCATAATGGTTACATTGCTAGACTCCCATATGGCTGACCTGGACCTGGAGGCTTGAAACTCATGCTGGGCATGTGTGTGTACATGCACAGAATCCTGAAAGGAGAATGGAGGAAAAGGGATTGTGATGTGGCCATCCCCTGGGGAGATGATTCCCACTTTCTGTCTCTCTGCCTCTCTCTGTCTCTCCAGCAAGCACACATGCCCTATAGCAAAAATCTCTCTCTCACTTAAAAAAACCCCCCATGAATATGGTATTATCCTTGGCTTGATTATTGCATGCTGTATGCATACTTTGAAAATCCATATTGTACCCCATAAAGATGTACAATAAGGGACCAACAGATAGTGTAATGGCTACGTCACTGGACTCCCAGTTGACTGTGGTTTGAGTCCCGGGCCTGGTGGCTTAGACTCATGCCAGGTGTACGTGCTTGTGAACCCAAGAGCCCAAGAGAAGAATGGAGGAGAAAGGATTGAGGCATAGCCATCCCCCTGAGGGGTGATTTCTTGCTTTCTGTCTTTCTGGTGAGCCTACGTGCCCTATAGCAAAAACCTGCCTCCCCCTGCTCCCCCCAAAAAAGAAAGATGTACAAGTAAGTATAAATAAGAAACATAAGATAAAATAGAAAAAAAGAAGAAATATGTTTCTGTAGCCAGAGTGGGTGATAGACTTGGGCAGGTGGGTCTAACAGAGCATGACTCTACTACTGCTACACATTTGTTGGGGGATTTGAGAAACCTGAGCCTACAGGACTGATGGAGAAAGGTGAAAGGTTAATCTCAGGGCTGAGATGAGACTGATGGGTGCAAGTACTAATTAGTTGAGGGCAAATGTCCAGGAAACTGCTGAGATTGTGCTTCCTTGCTTAGGTTGAAGAGAATACACAACTTTTACACCATTTTTCTCCCGGGGAGAAACACTACCATAGGACACAGCTTGTATAACTAAGTAGCAAGGCCTGCTATCTCCCCTTGTCTTTTTCTCCTACCTGTTTACCTGTGTATTGGAAAATGGAGGGGATTAGCAGGGTGAAACAATGCCACCATTAAAACTCTCTGAGTACAGAATTCATGGTGGAAGGAAACTCTAAATGTCATGCATAGCAGACAGCTTTTGGAGGGCTCACCCAGCTCCCATCACCTAATCTGAAAACAGTCATTTTGCCTTCCTATCCTTGGATCACAGATGCAGTAGTAGCCTCGTTTTTGTTACATATTATTGCCTCTCAAGTTATGGCTGATTGTGCAAGAGGTGAACATCTGATTTAGAATGTCCCCCAAAATCTGGAATTGTGTTACAGAGAGAGTTATTTAATTGTTGAGTGTTTTGATCTTCTCAGATGATGTAGAACCGAGGTCTGAATGGCTATCTTATAAAATTTTTGTTAGAGGGTACATGAGTTCACCAGACAGAAACAGAGAGATGAAAAAGGAACCCACCCCTCAGGGATAGTCACACCACAATCCCTTTTCCTCCATTTCTTCCACCTTTTGGGATTTTGGGCATGCATTCACACCTACCAGGTGTGTTTCTCAAGCTGTTTGGGTCTGGGATTTGAACTGTGTAGTCAGCCATGTGGGATATGGCTTTTTTAACCACCAGTTCATGGAGCCCACCCAGAAGAGCCATCTTGAATCATGATGGGACATGTACAAGTAGAATAGAGAAAGTTTATTTGCAGAGAAAATGGACTACAAACAAACTGAATGACCATGTAATGAAGAGAGTTAAAAAAAGAGAGAAAAAGATACAGAGAAAGAACAAAGACAGGGAAGGGGGGAGGCAAGGACAAAGGCATAGAGGGTTACAGGTCAATGATCTCAAGTCAGACAGGTTTCACATACTTAATTTCAAATAATTTCATCTCACAGTAGCTTTGACCAAGTTACTTAACATTTTTTTCATTGCTGTCCTTTTCTTTAAGTGGACTAAAGAGAGTTCCAACCTATACAGTAGATTACTCCTACCCTGCCATGGTTTTTCTTTGCATGGTTTTAGTTATGGGCAGTCAACTTGGTCCAAAACAGGTGAATGTTGATATTACCCAAAGTGATCCACAAATTCAATGCAATTTCTATTATAATACCAGGAGTACTAATCATTGAAATAGAAAAAAGAATCATAAAATTTGTCTGGAATCACAAAAGACCCTGAATTGTCAAAGTAATACTATGCAGAAAGAATAAACTTGGAGACACATCATTATCTTACTTTAAGCTGTATTACAGAACCATACATATCAAAACAACATGTTACTGGCACAAAAACAGACACATATACAAATGGAACATAATAAAGAATCCAGAAATAAACCCAACAACATACAGTCAACTGATATTTGAAACTGGTCACAAGACAATCCAGTGGAGAAAAGGCAGTCTTTTAATAAATGGTTCTGAGAAAACTGGATATCTACTTGCAGAATAATAAATCTAGAGCCCCATCTCTCATCAATTATAAAAATTAACTCAAAATGGATTAAAGATGTAAATGTAAAGTTAAAAACTACTAAAATAATTGAGGGAAAATACGGGGGTAATATTGGAGTAGGCAAAGACACTTAAAACATGGCGACAACAACAAAAATAGACAAGCAGGATTATATCAGGCTAAAAAAAGCTTCTGTACAGCAAAGAAAACAGTAAAAATACAACCTACAGAATGGGAGAAAATATTTGCATACTAGTTTTTAGATAAGGTATCAATAACCAAAATATATAAGTAATTTGAACAGCTCACCCATCAAAAACTAATAATTCAAGGAAACCAGCAGTTAGAGTAATGGCTATGTCGCTGGACTCCCACGTAGTCGACCGTGGTTCGAGTCCCGGACCCGGTGGCTTAGAACTCACGCTGGGCGCGTGTGTGTGCATGCCCAAGATCCCGAGAGGAGAATGGAGGAGAAGGGATTGCAGTGTGACCATCCCCCCTGGGGGGTGATTTCTTGCTTTCTGTCTCTATGTCTCTGTCTGTCTGGTGAGTGCACGCGCCCTATAGCGAAAACCTCTCAAAAAAAACCCAAACAAACAGACAAACAAAAACCTAATAATTCAATAAAAATAAAGGAATAATTGATTTGAGTAGGCAACTTTCAAAAGAGATATATGAATGGCTAAAAAATACATGAAAAAATATTAAAAATCTCTTGTCATAAGGGAGATGCAAACCAAAACCACAATTAGGTGTCGCTTAACCCCAGTCAAATGACTATAATCAAAAACAAAACAAATAAACAAAACAAAACACAAAACAGCTCCTGGAGAAGTTGCAGAGAAAAGGGAACCCCTAAGTATTGACAGTGGAAATGTTAGTTAATACAGGCACTGTGAAAATTTGTTATCTGTATGGAAGTTCCTCAAAAATCTAAAAATGAATGCGTGACCCAGTAACCTCACCCTTGGGTATTTAGCCAAAGGACAAGACATCACTGTGACACTTGTGTATCCATGCTAAAACCTAAGTACCCAACAACTGATGAATGGATTAAGAAAATGTGCCACATATACACAATGGAATACTACCCAACTGTAAAGAACAACAATATATACTGCCATTTTACATAAAGTGAACAAACCTAGAAGATATAATGTCAAATAAAACAAGGCAATCTATGAAAGACAAGTACTGTATGTCCCTCCTTAACAGCAGTTTCATGGAAAGGTAGGGTGCAGGAGAAAATTGTTGTAGACCACAATAATGCTTGTAAACAAGGGTAATGGGTTATGGCATGGTGTACCACAGCAAAGTAAAAGATGTTCTTTGGGACAACAAGCAGTATGGAGATTAAGATGGCTGGATCCCACATGGCTTGCTGTGTGGTTCAAGACACAGACCCTGTGGCTTAAAAATCATACCAGAAACACGTATGGGCATGCCAAAAATCCTGAGAGAAAAATGGAGGAGAGGGGATTGTAGTGTGGCCATTCCCCCTGAGGGGTGATTTCTCACTTCTTTCCCCAACCCTCTCTCCCTCTGTCTTACTCCTTATAGTATAAGCACTCTACTGCAAACTCCAAAAAAAGTCACTAACTATTCAATATGAATTTTTTAAAAATAATTATTTTATTTTTTTATTAATTTATTTTAATTTGACCAGAGGGAAAGAGAGAGAGAGAGAGAGCAAGCCACCAAGCAAGCTGGGACTTGAATCATGGTCAGCCATTGGCCATGTGGGAGTGTCTAGCACCTTAATCATCACATCACCTGCCAGTCCCCTGTATTTTTCTTTAAATAGAAACTAGGAATAAAAATAGAAATATTATTGAACGTGTGTGACATAATGTAATGTTTGATGTTGAATAGGATGAATATGTCTATATTTGTGATTTCATAGTTACACACTCTATGCAAGTTGTGAAAAATCATACTATATGCCCATATACTAAAACAAAAATGAAAACAAAATCAAAATCCCACAAAAGTAGGTTAATGTAGGACAATTTGAGAGACCACTTTTATATACATTTTATTATAGTATATTGTTATAACTGTTATTTTATTATTAGTTATTGTTGTTAATCTCTTATTGTGCCTAATTTACAAATTAAACTTTATCATAGGTATGTATATATAGGAAAAAACACAGTGTGTTTTGGGTTCAATATTATCTCTGGTTTCAGGCACCCACTAGAATTCTTGGAACACATCCTCAGGAGATGAGAGGATTATCGTATAGGAAAAAGAAATGTTTTTTCCTTCTATATTTTCACACATTTCTTGATACTTCCAAAACACATCATTTCTGATGCCAGATTTCTCCCCCTTTGCTAACCAGTTTTATTTTCCAGACACTTCCTTGATATTCTACAACTCCCTCATGACACTATGTACCTGGAGTTAGTGCCTTAACAACAAGCTAAGGGCTCAGTCTCGTAAGACCACATCCACTTCAGATGCCAGTCTCAAGTCTGAGCCGCCATTACATTGGACTGTTCTGTTGTAAATGGGGGGAGGTTTCCCATAACCCCCTTCTTGCATTGAGTAATTTGCTATGATGGCTCACAGAACTCAGGGAAACACACACTTATGTTTACTGGTTTATTTATTATAAAGGATATAATCAAAGATATAGATGAACAGCTGACGAAAATGTACACAGGGTAAGGTCTGGAGAGGTCCGAAGAGCAGGAACTTCTGTTCCTGTGGAGCCATGCTATGCCACTCTCCTGGTTTGTGGCTGTGTTCTTGTTCACCGACCTTCAATCCCATTCTTCAGGAGACATTCATCATGTAGGAATGATTTTGACTTTTTTCTGTAGGCCTTTTATGAAGGTTTTAGCATATAAAAATGATTAAGTCAATTTCCAATCTCTCTTCTAGAGGATGGGGCTGAAAGTTCTAGGCTTCTGATTGTGATCTCCATGCAGGGGCCCACCAAGAATCACCACATTAAAGCAAAGGATGTTCCTGTAGCCTAGTGGCTAAGAAGCTAGACCCCACATGGCTGAAAATCTGGCCCCCAGTGGCTTAAAAATCATGACAGGCATGTGTGTGTGTGTGTGTGTGTGTGTGTGTGTGTGCATGCATGGTACAAAATCCAGATGGCTTGCACAAATAATGGATTGCTGCATAACCACACCCCATTGGGGAATACATTCTCTCTCCCTTTCTTTCTGTCTTGCTTTCTTCTGTTTCTCTTTCTGCTCCTACCACCGAATTTTGATGATCGAGAGTTTCGTGTCAAGAAGTGGCATCAAAAACAGTGTGTTAGAACAAAGGATATTCCTGGCACTCAGGAAATTACAAAAGTATTATGAGCTCTGTATTAAATATGGGGAAGAAAGATCAAATATTTATTTTTATTAAATTATTTATTTAATTTTATTTGTCATTATTATTATTTTACATTTTAACAGACAGAGAGAGAGAGAAAGGGAGAATGAGAAAGCAAGCTACCAGGTAGCTTGAATCGCCATGTGAGAATGCAGTGCCTTAACCACCATGCCACTTGCTGGTGTAGAGTGCCACCAAATGAACGACCACCAAAGCCAGATTAAGTTTAAAGGTAGTTTATTAGCTGGCCAGCGACTACAGCCTGAGGCTCAGTGGAGAGGGGGATGCTGAGAGTCAGAACTGCAGCCCCAACTGAAGTTTGAGTAGTCTTTTTATAGGGAGTCGGTTACCAGGGGTTTCTATGCAAGCAGTTACGGAAGCTGAACCAAGCAGGTTAATTATTTCTGAGGGGAGTGGGGTTTCCATGCAAGCAGTTACATTGCTAAAAAAACAGTTTCGGGCTAGTTAGCAAAGACAGTAGCAGGTACAGGATGTCGTCCTGGATATAGTTTTCTATATGGCTAGCACAAGCTATTTTCTCATGGGAAGAGCAAGCAGATTTACAGAAGCAGACAGTCATGTTAGGGTAAGGGAACAAAATGGACAAACAGTTGTTCATGTGCAAGATCTGATATGCAGCCTTCCACATTCCCCTCTTCTGATTTGGAGAATCAAATCATTGATTCAGAGAAGGGGAGCGGCTCACAGCGGGAGTGGAGAACCATGAGCTTGGCAGATTGGATCTGGTCCTGAACAAAGTTAATGAGAAAATGGAGGACATAAGGGCCAAAAACATGGGCAAGGAGGAGAAGTAGGTCAGTACCCACAACAGTAGAGATGAGGGTGGTGAGCCAGGGAGGCCAAGAAAAGGGAGACTGATACCAATTACCCTCAGAGGAGCGGTGCTCCTCACACTCTAGAAGATGTTTGCAAAGCTGGTTCAGGCTGTTCCTAATGACCCCAGAGTGGTTAGTATAGAATTGAGGCCCAGGCTTTGGACTCTCACATGACCTATGGCAGTTCAAGCCCAAGACCCGGTGGCTTATAAATTATGCTGAGTGCTTGTGTGTTCATATCCAAACTCCCAAGAAGAAAATGGAAAAAGGGATCGTAGCATAGCCATTGCCCCTTGAAGGGATGATTTCTCACTTCCCCTGTCTTTGTCTTTCCCCAGGGAGTGCATATATCCTATAGCAAAAACCTTAAAAAAAAAAAAAAAAAAAGATAAAAGAAAAAAGGAAAAGAAAAAAGACAGCTGAATGATGAGCTGTGAGCTGACTGAGATACTCTGGGGTCTGGACGCTCTGTCAGCAGTGGAATGCCTTCCTGGCTCCCTGCTCCACACTCCAGGGCCTACTCCTAGCCTCTGACTGCAGGGTCAGGCAGGAGGGTGTGGTGAAGGGCTCTAGCTCAGACCCTGCTACCCATCTCCCTTTCATATACACACAGCTCTGTCTCCACGTTCCCTGTGACCACAGTGTGCACTCCAGCTATATTACAGCTGGGACCTTACTCTGCTTTACCTGATCATCTCCCTCTTCCCATAGGACTGAAGTTCTGTCACCTGCTGTTATAGACTGGATTGTGCCCCCACTCCCATTCATAGGTTGAAGCCCTGATCCCCAGTGTAACTGTATTTAGACATAGCGCCTGAGAGGGTTGCTTTAATGGGTGAATGAGGTTAAAGAAGTCATAAAAGTGGGGTCTTAATTCAATAAGACCAGTGCATTAGTAAGAGGAGAGAATGAGATTAAGGAGGTGGGTATACTGAGAACACACGAGGGACGTAGAGAAACCACAAGGAGGCAGTCCTTTGCAAACTGTGGAGAGATCCTCAGAAGACACTAAACTTGTTGATACCTCGATCTTGGACTTATGCTTTCCAGAACTGTGAAAAACAAATCTCTGGTACAAGCTACCCAGTCTGTGGTGTTTTGTTATGGCAGCCCTAGCACACTAGTAATGCATGCTGCCATCTGCTGCCACGATCCTTGACACTGATTTCCAACTCGAATTCTTGATTACTGACTGCTCTAAGGCACGTTACTTAGTTAGGTAAGAAGAAAGATGTTTAACATTAAAGTCTTGCCTGCATTTTAGTCCTGGCTCTGCCACTTACTGGTTGAGCAACCTTAAGTAGTTTAGATAATCTCCTTTATCTTTATTTTATTTTCTGTGAGAGGGGATAACAGTATCTTCTTTAGTGTCCCAAATAAGGTATATGCAGGATCAGGTGGCATACTGGCATAGTGATTAAGGTGCTGGACTCCCACATGGCTGACCAGTTTGAATCCTGGACCTGGTGGCTTGAAACTCATATTGTGCACATATGCATGTGTGCCCAAAATCTCAAGAGGAGAATGGAGGAGAAGGGATTGTGGTATGGCCATCCCCCTGGAGGGTGATTTCTCATTTTCTGTCTCTCTGGTAAACATATTCACCCTATAGCAAAAATCTCAAAAAAAAAAAAAAAAAAAAGGCATGAGCAAAGTGATTAGAAGGGCCTGTAACATGCTAACGTGTGAGTATTAATAATACTGAAGTAAAGTTATTAAATTCTGGTTTGTTATAGCAATATACTAATGCTTTAGATAACGAGATGGACAGAAGATGAATTAGATAATTTACATTGCACATGTGGTGTTCAGCACAAAGCTGGGGTTTAATAATTGTTGTTTCATTCCTAGAAATCTACCATGTTGGTTTGCATGTACGGGTTGTCTGGTGCTGATCCACTGAAATAGCTGAATAAGATTGAATAGGATCTTAAGTTTCAGTTACTGGACCTATCTTCTAATTCTAGCCTCTATATCCTTCTTACGTGCTTAATATTTTTCTCTTTAGCATTTATTCTTAGCTTGCTTATTATGTTTATTTTTTTTTACCTATCATTCAGCTTTTTCTCTCTCATGGACTGTACACTTTGTGAATGCATGGCACATCACGGGCACTCTAGAATTCCTGAATGTGTGAATGAACCAGTGCAGGAAGGAATGGGGCAGGAAGGAGAGGGCAGCAAATCCATGTTCCAGAGGGTTGAAAAGTGGAGAGAGAGGTAGTAGATGATGGCTACTAAATGCCTGGAATCTGGAGCCAGAGAAGCAGGCTTCAAATCTTGGCCTGTAACTTCCCAGTTGTGGAATTTTGAACCAATTGCAGAAAAACGAGGATCAAATGAATACATGTGGTCAGTTTAGAGAATGGTGCCTGATAGTCCAAATAAACATCAAGTAGTGCTCTTGAGAAATTAGAGAGAAATTGGTGAGGGAAAAGTAATTGGGAGTACTTATGACTCTTGATATTTGAATGAGAAGGGGAAAATAATGATGGGATGAAAATTAAATAAGCTAAAGAGCCCTAGAATTTTTCCTCTTTATGAGTTAATTCTCATAGTGACCATTGCATTTCCATTGGACCACACTCCGCTTCAGAGTAAGGATTTGGGTAGCAGACAATTATTTCTGCTCAGGATAGGTTCACAAGGATAATGAAGTTCAGCTACCCTGCCAACTGCTAACTTTCAACGTTGACGTGGCATGTTATGACAGGTAGCTAAGCCATTCTATCAGCTTCTGACCTGCTCCCTCCTTCACTATAGCCCTGTGAGAAAGTAGCTTCTCTTTCAATTTTAATCCAAGAGCACACTGAGGCTCCCAGCAGTCAGCGCTTAACTTCTGTAATAGAGCAGCAAGTGAAAGAGCCAGACTGTAAACCCACCTGCTCTAGGTCTATGCCACACATAGATGTGTCATAAAGGAGTGTAGAGGAAAGAAGAAATTTTGTTACTATTTTCTCCCAGAAATAAAATCCAGTCTTATATCTTTGTATAAGTACTTTGTTATCTTGTGGGAAAAAAAAATTGGTCTTCTATTTTTGGAGAGTTTTTGCTTTCTGTCATGTGAGATCATAAATCACCACAGTATGTGTCAAAACTAATCTTAAAGCTGTGGGGGTCGATCAATACTGAAACAATTGGAGTGCCTCTTACAGAAAAAAAAAGCAATTTTTTTCTTAGATTGAATTTTGTGATTCTCAAGAAATTGTCCTACAGTAGGAGAATGTAGAATGTTCAACTGATGTTTTCTTTGGGGACAAAGGAAGGTTTTTCCAGTGGTAGGTCTGGATTGTGTAGAAGGAGAAACTCAGCACAGAAAAATGTGGAGATCGAAGACTAAATGCTGTGAACAGCCCATGAGTATTTTCTTCAGGCAGCACAATAGATTAAATTAAATACATTTTATTTTGGCAGTATTAAAACATCACAATATTTTACATAAAGTTCCGGATTTCTCATTTTTTGGGGGGAGGGGGGGGGAAATGTAAGCTCTAACAACATTGGGCTCTCTTCTATGGCAATAACTGCTAGACAAGAAGAGTGGGTCCTTCCTTCAAATGAGGCATGATTGTTCTGTTTGACACAGTCCTTCCACTGCATATGGTCCTATACTCATTGCATTTCACAGATGGCCCTCATGGTTTGTAATTTTTGGAATAATGGAAATAACAGTGCACTGGGAGTAGGATATGGGAGCTCGGGTTCTGAGGCAAAAATGCTATAATGATGAAGGGAAAATTTCCTAAGTTCAGTGGATCTTGGTTAATTCATACGTGAAAGGTAAGATTGTCTTACCATTGAAAGGTGTTTGGAACAGCTGATGCATTCATCAGTTTACACATTTAGCACATCTTTATTGAGGTCATACATCTTGCTTGTCATTAGAGAAACACTGGTGGCCAAAGCAGATGGGAGAATTTTGTGATCTAGTGGAGAAAATAGATAATTATTCAAGTGAGGAAATAAAGAGAGTTCTAGGGACACATTGCAGGGGCACATTACCCAGTCTAGGGTTCACAAAGACTTTCAGGAAGAAGGAAGGTTTACATTGAGACTTAAAAAATGAGCTGTAGTAAGTAAGGGGAAAAGCAGAATGTCCCAGGCAGAGAGAATAGCATTTTTTATATCTGGAAATGAGAAAGCAAGCCTGTTTGAGAAACTTAAAGGAATGTAATACAGTTTGAAAAGTTCAGGAAGTGAAAAAAAGTTGGAGCTGGAGAGATGAATAGAGGCCAGATTATGAAAAGATTTGGAAGGCTCATGAGGCCAAGATGTACTGTGGTCACTTTTAGTTTGGGACTTTTTATTTTGAGACTTCAAAATAAAAATTACTTAGAACCTGCTTCTTCAACTATTGAAGGAGAAGAAAGTAGAATGCAAATAAGTCCAGAGTATCAACAAGGGAGATAGAAAGCCTTTGCCTAAGAGTAAAGAAGGAAGCCAGTTATTAAGTAATCAGTTACGGATCTCAGTTGAGTCTGATAAGATGTAAAAAACTTTACATTTTGCTGCTTGCATGAAACAAAATAATGCTTTATACCAAATGAATAGAAAATACAGCAAAATAATACCTGTAATAAATTACATTTTAATGAGATACAGTAACTGTCTGGATGAACTCCTTTTGCTTAAGATAGCTTGACAACTACACTATGTGCTGTCAATCAACTGAACTGCTGGTATAGGAGGACATCTGAAAAGTTAATCATCTTCCAAATGAGATTCCTAGAAAACCCATTTTTTACAAACTTGTAATGGTAAATGCAGAAAATGTTGCCTAGGTGACATTTAAACATAAAGACAGTAACAGAAAAATAATCACTCAGGGTTCTTTTAACATGAAAATTTGAGCTAAGTTTTTGGAAATCTAGGCCATATTATAGTTTAGTACAAAAATTATTTAAATAACACCAACTTTTAGTTGACATTTCCAGGTAATTGAGTGAAAAATATTTTGTAATCCAAATACATACTTCAGTTCTTTCGAAGAACTTTGAGGGTAAAGAATCTGATCCAATTTCATCACTGCAATTGCTAATGAGGATGGGACTAGAAAAATCTTTCTGACTTTTGTTTTTTATTTTGTGATTGAATGACTCTCCTCCCTCAGTTGTCCTTTTGGCAGTCACTAATGTAAAGAACACCGACTGCTCCTTCTATTCCTATGGGAAAATAAGCAGCTCATTTCTTCCTCCATTAATGTCAGAGTTTTGGGCTCCACTCCAATTCCAGTGCTTGTTTTAAATCGGAGCAGAGTATGAGGCATGTCTTCCCACACAGTCTAAAAATTCCTATTTAAAGGGATTATCTGTATTCTGGCACACAAGCTTGAATAAAAGAGCAACCAGTTCTATTTTTCTGTTTCTCTTTATCTGAGATTTGGATGGACCAGGTTAATTAAACATGGTCAAGTGTCACAGACTTGGCTTGACTGGATGAATTGGCCACATGCAACTGGAGAGACCCATAAAAATGCTCTGCCATGTCTCTCTCAGTGGCCTTCTCTAAGGCTAGGTGTTCTTCCCTTAGATGTAATTCCTTAAAAATAAATTATTTTCAGGGCCAGTCACAGTGGTGTAGTGGTAGTGCATTGTTCCGTAATGCTGTATCCACATGAAGGATGCAGCATATGGATATATGTACACACTGGATGCATGTGCCCATGTTGATTCTGTACACACTGGATGTGTGTGCCCGTGATCCTGGCTGACTGGGAAGGCTAGTGGGAGGATTGTAGCTTGAGACCCTGTGGATGGTGCTTCTTTTTCTTTCTCATTCTCTCTGTCTCTCACACTCATTAAAAAAAAAGATATAAACTTTTAAAAAGTTCTTCTCAGGGGGTAGTATATTAGAAAAAAAATGATTTGTTCAATTCTTCCAAAGGTTTTGAGAGGTATTATTGCTTTGACTTTGAAAATGAGAACACTGTGGTTTAGAAAGGTTAATGCTATTGTTCGGTCAAGATCACTTAACTAGAGTGTTTCAGAGGTGGACCTGAACCCAGTTGGTTGTCCTGAGGAGTCTACAGATAGGTGGGAGAGGAAGGTTGAAAATTAGTATTTATAGTACTGAACCCATGCTTACAAAGAATGATATGAACAAAGGGCCCTGGAAAGCCAAGAGGAAGGTGGGCAAGAATTTGGAGTAGAGGTGATATTTGAGTAGGGCTTTAAAGCTCCCTTGGGAGGTAAATAGGAAGAGTCAAGAAAACTCCAAATGTGCCACAGATGTGCAAAGGATGACCATGTGACGTACTTAGGATCAACCACAAATTTCACGTTGTTAGAAAAGTCAAGGTGGGAAAAGGTTGAAATGGAGACTGAGAAGATACGCTACGTTGAAACAAATTTGTGAAGGATTTCCATCACCATGCCAGGGAATTTTGATTTGATTCTATAGAACATTGGTCACAGCTTTATCCTATTAAATGACGTGATAACAATTTATATGTAATTGCCACTTCTTTACTATCCTGAAATAAAATTTACAGGGAGCATAACATATCTACAGTTATATTTATAAAGAAAAATCAATATATCATTCTAACTCTAAAGGAAAGAAAAAAATAAAAGGAAAATGACTTAAATTTTAAGTTTTTAATATTTAATTACTTATAGACAGCTGCTGTTAAAGACATAATAAAATTGTTAGATACTTGTATCTGTATGATGCCATGAGTATAACAGCTATAAATGCATATTGACATGTTTTCCTATGCTAAAGACTAAAGCACAATGAGAGTATCCCTTTTGGTAATATAAATTCTCCAAATGGTAGTACACTTTTGGTAAATCTCCCAGAAAATAAGGTTCAGCTTTTTCTCTATTGATGTGGTAGTTACAATTCAGTTAATTCAGTGCATATTAGAATTGTGTAAAACATACTTTGTGTTTTCTGGAAAACAGACTTCAGTTTTAAGTTCAGGTAAGATAAGCAGGTTTTTCACTTATGTCTGGAAAGACATCTGAAAATCATGAGGGATGTCTACTATTGTGAGAGACCATGCTGTGGCTTAATTGACACATGCATCCTAAATGCTGGTAGTATCCTTCCAATCATTGTGACAACGGTGTCCCTGCAAGTAAAGAAAATGTCTCTAGGGGTTTTAATCATCCAATTAGAAACAAATATAAAGGGATTATGTGAAGAAGAACTAGGAAGTCCTGTTTTCAAGGAGTTCCCAGTATAATGAGGAAGACAGGCAAGTAAACAAGCTGCATGAAATTTGTACTCCTGACAGAATGATGGGAGCCAGTGCAGGGAGGCCCAATTCTGCCTATGGGAAAGCTCACACAAAAAAGAGTGATGCCAAAGTTGATATCGGAATTATTACCTGGACAATTCCTTGTCAAACATGGTGACAGGAGGAACTTCCAGAATGAGGACACAGGTGAGGCCAAGAAAGATTGGCCCAATCAGGATTCTGTGTAAACAACCCAGCATAGGGAAGTGTAGGAAGGATGGGAAGAATGGGGAAAAAAACTGAAAAGAGTGTCCAGGACAAACCAGATCCAAAGGTTATAAGATCTCTGGAGTTGTCCAAGAGTTTTAGCAGAGAAGTAACTGATTTTTTTTTTAAGTTAAAAAGTATATTAGCCAAAATGTGGGGTGAAATAAGAGTATTCCAGTGGTTCTGAAAGCCTGGTCCCTCTTCAGCAGCTGCATCATTACCTGAGAATGTGTTAGGAATAAAAAATTCTTGGGCCTCATTCTAGACCTGCTGAATCAGAAATTCTGGAATTAGGAACTAGTTATATATATTTTAGCAAACCCTCCATCTTCATTTTGTTGTCTAATAGATTTCTTACACTCAACATGTTCAAAACTGACATTCAAAGTAACAAGACCTGAATTTACCTTCGTACCTTAAAACAACTGAAACAACCAACTAAGCATATGAAACAATGGTTTTCAGGTTTTGGACAATAGGCAGCCTAGGACAATGATCCCTGAAACAAGGAAAATAAATGAGATGACTCTCATAGTCATATCAGCTTAATGCCTGGAGAGAATTTGCAGAGCATAAAATCAGCAGGGGAAATTAAAACAGAACTGGTGATCTTAAGTTGAGGAGTTAGAATTAAAAATTTAGGAGCCCAAGGCACCTAGAATTCACAGGACAGAGTAATGGAGGGGCAGAGCTGTACAAAGAGGACAGAGGTTGTTTATACATACCACACAAACATACAGAGGGAGAAAAAGACCTTTGGAAATCTACAGATTCCCCCTGCATTTTCAGTTGAGTATTGATGACCACATGCATGTGGGGCAACTACCTAAGAACTTGGAAAGAACTACTAAAATAGAGTAGGTAGGTGCTAGCCTGTGGCCTGATGCTTAAAGCAGCTGGATCCCACATGGCTTACCATGTGGTTTGAGTCTCAGACCTGGGAACTTGAAAAACATGCCAGGTGTGTGTGTGTGTGTGTCCCAAATCTTTAAAAGAGGGAGAAATGGAAAAAAGATTGCAGCATGGCCATGCTTCTTGGGGTGCTTTCTTGCTTTCCTCCTCTTACTCTCTACCTTCTCTCTCTAACTCTCTAATGAGTGCACATGCCCTCTGGAAAACTTATAAGAAAAAAAAAAGAAGAAGGGTAAGCAAAAATTTCTGAGGATGTCATAGAAGACCAGGCATAGTTTATATTTCCATCAGCCAATGTGAAAAAAATCTTTTTTTTTTTTTGGAGAGGTTTTTGTTATAGGGCGTGTGTGCTCGCCAGACAGACAGAGAGAGATAGAGAGACAAAAAGCAAGAAATCACCCCCTGGGGGGATGGTCACACCACAATCCCTTCTCCTCCATTCTCCTCTTGGGATCTTGGGCACGCATGCACTCGCGCCCGGCATGAGTTTTAAGCCACCGGTTCTGGGACGTGAATCGCGGTCGACTACGTGGGAGTCCAGTGACATAGTCATTACGCTAACTGCTGGTTCCCCCCCAAAAATTCTTGTATTAAACCGGACACTGGGTAAAATACTCAGAAGGGTATTAGATCAGTAATAGGCAAAATTAACCTTAGTCTAAAGATTACCTTAGCGTCATATAATAAAACTTAGATGAAAGCCTCAATAGGATTAAAGCATTTGCAAGTAATTTGACTGCATTCCCAAACAAAGTTCAAGAATATTTAAAGTAATACAAGAATATTCACCACCCAAAAATCTAAATAGAGGAAACAATAGTATGTATGTTAAGGAGAGATATAGTCTTCTTTATACAACCCAAATCTAACAGTTAAAGATGAAAAATACACTATGATGGAGAGCAGATTAGACATCAAATAAGAAATTTTTAAACCTGAAGACACAGCATAGAAACTATACAAAATAAAATATTCAGAGAAAAATGATTAAAAACAAATAGAACATCAGTGAATTTTGGGACAATTTTGAAACAGTTGAATACATATGTAATTGGAGTTCCCAAAAGAAAGAGAAAGAGGGAATGAAAAGTTATTGGAAGGAATCATGGCTTAAAAAAATCTAAAAATTTGACAAAGACTATAAACATACAGATCCAAGAAGCTCAATAAACTCTAAGCAAAAGAAATATTAAGGCAACTCTAGCAAGGTATATTATAGTTAAATTGTTCAAAGCTAGTGATAAAGAGAAATGAACAGCAATGAGAGATTAAAAGAAAGATATGTGCAGAGGGAAAAAGATAAGAATGACAAGTGACTTCTTGTTAGAAACAATGTAAGTCAGAAGAGATGGAATAACATCTTTAAAATACTGAAAGGAGAGCTGAGATCTAGTGATTTCAGATATAAGACAATGAAGATGTTCTCTGAGAATCTATCCTGGCAAAAAAGGCAGGCCAGAAGAAGACGGAGTCCACCATGAAAGCTGAGATCTAGTGATTTTAGAGATAAGAGCAATGAAGATTTTCTGCTGAGAATCTACCCTGGGAGAAAAACACAATGCCAAAGAGTTTGCAGACCACATCCTCCTGTGCACCTCTGATCACTCAGATTCATCTTCTAGAATTTAGGAAGAAATAGATAACCCATCAAATGACTAGAAATCACCACAGAAATCGCACAAAAATGTGCAAAACCAAGAAAATACCTCATTCCCTAGGGAAAAGAATAACTCCTCTTCATCCACAGGTAGTACAATGGAAATTATGGAAATGTCTGGTAAAGAATTTAGAGTATTCATGATGACAAAACTAACAGAGATGAAAGAGAAGAGGGACAATGAACACGAGAAGAAAAAGGCCAATGAGTCCCAGTAGGTGAGGAATTTCTTGTGAGAGCAGAAAGAGGAAATGCACACCATAAGAAAGAGTCAAATGGAACTGTTGGAGATGAAGGCTACAATACAAGAAGTCAAAATCTCCTTTAAAAGTTAAAAGCAGACTAGGTCATACAGAAAATCAAATCTGAGATGTAGAAGACAGGATTGCTGGACTAGTAAAAACCACCATGAAGACTGAGAAAATAGCCCCCCCCCCCCGCAAATGAGAATAATATACGAGAAATACTAGAAACCATTAAACCTCCAAGCATCTGGATAATTGGTATTCCAAAAGGTGAAGAAACTAATAAGGGCATTGACAATCTATTCCATGAAATCCTGGAAGAAAACTTCCCAAAGCCAGAGAGGCATTCAAAGATCCAGACCCAAGAAATACAAAGGACCCTAAATAAGATCAACCCAAGAAGTTCTCCAAGACACATTATAGCCAGATTGACCAAAACCATAGACAAAGACAAGATACTCAGACTGGCAAGAGAGAAATGTCATGTTATCTACAAATGATATCCCATCAGGCTAACAGCAGACCTTTCATCGGAAACAATGTGAGCAAGGAAAGAATAGGAAAATATATTCAAAGTGTTGAGTGAAAAACAATTTCAACCAAGAATACTATACCTGGCAAGATTATCCTTCATATGGGAAGAGAAGACAAGACCATTCTTAGATAAACAAAACATGAAAGAATTTACCAGATCAGCTCTCCAAGAAGTTGTGAAGGGAGTGCTATCCCAGGAAAACTAAAGTCAGACACACAGAAATTAGAGTTCTAAAACAGCTAAGAAAATGACCAGCTTAAAGGTAGGGACAAGTACAGAGTTGAATGTTATCTTCTGAATTTAAGTGGAGAGATCAGACCACAGCAGAAGATAAAGTACATGAGCTTGAACTGGTGAAATAGAATTTTATGACTTTTGACTAAAACATTACTGACCTTCTATGCTTTGTTTTCCAGTGTTAAGGAGTTTTGTCTTTTCTTAAATTGTGGACAGGCCTATGTACCTACTATTCAAATAGAATCCTAACGTGTTTTCTGGCTTTAAGTATTAAGCAAAGGTCTAACATTTTAAAATTTTGATTCATTAAAGCTAAAACTGCCTTTCTTGAAATTAAAAAGTGCATTTTAAAAAATGCCTATTTGGTAACCACAGTAAGCTATATAGCCTCAGCTCTGTGCTATTTTATAGTATATTAATTCTATCCACAGAAAAAAAAAATACTGGAAGGATTGCCAAATTATGACCCAGTGAAAATATATTTCAAGAAGAAAACTATACTATTGTGCTTCATTAATTGAGAAGTAGATTACTCAGACAAGTGAAGTAGTATAGATATTTGCCATAAATAAAAAGTATATTGAATGAATATGCATTATAATGGCATAGAGCTATTAAAATAAAGTTTTAGGTAAATATCAAGGAATGGGATTACTGGGTCATATTGTAGTTCTATTTGTTTTTGAAGGACATCAATATTGTTTACCATAGCAGTTACACTAACTTACATTCCCACCTACAATGTAGAATTCCCTTTTAACACAGCTGTCAGTGCTTTATTATTATTTTATTTTTTTTTGGAGAGGTTTTTGCTATAGGGCACGTGCACTCGCCAGAAAGACAGAGAGAGACAAAGAGACAGAAAGCGAGAAATCACCCCCCAGGGGGGATGATCACGCCGCAATCCCTTCTCCTCCATTCTCCTCTCGGGATCTTGGGCATGCAAGAACATGCACACAGTGTGAGTTTAAGCCACCATGTCCGGGACTCAAACCACAGTCAACTACATGAGAGTCCAGTGACACAGCCATTACGCTAACTCCTGGTCCCAGCACTTGTCATTCTTTATTTTCTTGATGAAATAATTTTCAACTGGGTTAAATGGCATCTCATTGTGGTTTTCCTTTGAATTTCTCTTATGGTAAGAGATGTTGAGCATTTTTTTAAATGCTTTTTGACCATTCATATGTCTTCCTTAGAGAGTTGTTTGTTCAGTTCATTTGCCTATTTTTAATTGGATGTGTGTGTGTGTGTGTGTGTGTGTGTGTGTGTGCTTCTTGAGTTCCCTATATTATTCTGGTTATCAAGTCTCTTACCTGAAGTGTAGTTTGGAAATATTTTCTCCCATTCTGTGAGTTGTCTCTTTAATTATTGTTTCCTTGTTGTACAAAAGGTTTTTAGCTTGATGTAATCCCACTTGAGATCATTGTTTGCACTTTAGGGTTCACATTTAAGAAATATTTGCCTACTCCCACGTCTTCAAGTGTTTCCCCTGTGTTTTCTATCATTAGTTTTAAAATTCAAGGCTTCAAAATTAGATCTTTGATCTGTTTAGCATTGCTTTTCACTAGTGGTGTGAGATAGGGGTCTAGGTTTTATTTTTCTGCAAGTGGACATCCAATTCTTCCAGCACCATTTGCTGAAGAAACTTTCTTTATCCCACTGGATTATCTTTCATCCCTTGTCAAAGATCAGTTGTCTGCATGTTTGGGAGATTTATTTCTGGGTTCTCTATTCTTCTCCCTCAGTCTAGGTGTCTGTTTATGTGTCAGTAACATGCTGTTTTCATTCTCACAGCTTTGTAATATGTTTTGAAGTCAGGTAGTGAGGTGTCTCCTACTGTTTTTCTTTTTGCACACTATTGCCTTGGTGATATAGAGTCTTTTTATTGTTTTAAGTAAATATTATTTTTTTTCTATTTTTTGTGAAGAATGTCACCAGTAATTTGATCAAACTCACAATTAATTTGTAAATTAATTTGGGTAGAATAGACATTTTAATTAATTTGATCTTTCCAGTCAAAGAACAGGGGATGTCTTTCTATTTTTTGGTATAATATTCGAATTCATTTTAAAATTTGTATAGTTTTCCTTTTATAGGTCTTTTACCTATTTGACTTGGTTTATTCCTGTGTATTTAAAATTTTTTGTCTGAATATTGTAAATGCAATTGTTTCTTCAATTCTGCCTTAGTCTGTTTCTTGTTGGTGTATAATGATGCTATAGATTTTCATATATTGATTTTGTATTCTACCACTTTACTGAATACATTTATCACTCGTGGGAGGTTTTTTGTGTATATTTTTGGATTTTCTATATTTGTAAAACCATGTTGAATAGAAACAATTTCACTTATTCTTTTCCTATTTGAATGTCTTTTATTTTACTCTCTTGTTTGACTGCATTGGCTAGGACTCCCAGCACAATGTTGAAAATAAGTGGGGAAAGTGTCTTGTTCCAGGTTTTAGGAGAAAAGCTTCTAGCTTTTGTGTGTTCATTATGATGTTAGCTATAAGTTTGCCATGTGTGTCTTTTATTTTGTCAGAATGTCCTTCTATACCTATTTTGCTGAGAGTCTTCATCTTGAAAGGATGTTGTATTTTATCAAATGATTTTTCATCAATTGATATGGTCATATGCTTTTATTTTTCCTTTTGTTAATGTGATGTAATACTTTTTTTTTTTTTTTTTTTTTTTTTTTTGCATATGTTGAACCCCTTGAATCCTCAGAATAAAGCCTCCCTTGTCATGGTATTTAATCTTTTAAATGTACTGTCAGATTTGATTTGGTAGTATCTTGTTGGAGATTTTTGCTTCTGTATTCATCAAGGACATTGTTCTTTAGTTTTCTTTCTCTCGTTTTTCTATTCTTTTTTTTGAGAGGTTTTTGCTATAGGGCATGTGTGCTTGCCAGAAAGACAGAGACAGAGAGATAGGAAGCGAGAAATCAGGGGGCATGGCCATGCCTAAATCCGTTTTCCTCCATTCTCCTCTTGGGATCTTGGGCGTGCATGTACATGCACCTGGCATGAATTTAAGCCACTGGATCCAGGACTCGAACTGTGGTTGACTACATGGGAGTTCAGCGACACAGCCATTACAGTAACTGCTGGTCCCATCTTTTTTCTCTTTTTGTTACGTCCTTGTCTACTTTTTGTGTCAAGGTGTTGGAGGCTTCATAGAATGACTATGGGATATTTCCTTCCTATTGGATCTTTAGAAATAGTTTGTAGAGAATTCATGTTATTTCTTCTAAACAAGTTTTGTAAAATTCAGAAGTGAAGCCATCAGGAACTGGACTTTTCCTTGATCAGACTATTTATTACTGATTCAATCTTATTACATTTGTTTAGACTATTAAAGCCTTTCTTCCTGTATCAATCTAGGTATGTTGTATATGTCCCAAAATTATCCTTCTCTTTAGGTTTTCTCGTCTGTTGGCATATAGCTGTTCATTGTATTCTCTCATGATTTTATATTTCTGTTGTTTCTGTGATAACATTGCCTGTTTTATACTGATTTTATTTATCTGGCTTCTTTCTCTGTTTTTCTTATTAGTTTAGCTAACTGTCAATTTTGTTTATCCTCTCAAAAAACTAGCTTTTTATTTTGTTTATTTTTGCATAGTTCTTTTTATATCTATTTCTCTTATTTCTGCTCTAGTCTTTGTTGTGCCCTTTCTTGTATTTTTGTTTTTGTTGTTGCCTTTTTTTAGTTTATTTTTTTACTCTAAGTTCCTTGAGATGTACTGTTAAGTTTTTTATTTGCCACTTTTCTATTTTTTGTGTGTGAGCAATATTTGCTAAAAACATTCCTCTTATGACTGCTTTTACAATGTCGCAAAGATTCTAGGGAGTCATGCGTTTATTGTCACTGGTTTCAATAAATCTTTTTGTTTCAGTCTCAATTTCATTAGTAGTTTTGATGTTGTTCATGGGTAGATTGTTTAGTTTCCATGTTTTTGTGTAGTCTCAGAGGTTCTTCCTGTTTTTGATTTTAAGTTAAATTTTATTGCCATCATAAAAGATGCTGGAAGTAGTTTATATACTTTTAAATTTGTAAAGGCTTGTTTTATCCCCTATGATGTGGTTAATCATTGAAGAAGTTCCATGAGGGGCTGTAAAAAATGTGTATTTTGTGTTTATTGGGTAAAATGGTCTATATATGTCTGTCAGGTCTATTTGGTTTATGATATCAATTCATTCCTGCATCTCTTCTTTTATTATTTGTCTATGTGACCTGTCCTGTGGTGACAGTGGGGTGTTGAAATCCTACGAAATTGGTGCATAGGCTTTCTCTTACTTATTTGGGTGTTCTGACATTGGATGGGTAAATGTAATTTTTGTATCTTGGCGAATTAATTCTTTTAGTACTATATAGTGCCCTTTGTCTCTTTTTACAGGTTTTGTTTTGAATTCTGTTTGTCTGATATCAGTATCATGATTCCAGAAATTTATTCTTTTTTGTGTGTATGTATATGTATGTGTTTACATAAAATAATTTTTCTAGCTCTTCACCCTCAATCTCTGTATATCTTTATCAGTGAGGTGCATTGCTTGTAAGCAGCACATAGAAGGGTCCTGTTTTATTTTTACCCATTCAGCTAATCCATATCTTTGATTGGATAACTTTAACTAATAATAGTCAACATTATTACTGATATTTGTGAACTTACTCCTGCCATTTTGTTGATCATTTTTAAATTGCTTTGCATTCTCTTATTTCTATTTACTTTCCTTTTGTTTTTCTGCTGTAGTATTCCCTTAAATAGTCCTTATAGAGCTGGTATAGTGTTAGTAAATTCTTTCAGATTTTTTTTTTCTTTTGTTGGAGAGGTTTTTGCTATAGGGTGCATGCGCTTGCCAGAAAGACAGAGAGAGACAGAGACAGAAAGCAAGAAATCACCCCCCCGGGGGATGGCCACGCCGCGATTCCTTCTCCTCCATTCTCCTCTTAGGATCTTGGGCATGCACGCACACGTGCCTGGCGTGAGTTTAAGCCACTGGGTCGGGACTTGAACCATGGTCGACTACATGGGAGTCCAGCAACATAGCCATTACGCTAACTGCTGGTCCTTAAATTCTTTCAGTTTTTGTTTATCTGGGAATAATTTCATTTTCCCCTTGCATTTGAATAATAATCTTGCTAGGTATAGTAATCTTGGATAAAATATTTTTTTTTCTTTCAGAGTTTTAAATATGTTTCTCCATTATTTCCCTGCCTGCATTGTTTCAATTGAAAGATCTGACATGTCTTATGAAGTAACTTTTGTAAGTTATTTGATATCTTGCTCTTGCCATTTTTAGAATATCATTGCTGTCTTTAATTTTTACCAATTTGGCTTGATGTGCCTTGGAGAGGATCTTCTTATGTTGATTTTATTTGGCATTCTTTGTATTTCCTAGATCTGGATATCTCTATGTCTTCCTAGATTTGGAAAATTTTCAGGTTCATGAAAGAACTACTCATCTCTTTGCCTTCCTGAATTCTCATTATGCAGATATCCAGATACTTAATGGTGCTGAGAATTTTCTGAATGTTCTAATTTATTTTGGTTATTTTAAATTAATTAATTTAGTTTTTTGGTGGCTTGGACTAAGTTGAAGGGTTTGTCTTCAAAATCAGAGATTCTTTCTTCCATGTGTTTTTATCTGATTAATCCTTTTGAGGGAGATTTTGATATCCTGTATTGTATTCTTCATCTCTAGGTGTTCTGATGATTCTTTTTCAGAATTTCTGTCTCTTTATGGAATAACTCTTCCAAGTGATGGAATGCTTTTTTTCCCCATCTCCACAAGTTTATTTTCCATTTTTTTCTTGCATCTTATTTATGAGGTCATTGGAAAAGTCATGACATATTTTTCTATGCAAAAATGCTTCATGACCTTCCTGTTGACTCAATACTTTTGTTATAATGAATATTATGAAATTTTTTCTTGACATTTCTGCTATTGCTTGTATTTTATGCATAGTTGGTGAGGAGTTATTGTGTTTCTTTGAGGAAGAAATAGCTCCTTGTTTTCTTGTATTTCTTGTGCCTCTGTGTTGATTTTTAGTCATCTGGTGAAGTATTCATTTCTTCCTAGTCTTTTTTGTAAGTTCCTTAATGCTGGGGGGTGTGGGGGTAGAACAACCCTGGGTCCCAGATATGTCCTTGGCAAAGTGTTTTAGAAAGGGCTGGTGACCAGTCAGATTAGAGCAGGGTTTGTGTAGCCTTTACTTGAGACAGTTCAGGAAGGTTAAGAAGAGCTGTGTTGTGAGTGGCATCAGCTGGAGCAGGTAACCATTTCTTTGAACTTGAGTTTGATAGAAAGGAGAGGGAAGGCCTGCACATTCTGCCTGTCAGCAAGTAAATTCCTCTGTCTTTGTTGGGGTGAAGGTGCTTTCTTTTGCATCCCCTGCTTCCTCCAGGTTGTGGAGACTTGGTGGTAAATGGAGCTGTGCCTGCTGGTCCACCTGCACGATTGTGTAGATCTTTCACTGGCTTGGGGTTGGAGAAGAGTGGGAGGTCCAATTTGGTTTTACTTTGAGGCTGTCTATTCTTGTGCTTCCCTGTGATGTATGTTAGCTCTGCACCAGTTTCCTTGCTCTTCTGTGGGTGAGATTGCTGGAATCCACAGTGGGAGTCTAGGGTTTGAAGTTTCAAAGGAAGACTTCTCTCTTTTTTTTTTTTTTTTTTTTTTTGAGAGGTATTTGTTATAGGGCGTGTGTGGTGCCAGAAAGGCAGAGAGAGAAGAGAAACAGAAGGTGAGAAGTCACTTCCCAGGGGGGATGGCCACGCTGCAATCCCTTCTCCTCCATTCTCCTCTTGGGATCTTGGGCACGCCTGCACACATGCCCAGCATGAGTTTAAACCACCAGATCTGGGACTCGAACTGCGGTCGACTACATGGGAGTCCAGCGACATAGCCATTATGCCAACTGCTGTTTCCTGCTTCTCTCATTTTTCTCCTCTAGAGTGGGAGTTGGGGAGGGGAAGTCTTCCAGAGATTCACTAGCTTCAGGTATTTGGCATGTCTCTACTTTTGCATGTAGAAATCATGAAAACTGGAATTCCTGCTGACTCCATCCTGCCCCCTTATAGTCCCATCTGATTTCTTGAAGTTATGGTGGCCTAGGCATCTGTAGGCTACAGAGGCAGCAGCAGTCGACCCACCCCTCAGTCAGAGGCCATGTTCCCATGATTTACCACAACCTCTCTGGTCCTGATGTACATGAGGGCTGAGCTGGAGAGATGGCTGAGCCATGGAGGTGGAGCACAGAGCAGTAGCTGCAGTGCTGGCAGGGGCCAGCTAACATGTGAGCAGGTAGGGCATGCAGGGGTTATTGAATGCCACTAATTTTAGAGTATTAATTTCATTAGTACAAAATGAATATTATAATATCTTTTCAGTCTACCTTGAACTTATTCTTGAGTTTCCCAGTTTTAGTAACTTGAATACCACCTTCAAATTTTTGTTGTTTCTTTACTACTCATGGTTGTCTCTAAATGTCACCATATATATATATATATGTATATATATATATATATATATATATATACATATATATATAAATTTAGTTATGAAGGAAATGATAATACTTCATTAATTGAGAAGTAGAGTCATTTGCCATAAATACATTAAACATACATTAAAATATTTTAATAGTTACATGTTTGTACATACTCATGGCTATTAAAATAAGGTTTTTGTCTTGTCTAAAACATCTCATCTACCATTTCTTGAATACTTGTCACACTTTTGGAAGCATAAGGTCCTAGAATACTCTCTAAATGGTGACAGAAGATGTAGAACTGACATCAACTTATTATTATTACTACTGTACATTTGGTGATTAATAACGAAGCCAAGCATTCAACTCTCATTTCATTTGACTGATTAGAAGTGGTTGTTTAAAAAGTGCAATCTAAATTTAATTTCTGGAAACATACATCCACATGCATAGAGAAAAATCTTAAGACAAGATTAAAGGTTAAGTGCCTCCTTCTAATATGATGAGTGTCTCTAAGAATACTGGTCTCTCAAATGAAGTAAGTGATTATATGTGATGAATCAGTCACCAATCAAGCCATTTTGAGCTGGAGTGGGTCCTTAGAGGTTATTTAGTTGAATTCATTAGGGGAAGAGTTGAACTGCTATAACAAAGCAATCCCAAAATACAAAGGCTACTTTTTGTTCTTGAGTGAGTAGTTTGATTCTGCTCCTTAGAGTTGTCCAGGCTAACTAGAGTGCTCTGGCATCCTCCTGGGTGTCTCATTAGCTGCACATTAGAAGTTAGGTGGCTCTCATGCTCAGTTGGCAGAAAAGAAGAGGAGAGAACATGAGGATATATATCTGCTGTCTTAAGGACTCCGACACAGAGGACATTCATCACTTCTACTCATGTTCCATTGTCAAGAACTCACCCATGTGGCCACCCACTTGCTGGGCACTCATGTGCACTGGGCACTCATCTAGCTCTCCTACCATGGAGGAAGGGGAGAACACATTTTGATGGACAGCTGGCAATATTAGATATGCTGGGCCAAACCCCTCCATTTAAAGAGGAAGAAACAAGAGCCCATAAAGAAGATTAATTCCCACCACCAAGTCAGCTGGGAAATTTCAGCGATTTATCCAGTCAGCCAACACAGCACATATTTGTGAGTGTCTATTACATGCCAAAGTTCTGGGCCCTGGATGTAACAAGATAGACAAGGTCCTTGCACTCAAAGATGTTACATTCCAGTTGGAGGAGACAGACAATAAACAAATAAAAAGAAGAAAGATAATTTTAAAGTCAGAAAGTCGGTTGACGAGACAGGGGGAGAAGAGTACCAGCTGTGGTTGTATCCAGTCCAGGTAGGGCTTTTTAGGTCTTTATGGTATGTCTCCTCCTTTCCGGGCCTTCTGTTTAGCTGAGATCAACCATAACGGTCAGTAGGAAAGTAAAAGGAAGCATCACCGATCACTAAAGCAGCATATGTTAGTTCGAAGTCTGTTCAAGTCACATTCCCCCTTTGTCCTATTAGCTTTCTACATTCAGTTCCTGATTAAGGTCTCTGAATTGTGACTGTTAATGGAAACTGGCAGCCTTCTTTCAGGATTAAAATTTTGAATTTATCCCACACGAACAGTGCTAGCAAACAACTAGTGATTATTACGTGCCTGATGTGACAGGATTTTGATGTCTTAATTTAGTTCCCAGTGGGAGGATACATGTCACACAAAAACTGCCTAGCACCACAATGAGAAAAGCGAGCTGTATATAGAGGCTGTAGGTGAGAGTCTGGAGAAGGGGAACAGCCCCGCAGGCAGAGAGGGGCCCTGCATAATATGCTGAGATGAAAGGAAAAGAGTTTGAACAAAAGAAAAATACCCATTTAAGGAGGATAGATCCCTTAACACAGAGTGCTGTGGTTTAAATGTGTCCCCCCTACCTCCGCAGAATACATGTACTGAGATTAGGTTGTGATAGGATTAAAAGGGTGAAAGCTTAATCCAAACATGGTGTTGAAAGGTAGGGCCTTTGGGAGAAGATTAGGGTTAAGGTCATCAGGGCAGGGCCCCATGATTAACACCTGATGGGTTTATAAGGAGAGAGAATGAGACCAGAACAGAGACACATGGACACAGACACGTATGTGCCCTCTCTGTCTCCATGTGATGTCTTCTGCCACATTATCCAGTGACAATATGCCCCTCTCATGATGTAGCCTCTTGGCCTTGGCCTTCCAAAACAATGGGCCAAAGAAATCTCTCTTCTTACAAATCATCCAGTTTCAGATATTTCATTTGTTAGCAGACACAATTTCTTAGATAGAACAGAGTAAAAACTCAAACTGTCTAATTGGTTTAGGAAAGTAACATTCATTAAAGATTGAAACTATGACATTCACTCTATTAAGAATTTAGTTTACTTATTAATTTTTAGGTCATTTAGACTAAAAAAAATTCAAATTATGTTTTCTTGATCCATAGAGATACATTTTTACCTCACTGTGCCCTTGGGTCCCATGCTCATTTTTTTCCCCCCAGGAACATTGTCAAGAAATAACATTAAGTCCCTCACCATTGCATTTGCTGCAAGGATTTTTTAAGACACTCCCCATGATATTGATTGGTACCCCACAATAGTAATTCCTTTTAAGACTAAGTGCTAGGAAAAGTTTTGTTTCTGAAATTTTTTCTTTTTGTGAACATTGAGCATCATGTGACTGATTGCAATTTCTATTTTTACTTTGGCAACTGGGAAGCTCAGTGCCAAATTCATGGTGCACTTAGAAATTGCCTGGAATATTAGACAATCTTCCAATAAAGTTCCTTATTTTTTGCCCTCATAAGTGACCTTTTTTTTTTCTTTTTAAATTTTCCATAAGGCATGTGCTCTTGCAGGAGAGGGACAGAGAGATAGAGAGAGGGAAAGTGAGAAATTATGCCCCAGGGGGGGTTGGCCAAGCTGCAATCCGTTCTCCACTGGAGATTTTGGACACACATTCATGCACATGTGCCCAGTGTGATTTTTAAGCCACCAGGCCCAGCACTGGAACCATGGTCAACCATGTGGGAATCCAGCTTAACTACCATACCACCTGCTAGTCCCCATAAGTGACCTCTTCAATGTTTGGTTTCTTTAGTCTACATTATTATTCACACACACACACACACACACACACACACACACGCTTCTTATATGGTATGAGGGAGTATGAATAAATGAAGAAGGAACCTAATGCATATTAACTTCTTAACTGTTTATATCTTTCCATATTTGCCTCCAGTTTTAGTTTTGCACACATTTGCTTTCACACACTTGAATTCAAAATAGACACAGATTAAAATAGGAAGATAAATTAGGAATTTTAAAGAGCACCCTACTTCTCATCACTGTATGCTTAAGATCTTTTTACTACTTTCTACCATGTGATTTTTAAGTTCATGCTCAAATACCTGGAGGATTGAAGGTATATGTGCTCTCTACTAGTGAGGTTCATCTCTAGAAAGTTCTAATGCTTAGAAATTGTCCATATATTGAGTCATCTTATTTCACCTACTACCTTTTGATCCCACTTGATAGTTCACATAATAAAAATTATTTATTCATAGCTTGAAGTATGTTAAATAGGCTATATATCTCCTAGAAGCGTTTATTTTCACAAGAGCCTTAAAAAATTCATCATACAATATAGTTGAAAATCCTTTCATTGGTCTTTCTGGTCATTCTTTTCCAAACACATGCCCAACTCTGCTTATAACTGTCTTAAAGTAAGGTGAATAGAACTGAACTCAACTCCCAGTGGTCCTTTGTTCTTAGTTTGTTTGTTTGTTTATTTGTTTATTTATTTATTTTTAACAAATGTTTCCAGGAATTACATTAACTTTTTGTAGAGTCAAATTTATAATATTGATTAACAGTAGACTTTCTGCTAATCAAATTTCCTAAAACAAGATCTTCCATTCATGCTAGAATTATACCTTTCCAATTGGTCTTCTTGAATCTAAGTAGAATGGCTTATGTTTTTCCCTCATTAACTTTCATCTTGGTATGTTTAAACCGTAACTTAGGACTTGGAAAAACTATTCTAGGTTTTTATTCCATGATCCAAAATATTTGCTTCCTTTTTGCTTTTTTGATATTCACAATAATTTTTAAAAAAAGTTTATTTATTTCTTTATTTCATGACAGTGAGAGAAGAAAGAGATGCACCCTTAACGGGTCCCACATCACAATCTCCCCCAGCCTTTCCACCAGCCACAATCACTGATGTGCATGCACCTGGCTTGTACAGGTCTAAGTGGGAGCCCAAACCCAGTCTTCCACATGACTTCCAGCACTGTGGAATATTGTGCTACCACTGCACAGGGCTGCCATCCACAGATTCGATGAACTTAACTTCTGTATCATCAGTCAAGGCAGAGATAAAAATTTTATGGTAATCTTAAAGCCCGGAGCCCTGCTGCTTCTTAGTAGAGGTCTTTTTCTAGGTAAACACTATTCTACTTTTTAAATAACATTCTGTATGCACCATAATTCATTATGATTAATTTGCATGCTAGCATCCAAAATAAAACTTAGTAAACAGCTATTGAGAACAAGTTATGTGTCAGGCATTGTGTTGAGAGCTTTTACATACGTTTGAACTTATTCTTCCCTGCATGTTCGAGACAGAAGTGCTATATAGAATGAGACCAAGACTGATGGTGTAAAAGTTTCTAACACAATGCCTGAGACATGGTTTACTAGATTTGTGTGGAAACTGGAAAAAAAAAAATTAAGCTTTATTTATTTATTTATATTTATTTATTTTTAGGTTTTTGCTTTAGAGTGTGTGCTTACTGAGAGACAGAGAGAGACAGTGAGAAACTGTGAGAAGGAAGTGAGAAATCACCCCTCACAGGGGATGGCCATGTTGCAATCCTGTCTCCTCTACTCTCCTCCTGGAATTTGGGGGCATGAACACACATACACCCAACATGATTTTCAAGCCGCCCGGTCCAGGACTTGAAACGTCATGTGGTAGTCCAGCACCTAGCCACCATGCCACCTGCTGGCCCCTATTCTTATTGAATTTAATATTTAATGTTTAATATGCAATGCACATTGAGACTAAAACGAAACTGGTTGAGCATA
The DNA here is from genome assembly GCA_026018925.1 of Tupaia tana. Taxonomy (NCBI): domain Eukaryota; kingdom Metazoa; phylum Chordata; class Mammalia; order Scandentia; family Tupaiidae; genus Tupaia; species Tupaia tana. Next base: position 51,031,021 of record JAKSZU010000012.1, read on the forward strand.
CTGAAAGTGGTGAACTCTCTTTGGAATTAGGGTTTCACTCTTCAGATTCAACTGGAAAAAAAAAAAGAGTAAAATTAAAGGTGATATGAATTACTAAAAGTAAATCCGAAATAGTAAGATGTGTTAGGAATTCTACATACTTTTTCTGTCTCTGAGAAAAGAATCCTCGTTATGACATGTAAGTGAATTTCTCAGTTCAGACTTTAAAGAGATTTTTGATGTCAGAAATGCATTATCCACATAAGTAGGGAATTGCCTTTAACCTCTCTAATGCTGTTCAGCTAGTTTCTGGAGCCAGTATTTGCCATCAGCTCTTTTCTATAATGAACAAAGAAGCCCTCATTTCTTCTTCCTGTCTAAGAAGCTAATGATAATCCTTTTAAAATGCCTTGTTGAAGTCCCAAGGTCCTACTTAGTTTTCACTTTTTTTTTTTTTTAAGTTAACATAAGGTCATATATACACTTCCAGACTCACTCAGTCTGCAAGCTTACCATTGTTTCTCATTATGAAGTAGCCCATCTGAGTTAATCGACCCGTTTGTTTAGCTGTTTCCCTATTGTTGCCCATTTGGGTTCTTTCCAATTGCTAATTATTATAAATGTGCTCTGAAAACTGGTAAGTGCTAGACAGATGTAAGGCTTGTTCATCATTCTTTTGTTATCACACTCCCAGGATGCAGGCGTTTTCAGTCTTCCTGACCTTCTTCTTCCTAATGGCATTTTTATAAAAGCACCAAAGGTCTGAAAACATGTCTTATGAACTCATCCAAGGCTGAACTCATATCTCTTTCTCTTCGAGGGTGATAGAGTAGTCCAGAAGTTTTAGGTCTGCATCTGTAATTCTTCACAGAGTTCTTAATCAAATACCACATTTTTCCTTCCTATCTTTATTTTGTTTCACTTTTAAGAGCATTTATTTCAGTTCCTCTACTCATCTTTTTTTCTAAAATTAAAATGAGGGAACCAGCAGTTAGTGTAATGGCTATGTCGCTGGACTCCCACGTAGTCAACCGCGGTTCGCGTCCCGGACCCGGTGGCTTAGAACTCACGCTGGGCGCGTCTGCGTGCGTGCCCAAGATCCCGAGAGGAGAATGGAGGAGAAGGGATTGCGGCGTGGCCATCCCCCATGGGGGGTGATTTCTCACTTTCCGTCTCTCTGTCTCTCTCTGTCTGTCTGGCGAGTGCACGTGACCTATAGCGAAAACCTCTCCAAAAAAAAAAAAAAAAAAAAAAAAAGAAAAAAACCCCAAAATTTAAATGAGAAGCCAGGAAATATATAAATGAAGTTAATATTCTAAATTAATGTTCATTCAATTATTCAAGTATAAAAATATGTATATAAATATGTATATAAAACAAGATTTGCTTTCAAAGGTGTTTCATTATATATGATATATATGTATTTCTTTCTTTTCTTTTCTTTTCTTTTCTTTTCTTTTCTTTTCTTTTCTTTTCTTTTTTTTTTTTTTTTGTTTTTGAGAGTTATTTGCTTTAGGGCACATGCACTTACCAGAAAGACATAGAAAGACAGAGAGATAGAAAGCGAAAAATCACTTCATGGGGGGATGGCCACGCTGCAATCCCTTCTGCTCCATTCTCCTCTCAGGATCTTGGGCACGCATGCACACGCTTCTGGAGTGAGTTTAAGCCACTGGGTCTGGGACTCGAACTGTGGTCGACTACATGGGAGTCCAGTGACATAGCCACTATGCCAACTGTTGGCCCCTATATAATATATTTTTATTGTATGAAAGTTAGGAAATATAAAAAATAGCTAGAAGAGTAAAACAGATAATGATTCCATTTTCCCACAACCCCACTACTAATATCTTAGTGTATTCCCTTCTAGTTTTTCTTTATGTGGAAGTTCTCTCTTTACATAGCTGTTCTGAGTTTTTTTTGTTTGCTTTAATTTTATTTTTTTCTTTTATGAGAGAGGAAAAGAGAGTGAGAAAGAAAGATAAGCACCCTCAACGAGTCCCACATCATGATCCTCTGAGTTAGTCTTTCTATCCAATTAGAATCATGGGCTAACATACCAGGCATGTACAGTTGGTCAGGTGAACTGAACCCATGACCTCCATGTGGATCCAACATTGCTCGAGTGGCACATTACCACTTCACTATTCAGTCAACCCTATTTTGAAAAGTTTAAAAAATTTAATCCACTTGAAAATGTTCTTAGGTCAGAAGAGAACTCACTGGAGTCTGGACTCATCAAAATGAATCATTTCTTAGGACCAGCAGTTAGCGTAATGGCTATGTCACTGAACTCCCATGTAGTCGACGGCGGTTCGAGTCCCAGACCTGGTGGCTTGAACTCACGCTGGGTCAGTGTGCGTGCATGCCCAAGATCCCGAGAGGAGAATGGAAAAGGGATTGGGGCGTGACCATCCCCTCTGGGGGGATGATTTCTTGCTTTCTGTCTCTGTCTTTCTGGCGAGCGCACGCGCCCTATAGCAAAAAATCTCTCCAAAATAAATAAATAAATAAATAAATAAATAAATAGTTGAATCATTTCTTAAGGCCAATCCTATCTTGAGCTCCTTTTACCTGTGACTTTGTATAAGCCCCATAAAACTATAATTTTCAAAGTATAGTGGCTCCCCAGAATGGACTCTCTTGGGGAGCTTATTGAAAATTTACAATCTTATGTCCCACACCAAATTTAATGAATCAGAAACAAGTGAGAACCATTACCCTAACTTTATTGGAATTTTTTTTTTTTCTCTAAATCAGTACAATGGGAGTGGGGTTTGAGCTAGGTTACTCAGGGTAGGAGTTCTTACCAGAGGACTACCTGGATGTGGAGGGAGAAGCTCAGAGATATAAAAATCTCGAGAACTTTTTGTAAGTTTTTGTCTTCATGCATGTGTGCATCATTTTTTAGTCTTTTTTTTTTTTTAAAGAAAAAAACCAAACCTTTTCTTATTTATTTGACCAGAGAGGGGGAGAGAGAGAGAGAGAGAGAGAGAGAGAGAGAGAGAGAGAGAGAGAGAGGAGAGAGAGAGAGAGAGAGACAAGTGAGAAAGCAAGCCAACAGGTCCAGACTCCAACCACAGTCAGCCATGTGGGAGTCCATTGCCCTTAACCACCACACCACCTGCTGGCCCCCATGTGTGCATTTCTAGGGTGAGAATGTGTATTGCTTTAACCCTTTACAGACTTAACTGAAGAGATTCTTAATCAAAGATTTCTTCAGACATCCCTCAGTAGTGGTCCTCTGAAGTCTTCAAGAGGTATCACTGCTCTCTGTGATCATCTATCTTCTTCTACTTTGACCAGCAAGGGTGTGAGCCTCTTTCCACTTTTCCTTTAGTCATGTGGCCTTGGGCAAGTTACACAGATCTTCTAGGTTTATTCCATTCTTTAAAAGCTTAACAGTAGCATGGGTATTTAATTTAACACATGCTTTAGAGCCAGGCACTGCTCTAAGTGCTTATTTTCAGGTGATCTAATTTCAATCCTCCTGATAATCCTATACAGAAACACTAGTTTTTAAAGTTTTTATTTGTTTGTGTTGAGTATGTAAATCTAATTTTACTGGTGCTGAATTCCATCTACATAAGAAGGTACTACCTATGGAATTTCTTGAATTCAAAGGGAAAAGCTATTCCTGAAATTCTGCTCTCTTTGTTCTTTTTTTTTTTTTTTTTAAATTATATTTTAAATCAACACCCATTAATTAAATGTGTGTCAATTAAATGGAGGTTACAGTGTGATTTTTCAGCATATGAATACATGTGTAATGATAAAAACAGGATAATTAGCACATTTATCATCTCAAAAATTTATCCTCTTGTGGTGTTAGGAACATTCAAAATCCCCTCTTTTAGCTATTTTGAAGTGTACAGTAAATTATTGTTAACCATAGTTACTCTGCTGTGCATAGAACACTACCATCTGTTCCATTTGTCTGACTATAATTTTGTATCCATTAACCTCCATCATCTCTCCTTCCCTTTCTTTTTCCTACCCTTTTCTACCTGTAGCAAACATTACTCTACTTATACGAGGTCAACCTTTTTAGTTTCCACATACTTTTGATATGACCATAAATGCACCTTTATTTATTTATTTATTTATTTATTTATTTTTCATTCAATCACTGTGTATTATTACAGAATACAAAATGAACTTCCCCAGCATATGTTCACATTGTATATTAGTCTAGTCAAAGATATTACCAAACATATTATCGTCAACAGGTAATTTTCCATTTTTTGTGTCCTTTGAATGTTTTGTTCCTTTCTCTTCTGCTTGATTCTCTCCCTCCCATTTCCTCTCTCCCCCATTTCCCACCCTCTTCCCACACTGTCTCTAGTATACACAGTTGCTCTCCATGCTTTTATACCTTTCAAATCTTTCAGTTTCTGCCATAAAGTGCAGATATTTGGTACCTATTAAGTGGGGACATACTATTCCTCTCTTTCATAGTCTGGCTTACTTTGCTTAGCAGTAAATCTTCCATATTTATCACTTTCTATCAAATGTCAGGGTCTCATTGTATTTTATGGCTGAGTAGTATTTCATAGTGTATAGGTGCCACACTTTTTAAATCCATTCATCTGTTCTTGGACATTTGGATCGGTTCCATGTCTTAGCAATTGTGACTAATGTTGCAATAAACATGGATGTGCAAGCGTTTTTCTGACTGAGAGTATTCCTATTCTTTGGGTAGAAATACAGGAGTGAAGTTGTTGGATCATATGGTAGTTTTGTTTGTGGGTCTTTGAGGAGCCTCCATATAGTTCTCCATAGTGCTGGACCAATTTACATTCCCAACAGTGTAGTAGAGTTGGAGAGTTCCTTTTCACCACAGCCTCGTCAGCACTTTATTTATTTATTTATTTATTTATTTATTTATTTATTTATATTTTTGCTATAGGGTGTGTGTGCGTGTGCTCACCAGAGAGACAGAAGTTCATGTTTAGGAGTTTGTTGTTAGTGGGTGGTGGTTGAGTGTTCCTTCAAAGTTTCCTGTTGGGTCTTGACTTACTGTAAAAACGCTGAGTGAAAATGGGGCCAGCAGATGGCATAGCAGTTATATGGAAGACCAGAATTGAGTTCCAGACCTGGCGGCTTGAAAATCATGTCATGACTGTGTACGTCTTGCATGCCCAAGACCCTGGGAGGAGAATGGAGAAGAAGGGATTGTGGCATGGCCATCCCCCTGGAAGGTGATTTATCACTTTCTCTTTTACTGTCTTTGTCTCTCTCTCTCTGTCCCCAGTGAGCATATGTGTCCTAAGGAAGAAAAAAATCTCAAAAAAAAATGTTAGGTGATAGCCTAATGTCTTTCCCATGTTCCTTCTCTCTCTCTGGCAAGTCCATGCCACTGGCAAAATAAAAAAACAAAACAAAACAAAACAAACACAAAACAAGGGGGCCAGCTGGTTCCATGGCAGTTAAGGTGCTGTACTCATACATGGTTGACAGCGAATTCAAGTCCCGGACCTGGCAGCTTGAAAATTATGCTAGGCATGTGTGTATATGTGTTCAGAATCCCAGGAGGAGAAATGAGGAGAAGGGATTGTGGCATGGCCATCCCTCAGAGTGTGTGTGTGTGTGTGGGGGTGATTTCTCATTTTCTCTCTCATGTCGCTCTCTCTGGCAAGTGCCCATACCCTATGGATAAACCCCTAAAAAACAAAACAAAACAAACCCCCCTGTCCTCCCCCCAATAGAAAATAACCTAGTTTCTTCATTGTGTCCCAGGATAGGGCCTTTGGATCTGATAATGTCATTAGAGTAGAGCCTCTTTGATTGAATTCTGGTGTGTTATAAGAGGAAATGAGGTGGGCAGAGTCACATGGATACAGATCATGCTCTGCTGTGTTAAAAGTTCTGACTTCTGCTATTTTGTGATGCTTTTGGCTTTCCTAGCCCGTAGTTGTGAATTTTATGAATAAACCTCTGTTTTCGTTATAAATCACCCACTCTTAGGTGTTTCATTAGCAATGCAATAACAGACTAAGACACCATTTTAATAATTTTAAAATGTATAATTAATTAGCAGTAGGTACATTCATGTTGTTGTGCATTTACTTACCAGGTTTTGCTTTTATTTTCTAGGATCTGGGAAGCGCTCAGCACAAAATTTGGCATATTGTAATTATTTAGCAATTGTCAGTTCCTTCCTTAGGTCTACCTCTGCCCATCCCCCTACAACAGACTCCACAAACTCAAATGCTGCAGAAATTTCAGTAACTATTTTATTGTGCAGTGCAAGATGGAGAATGATGGGATACCCTAAGCTATCTTGGGCATGTGACTTAATCTCTTTCTGCCTCAGTTTCTTCACCTGCAAAATGGGAAATGGAGAAACATCTACTTAATAAGGCTGTCGTTAAGTGTGTTACCCATGTGAAGCTCTTAGAATAGTTGTAGCCATATTAAGTGTTCAATAAATGTTAGTGATAACTTTTATTATTTTACTTCTTGTCGTTGTCCCTGGGAAGAGCAGGCTTGCATGAGTGCAGAGGAATTGGAGGCTGGCTCTGGCTCCAGATGGCTGCTTGCCTTGGCTCCTTCCCTGCCACCTCAACAGTGTGGCTGAGGAGACACAGAACAATGTTGTGAGTAGGAGGAATGAGGCCTTCAGGAGCCCACAGAGCTTTTTGTTCCATAAAAAGCTTCAAATCAGGCTGCCATAGTGGCCTTGGTATTTTTGTATCTGTTCAGCTTCTATTTAGAGTACAGAGTTGGCGTGGGAATGTTTTCCTTTATTTCAAGCCTTTAGTAGTTGTTGGGTAACAGCTGTTTTTAAAGATAATCTTTGAGGCACTGAGATGCTGCTGAAAAAACAAATTTCTTGAATTCAAAGAAGTCTTCCTTATTTTATTTGCTGCATTTTATTTTTCTACATGCCTTTGCTCATGTAGAGTTATCTTTCTACTCCAGCTCCTGTTTTTTTGCTCTTGTCAAAATCATCCCCATTCTCTCACTGACATTTCTCTCATGGAACTCTCCTCATTTCCTTCAGTAAGTGACATTCTTATGGGCTTGGTCTTAGCACTTTGACTAGAGTGTTGGTTAGTTCTAAAGAAGTCACTCCCTACCTTGATGTGGGTTTTGGAAGACTCTAAGGCTTTGCTGTATTCATGACTATTTTCTCACTTTCATTAAGTAGTAAATTATTGTGAGTCTTTAAAAATATTTTTTTTTAAGAGAAGGTCTCAGTATTTGATGATCTCAGCCTCCCATGAAACTGGGTATGTGCCTCTATACTCTCCCTTCAGGATGGGCTGGGAATTGAACCCAGGTCTTCCCATGGTCTCAGCCTGCTGAGTAGCAGTGTCTACCAGTGTGTGCCATGGTGGCTGGGGCTTATGAATCAATGTCTATGACAAATCAATTCCTAATCATCTTATTTTTTTGAGACGACTCTAAATAGGTAAGTAGAAGGGTCTCACATCTTGCTACATATGCAAGAAGAGGCATAAAGAAATCCATGTTCCCTCTCCTCTGACTCATAGAACACAAGCACCATCTTTTTTTTTTTTTTTTTTTTTTGGAGAGTCTTTTCGTTATAGGGCGCGTGCGCTCGCCAGACAGACAGAGAGAGACATAGAGACAGAAAGCGAGAAATCACCCCCCAGGGGGGATGGTCACGCCGCAATCCCTCCTCCTCCATTCTCCTCTCGGGATCTTGGGCACGCACGCACACGCGCCCGGCGTGAGTTGTAAGCCACCGGGTCCGGGACGCAAACCGCGGTCGACTACGTGGGAGTCCAGCGACATAGCCATTACGCTAACTGCTGGTTCCCACAAGCACCATCTTGACCAGGGTTAGCATTGCTCATTCTTGCCCAAGCCTGATTTACCAATCTTTTTTTCAGCTTTTTAAGCTACTAGAGACTCTCCAGAAAATTAATTTTCTGTTGAAGTTAATCAATCCTGTTTTTTTTTGTTATTTTCAATTGTAACCAATAATTATTACTAATACAGTATCCTGAACATCATGAGGACTTCAGAGGTATTTCTAAATTTCAGCTTGTTGAAATCCCATGTAGTGATTATCTGTGATTTATGCCTCCTCAGTATTAGGTGCCCCTTCTGATACTAGTAACCACATTTTATTTTTGTTTGTTTTTGTTTTGTTTAAACCACCCATCTCTGATCTCGGTTGATGTGATTCAAGTGGAGTTGAGTCCAGTCATGGCTGTAGGATGAGCATGTCAGGTCTAAATACTAAACCTCTGGCTACAGTGATGGACATAAGACCTCATCCAGGCCAATGAGATTCAGTCCTAGGACTTGTGGTGAAACTACTGAGATAGTTGTGCTTTTTTGCTCAGACTTCTAAAGTGATAGCTTGTAAGACTGGAGTTCCCAGGGACCACTCTGAGGGAGAGTTGAACTGAAATTCAGTCACTATTGAGGAAAGCAAAGCTGAGAGAAGAATAGAAAGAAATTCCTGATGACATTGGGTTGTGCCTGAGTTATGTAATAACACCTGATATGTACATTTATGAGGCCCTGTTATAAATATTTCTCATATTGCAATACTTTCCCAGGGCTGCTATTGCAAAAGTCTCAAACTGGGTGGCTTAAAACAACATGCATTAATTATTTCATAATTCTAGAGGCCAGAAGTTCAAATTCAAGGTGTTGGTAGGGCTATGCCTTATTATAGACTGAATGTGGCTTCCAACATTCATCAGTGTAACTGTATTTGGAGATAGGGTCTATAAGAAAATAATTAAGGTTAAATTAGGTCATGAAGTTGGAGCCCTAATCTGTAGAATTAGTGTCCTGAAAAGAGATACCAGAAATGCCTTCTTCCCCATCATATAAGGACACAGTGAGAAAGTAGCCTTCTGCCAACCAGGAAGAGAGCCTGCACTAGAAATTGACCAGGCCAGACCTTCTTGGTTTCTAAAATATTTTATAGGGTTGTTGGGAAAGTCATGACATATTTTTTCTATGAAAAATGTTCCAGACAACTTAAAAAAGGAATTTCTGTTGTTCAAGCTGTCCAGGTGTGGTAGCCTGAACAGACTAATACATTCTCTCTGGGATCTGTAGGTCAGAATTTGTCTTCCCCACTTCTGATATCCCCAGGCTTTCCTGTCTTGCAGCTTCTACACTCTAGTCTCTGTCTTTAACATCACATGATATTCTCTCTTTCAGTCTGTCTCTATGACTCTTCTCGTCTTCTAAGGACACCAGTCACATTGGATTGAAGGCCCCTTATGTTCCAGTATGACGTCATGTTAACCAATTACCTTTCCAAGGATCCCATTTGCAATAAGATCATACTGAGAGGTACTAGGGGTTAGGACTTCAACATATCTTTTTGGGGGAGATGATTTATCACATACATATGCATTCACTTGCTCAATTTGCACAAGAAATCTATCAAATAGGTATGATTACTATTACCTCACCTTTACTCAAATGGGAGAAGAAAGGTTCAGAGAAGTTAAGTAACTTGCTCAGGGCCCTGCAATGAGTAAGGATTTGAGCATGGATCTGAACTCAGGTTATGTGATGACAAAGTCTGAAAGTTTCACCACTGTGCATACCTATTTGAATTTAGTCCAGAGATATGATCCAATCACTTTCCTAATCTGCTTAAGCCAGTTTGAGTGATTTTTGTCCCTTGTAATTGCTCTTTCCTCTTGCCTTTTGTCTCATACCCTCATGTGTCTAAGCACTTACTGACTGACATCTCAGTGGGGCCTGCTGCAGGACTTCACTCAAACCTGCCCCAGGGGTCTACCCAGGTTTTAGAGTTACTTTTTCCTCCTTTGTCCTGCCTCCTCCCTCCGCATCAATATTCTTTGTGCATCAGATACTAGCTCTCAACTAGGTTAGGAAATAGCTAAGTGAGTAAATCAATGCAGAGTGAGGCATGATTTATGGATTGTAATTTTCCTAAGGGCTTTTAGCTTTTAAAAGCAGGTTACTAACCCAATGATGGACTGTCTGGACAACATTCAGGTATTAAGATAAAGAGAAGGGCTGGATGATACTGCAGCGGTAAAATGTGATGTTTTTGCAAGATGGACCCACATGAGAAGGCTGCTAGTTCATGTCCAAGGATCTCCCTGAGTAGGCTGGGCAGGTCTGTGCCCAGAATCCAAGGCTGACTGAGGCTCAGGGTAGAGTGTAGTGTTGGGACCCTATTGGGTGTAATGTTTCTCTGTCTCTATTTCTCTGTCTTTCTGTTTTTCTTTTACTTAAGGAAGAAATAAATTAACTTAAAAGATTAGGAGATGGAGGACTTCAAGCCAAGTGAAAGAGAGGTTTAGGGGCCAGCACTCGTTCTGTATTCCTTTAACAAGTCTGAGTAGATAACATGTCTGGGAATTACTATCTGAGATTTCTTCTAGGAGTGTAGTTACTGATCTCTTCTGGAGAGTGGGGATGTTAAGGGAGCTTCAGAGTCTTGTACTTATAAAGATTGCTGCTTCTGTTCATTCAATATGTTGTTTCTTTCTAAGTAAAATCTCTTCCTTCTGGAATTCCCTTTGCCCAGTAGCAACCTTTTAAATCTTAGTTCTAATTTGAACATGATACATAGAGGATTTTTAGCAAACTCCTTTAGAATGTATTTATTCCTAACTAGCACCTAACGTTTTAGCAATTAGCATTTTTAAAAAACCAGGTTTAGGTATTTTTATTTTCTTTTTTTTCTGGTGAAAAATCTGAACTCCTGGAGAAAAGAGGTAAGTTTAAGTCATCTTATCAGAAGGTGGTCTGACACAGTGGTTTAGCTTTGGAGTTGTAGGAACTCAGATTGAAATTTCCACTGGGATATTAATTCTAGGGCCTTAGGAAGATGAACCAACTCAGCATTTTCAGTTAAAATGTGGTCATTATACCATTTTGAAGAGTTGTTGTAAGGATTAAATGATATACTAATTATAAAATCCTTAATTCAAGTTCAGAAATAATATTTGCACAAAAATGGTATTATTTAAAAAATTTTTCTTTATATCCATCTTTCAAAAGAAGAGAGTACCTTGTACACAGCTTAGTACTTCGTGAATGTGTATATTTTATTCATTTGAATACAGAATTTCCAGGCCAATCAAAGCATTGAATTTCTAGGTAACTGTACCCTGAAGAGGAGGATTATATCAAGTTCAATTTTCATGAATGGGCCTTTGTTTCCCAATGGTCCTGTGAACTGTATAAAGCATGGTCTCCTTAATGGCCTTAGTACTTGCAGCAGGGCTCATAAAGTCTATCTTTGCCATAGGGTGGGTGTCACCACTCCCTATAAAAGCTATGTTAATTTACCTACAATCCCTTTGCTGTCTAAAATTGCTAATTGCAGCTTGAAATTTAGGGAGCTATTTACTTGTTTCTCTGTTCATAGGTCAGCACTTTCTTTTCTGTCTTGTTTGCCTGGATTGGCTAAATTGGACATAAGCGGAAAAATTCTACTCGTGGCCCTGGGAAATCTTATTTCATGAGAGATTATAAATATTTCATAAGAAGTCAGGAAAAATAAGAAACCTGGGAAACTTCCTCCGAATGGGGATGGAGAGTTTTTCTTGTATTTTAGCTATGATAGTGGCTACTAAATTTGTAATTTGAGAGAAATCATTAAACGTTCTGGGGACTCAATTTCTTAATTAATTAATTATTTAATTTGTTCATTCGCTTAACACATTTGTTAGCTCTCATCGTGCAGCCGACCATATTCTAGGCACTACAGACATGAAAAGGAAGCACGCAAAAATCCTTGCTTTCATTGAGCTCAAAGTTTAACACGACTAAAATGTACAGCAAGTTATAGTAATTTTCCCCCTGAAGAAAGAAATAGGAAATAATTGTGTGGGAGGGTGAATTTTAGGGAGGGGGGGGTCTAAAGCAAGCCTCAGTGAGAATTCAAAATTTGAGTAAAAATTTGGAGATGTGAGGGGGAGAGGATGACTAATATTTAGGAGAAGATAATTCCAGGTGAGGGCATGCAGCCAGTGGAAGGCCCAAGAGGCAGAAAAAAGTTGATCACATTAGAGAGATGGCAAGGCGGTCAGCACTGCTTGATTAGCAGGGAGAGAGAAAGTGCTGGTCAGGGAGCTGATGGGCTAGCTCAGCAGATCTCAAGAACACACGATAAAGATTTTTTTCCTAGGACCCATTGCAGAGCTTTAAGAAGAGGAACAAAAGATCAGACTTTTGCTTTAACATGGTTCTCTGACTGCCATACAGGAAATAGCTTTTAGGAGGACAAGTACAGAAGTAGGGAGACCAGTTAAGGGGCTATTGCAATAATACAGGGGGAGAGATAATGGTAGCGTAGTTTAGAAAAATAAGGGTCATAGAAATAGAAGTGATGGAAGTAAAAGATTTTGGCCATATACCAAAGATATGGCAGAAGAGGATATATCTGAAAGGATTTGTGACAGATTAGATGTGGGGGAAAATAGGACTAACAGACGACTCTAACGTGTTTTGCCAGATAAACTGGAAGGGTGAATTTGCCTTTATTTATTTAAAAATTATTATTTATACATTAAATTGCTATACATCATTTAGATTGTGAAGAGACTTTACGCAGCATGATATACACCTCAGTCCAGCCCAGCTGAGACTATTGTACACATCCTCGTCAACAGGTAAAAAACCTTATCTGTGTCCCACAAGTGTCTTACCTCTCCATTGCCCCCCAAATTTCTTTTCCTATGCTCTTCTCCTACACTCTTTCTGCTTTATCTCTAGTATCATTACAATTTTTAATGACTTTATGTTCTCTAGTCTTTCAGTCTCTACCATAGAGTGCGGACAATTGGTATAGACATACAGTGTCTCTCTTTCATAGCCTGACTTGCTTCACTCAGCAATAAATCTTCCATATTCGTCCACTTTCTATCCAATTCCAGGGCCTTGTTTTTTTTTTTTTTTTTTTTTTTTTTTTTTTTTTTTTTTGATGGCTGAATAGTATTCCATAGAGTATACGTGCCATAATTTTTCAATCCACTCATCTGTTGGTGGACATTTGGGTTGGTTTCATGTCTTAGCAATTGTGAATAATGCTGTAACAAAAATAGTTGTGCAAGTACTTTTCTGACTGAAAGCTCTCTTGTCCTTTGGGTAGATACCCAGGATTAGAATTGCTGGATCATATGGTAGTTTTATTTGAAGATCCTTGGAACCTCCATACCATTCTCCACAGTGACCAGACCAATTTACATTCCCACCAACAGTTTAGGAGTGTCCCCCTTTCACCATATCCTCTCCAGCACTTATCATTATTATTATTATTATTTTTTTAAATCTTCACCATTCGGACTGGGGTTAGGTGGTATCTCATTGTGGTTTTGTTCTGAATCTCCCCTACAATGAGGGATGTTGAGCATTTTTTCGTCTGCTTTTTTGCTGTTCATATGTCTTCCTTAGAGAGTTGCTTATTCAGCTTATTTTCCCATCTTTTAATTGGGTTAATCATTTTCTTCCAGGTAAGCTGCTTGAGTTCCCTGTATATTCTGGTTGTCAGTCCCTTATCTGAGGCACAGTTAACAAAAATTCTCTCCCATTCTGAGGGTTGTCGATTCACACTAATTATAGTGTCCTTTGCTGTGCAGAACCTACCTCCTTAATCTGATGTAATTCCACCTGTCTATTTTGGGGATTATTGCCTGTGTTTTGGGGGCCTTGCTTAAGAAGTCTTTTCCTACCCCAAGGTTTCCCAGAGTTTCCCCAGTAGTTTTATAGTTTGCGGTCTTGGGTTTAGATCTTTGGTCCACTTTGATTTGATTTTTGTTAATGGCGACAGATAGGGGTTCACAATAATCTTTCTGCACGTGGATACCCAGTTTTTTCAGCGCCATTTGCTAAAGAGGTTTCCCTTTTCCCACTGGATTGACTGGTAGATTTACCTTTAAATGAGATGGAAAATGCTGTGGGAGAAGGTTTTTAGGGGGAATGTCAGGGGATTTGTAATAGATATGTTAAGTTGGTGATATCTCATAGACATTCAGTAGCGATGTAGAATAGGCTGTTGGGTATAAAATCTGGACTAAAGAGAACTTTGGGCTGGATATATAAATTTAAAAGAAATGGGCATATAATTATCAAATCCAGCAGCATAAGTGGATTAAAATTGAGGTCTAAGGATTTAGTCCCAGGACTTTCCTTCATTTAGAGGTCAGGAGCACATGATAAACCAGCAAAGCAGGATGAGAAAGAACAGCCAGAAGTCAGAGGAAAACAAAATATGGAACCCTTGAAACCAAATGAAGAAAGTATTTAAAGGAAAAAAAGAGTCATTACCTATGTTAAATGCTAATGAGCGGTGTAGTAAGAGCAGGATTGAGGATTATTTGAATTAGCTGTGAAGAGGTCATTGGTCACCTTGGTAAAAGTTGTTGACAAAAGTGTGATTGGAATGGACTTCAGAAAGAATGGGAGGAAAGAATTTTGACACTGAATTTAGAGAACTCTTTTAATGAGTTTTTCTGTAGAGAGAAGAGAAGAAATGGATCTGAGTAAATTCTTGGGGGGTTGTTATATACATCTCCATCTGTATGTTGATGGAGATGATCCAGTCAAAAGGGGAAAGTTGAAAAGACAATAAGAAGAGAAAAAACTTGGAAGAGCTACATAACCAAAGAGGCAAAGGGGATTGGATTTAGTGTAGAAGTAGAAGGGATGACTTTATATAGAACATGAATGTGTGCGAGATTACAGGATTGCATGGACCCGGAATCATGCATGTGTTTAGATGTGGTACAGAAAAGTCATAGGAATTCTTTTCAGTTTCTCTGTGAAATAGAAATCAAGCTCTTTAGCTGTGAGTGAGGATGGAACATCAGTGTTAATGGTTTGAGGTGAGAAGAGACAAGATGAAATAGTTGTCCAATAGAATAGAAAGACTAAGGACATGTAATGTAGTTGCCAGACTGTGTTGGGGGTCTTGAGAATAATGAATGGATAAAGTGAGACCAGCTAGTATAATACCATGTTTTTCTATTAGCTGAATTGGTGCTACTGCAGAGAAGCCAGTGGGATGGGCTGAATCAGAATTATAATTTAGCTAAGTGAAAATGGCAAAGCAAAAGAAGGTAAGGGAGTTGAACATGTATGTAAGGAGATTATGATAACAATGATGATGATTAATGTCTTAGTCCTCTATTGCATTGCTAACAGAAACTGATACTGGGTGGTTTATGAATAGAGCCTTATTTGACTCATAAAAAGTCAAGTGGCTGAAAAGTGCAAAGATATGAGGCTGGCATCAGATCAGTTACATCACAAATTGCTGACAGAAGCAGAGAGGGTGATGGGCATGTGCAGAGAGGGCATGGCCTGTGTTTCCTGTCTGTCTCCTTAATTCTCCCTTCTTAAAAACCCACCAGACTCAGTCATGTGGGCCTTACCCTGAACATCTGTCTTAGTCTGTTTTTGTATTATTAACAGAATGCAATGGGTGGTTTATTAAAAAATAGGGGTTCATTAACTCACAATTTCAGTGGCTGGAAAGTCTAAAGGTGGAGGCCTGACATCAAGTTGGCTTACAAAAATGGCCAACAGAAACACAGAGAATGGCAGGCAGCTCTCTTTTTAATAGCAATCAAATCTCAAGAAGCTAACCCTGTATCAGGAGGATCAGAAATTGTGTCTTACAAGGTAGTATTAGTCCATTCATGGGAGTTCTACCACCATTATTCAGTAACCAAGATCCAAGTGCTGCCACCTGGGCTCACCACCTTCTAACATCAAATTCCAAAACGTGAAACTTTGTGGGACAATCCACTATCCAACCATACTGCCACCCAAGCACTGATCTTCTTCACTATAATAATTGGATCAACATTTTACCTTCTTAAACCTGTTATGATGGCACAAAACATGAATTTTGGGGGGACATAATCAAACTCTAGCATTGAATGTGGATTTTAAGCCAAGTGAGGAAGGAGATAAATAATGTGAAAATGTGGTAGGATAAACAGATTGAGGGTACAGATATAGCCAATGAATTGTTAGAGTTTGGGTTCAGAAGGTGGTAGATAGAGTGAAATGTGTGAATTTGTGGTTATGCAAGTGTTGCAATGGTTATTAATGATAAAACCTGTAGTAGCATCAGAAAAAGAGAAGATTGGTATGAGGAAATCAAAATACTGAAGAGCCAGAACATGGGCATGCGTTTCCACAGGCAATTGACCTCTAAGAACTATGACAGAAACTGTATTGGAAATAATGACAGTGATACAGGAAGGACCCAGAATTGAAGGGTAGCAGCTTGACTGTGGAAGGGTGGAGTAAGTGACTGCAATAAATAGGGGTAGTAGGAGATAATGATTATTTCATTATGCGGGATTCAAAACGTTTTAAAAATTTATTTATTTATTTATTTATTTATTTATTTATTTGGTGAGTAAGGATGGAGAATGCTCTTAACATACTACTGAAGCAGTAAGGGAGAGGGTATCTACTCCAAGTCCAGGCCAGCAGCACAAGAAGCGGATGAGAAAGAGATCTACCACACGAGAGGGCTATGGTGTCTTCAAGGAAGAGCTGCAGTTTAGTTGGAACTAGAAGGTGAAGAAAACGTTTCCAGTAGAGCTTGAGGACACGGGAAAACTTACTGCAGAGAAATCGTAAAGTCCAGAGTCATAGTGAAATGATTCTAAGAGACAGAGAATGGTAGAAAGTGAGTTCATAAAAAGTGATGGATCCATGCAGGCACTAGAATTAGTGGATTAGTGGAAGAAGGTGACCTGGAAGTCAAACTTCATGGAGTGATTGATACAGACAGGGGTAAAGACATAATAAGATATTTTCAGTGGTCTTTAAGACAGAAAGAAAAGGTACGAGTGTTGAAAGGAGCGAACAATGAAAAAAGGATTCTTTCTGACTTGCTTCCAGTCTTTTCTCTTCTAGGAATGGAGCAGATCGGGGTGGGGATGGATCTGAGTAATAGCCACCACGCAGAACTCAGAAGTGTAACTTTATCCTGATGAATAAGACTTCGTTTCTAAATTAAGTTCCTTGGAACAAGCTCCTTCTTTCTTTTTAAAGATTCCTCTGCAGCATTCTTTGCATTATTTCTTCAAAGAGACTGCAGTCAGATGTTCTACCAACTTCCCCAATGCATCTATTTTCATGCTAGGCTCAAGATGCAATCCCAGTTATAATTAGTTACATCCTGGCATATGCCACAGCACATTTTGTATCCTCTGTCATGCTTTTTTGGCCATTCCCTCCATCACTTATCGATCTAGAGAAGAAATATGGTTTTCTTCTACTGAAGTGTGTGGATACTAGAAAGAGGGCAGATATTGTTGCTAAATATTTGGTGTCAGGTTCCTTCAGTTTTGCAAGTAACAGTGACAGGGTGAGCAAATGCTCTAACCACTAAGGAAGATAATAAGCCCTCTATAGGAAAGGCTTTGGTGCTAGATTTGGGTTTGTAACCCTTCCTACCACCTCATGGTTGCATACCATGAACTAAATAATTAAAATTTTAAGACTTAAGAATATTTTTTCATCTTGATGAAAAGTGCACCTTTCTTTCTCTCTCTCTTTCTTTCTTTCTTTCTTTTTTTTTTTTGAGAGTTTTTTCTATAGGGCACGTGCTCTCGCCAGAAAGACAGAGAGAGACAGAGAGACAGAAAGCGAGAAATCACCCTCAGTGGGGATGGCCATGCCACAATCCCGTCTCCTCCATTCTCCTCTCGGGATCTTGGGCACGCACGCACACGTGCCCGGTGTAAGTTTAAGCCACTGGGTCCAGGACTTGAACCGTGGTCGACTACATGGGAGTTCAGCAACATAGCCATTACGCTAACTACTGGTCCGAAAAGTGCACAATCCTAAGCTGTGGATTAAGAAATAAACCTGTGATTTATGACACTCAATTTATATAATTCTGAGCAGCATTTAATAAATGTTGACTCCTTCAAAATTTTTCTTCCCCTGGCATCGGTTCCTTTGCATTTTCTGTGCTTTATCCCTACCCGAGAACACCCCTTTTCTACCTCCTTCTGCTGACTTTTCCTCTGCTGTCTGATCATTATGTCACAATTTTGTAAGACTTGGTCCTAGGCCCCTAAGTCTTTTTAAAAATTCTTATTTTTTTATATTATATTTAATCATCTATATCTTTCCAGTGTATAATATTTCTTTTCCCAGCACGTTACCATGCATATCAGTCAGGACAAAGACATTACTATACACATTATCATCAGCAAATAGCTTTTCATTTTTTTCCAGGTTATTATTATTATTATTTTAAACATTTGAGCACTATATATCATTTGGTTTGTAAAGAGAATTTCCCCAACATAAAATACTGGTCCAGTTGAAAATACTACACATGTTATCATTAAAAGGTAATAAACCATTTCTGTGTCCCACTAATGTCATGCCTCTATTTTTTCTCCTGATTTTCTTCTCTTTACTCTTCCCTTCTCCCCCCTTTCCACATTGTCTTCAGCATTCATAACTATTTTCACTGCTTTTATGCCCTCCAATATTTCAATCTCTACAATAAAGTGTGGAGAGTCGATATATATTAAGTGGATACACACAATACCTTTCTTTCAGAGCCTGGCTTGCTTCACTCAGCAATCAATCTTCCATATTTGACCACTTTCTACTGAAGGCCAGGGTCTTGTTGTTTTCTTTTTATGGCTGAATAGTATTCCATAGAATTTATATGCCACACTTTTTCAATTCCTAATTTATTTTTAACCAACTTATTCTATACCCTTATATTGCATCTCACTCATGCCGTCTATATGCCAATGACCATTAAATACATAACCTCTCTCTGAAGACCAGAAACCTCTCTCTGAACTTCAGAAACATGAAAATTTGCATGGAATCTCTACCTGGATATCCCAAAGACCTCTGAGCTTCAACTTAGCCACAAAGAAATACCTATTATCTTTCCCCCAAATTGGGTCATCTTCAGGTGACTGCCATTTCCAGGAACATTTGAGATATTCTTACATCTCTCCATTTTCTTATCCTTCATACCCAGTCCATAATAAAGTCCCGTTAACTTTATGTACTAAATAGGTAACAGAGGCCTTCACTCTGTGCCATTCTTCCATTGCCATACCAAGCTATCATCATTTCTAGCCTGGGCCACTGTACTCATTGCAAACTGTTTTCCCAAGTATCCAGTCTCTCTTTTCCTTCTCATTCATTCTCCACACAAATACCAAGAGTCACGTTTTTTAAAAAAATTTTATTTAATTTTATTTTATACATTTAATGACATTTTTTAGCGAATATTTCAACATGTGAACATTTCTTTGAACCTCCTGTGAACATTTTATTATACTGTTCCTCATACTCCTGAAAAGTCAATGCCAAGTGGAATAAAAATCATTTGGTGACTTCTCCTTGATTTACACTTTGGCCCACCGGGTGCTGTCCCTGCCAACGTACTTCCTGTATCCTAGCTTCACTTTGAACTATGCTCTCTCTTTACCTCAATATTTTAGTCACATTCCTCATTTATCTCCTGGACTGTCCCAAGTTGTCTCCTACCACAGAGTGTTTATACATGCTGATCCTTCTCCTTAAAAGCTTTTCCATTTATTAACCTCGATTCATTTTTCAGATATCAATTTATATTTAGCTTTCATAGATAGTTGTTCCCTGATTCCCTCTAGACTAGGTCAGTTTTGCAGTCTTTGGCATTGCATACTTTTATAAGTCTTGGAAAAATTCTCAATTAATATTTATTTTGGTGGGACCAGCAGTTAGCGTAATGGCTATGTTGCTGGACTCCCATGTAGTCAACCGTGATTCGAGTCCCAGACCCGGTGGCTTAAAACTCATGCCGGGCGCATGTGTGTGCGTGCCCAAGATCCTGAGAGGAGAATGGAGGAGAAGGGATTGTGGCATGGCCGTCCCCCCTGGGGGGTGATTTCTCGCTTTCTACCTCTCTGTCTCTTTCTCTTTCTGGCGAGCGCATGTGCCCTATAGCAAAAAACCTCTCCAAAAAAAAAAAAAAAAAAAAAGAAAGAAAAAATATTTTAGTGATTATTTCATTAATGCCTATGTACCCTACTAAACTTTGTTTCATGAGGACAAATACCATCTATTTTTTTTATTTTTCTGAAAATTTTACCCCTGAGCTTGGATCCGTGGTTGACTCAAAATAAACACTCAGTAATATTTATTGAATTCATGAATGAAGGATCACTTCTATTTATTAAGCACTTCACTATGTGGCAGGCATTTTGTAAAATACTTTATAAACAATTTCCATTCACAGTAACCCTATGATGTGAGTATTACTATTATATTCCATTTTGCAAATGAGGGAACCAACTTGGAATGTTTAGTGAACTTGCCTAACTTCCCTCTAGCTGGATAGAATCCAGTTCCAATTGTCTGCAAAGCCAATGACCCTAAGACCCAGGTTATTATGCCTATTGTGTTTATAGTTAAAAATGCTTTCTCTTCTGTCAGGTAGCTGGCCTTGACATCTCTACCTTGAGACTTGAACTGCCTTTCTCCCCCTCCAATGAGGACCCTTCTCTTCCACCTTCTTCAGCACTACTTTGATTATAAAAGAAATTCTATGGGATTGTTGTGAAGAATCATGAGTTCATAGATGCAAAAGCCCTAGCCCTGTACACTGTAACACAGTCGTTAGGCATAAAACTCCTTTCACATTTTAAATCCCTTATTTTAAGCTAATAACCCACTTTGATGAGGATTTGTTCCTTAGCACTTTCAGTGACTTATTTGTATTAATCCTTTCACATTTACCCTCTACCTGCCCTCTTCTTACTTTGTGACAAGTAATGTCTCCCATTCCTCAAGGCCTAGAACACATGTTATAACTTCTCCATGTAGATCTTGGGTTAAAGAAAGACAGACAGTGTTTGAATCGAATAGTCTTGGCCAGTTGGAAAAGAATTTGAGGTTAAAGAGTCATGTTGAGCTGGACATTCCTAGAGCATCACTGTTTAGACATTCTGTTTAAAGATGATGGGTGCTATCTTATTTTGCAAGGGATGACTTTTCCTAATCCCAGGGAAGGCTCTGATGCTTGAGGCTGAGGTTGGCAATTTTCCTCCTCTGGGGCCTAGCACGCTTGGATTTGCCAGTAGGGGTTGCTCTCACCATCTGCAACTTCTGTCTTTTGCTTCCTCAGTTTGCATTCGTTAAGGGCTGTTCAGTCATTATTATTATTCTTATCTTAATACTTGATGAAAGAGAATAACCACCACAGGGCCATCTCTTAGGGTTGTGCAGCTGCATCTTGGCTGATACATCCTGTTGAGGGTGTGAGTGGTGCTAATATCCAGCTCACACTCTGCCCACTGAGCTGTGTGTCCTGTCACAGGTTGTGTCTGTCCAGGCGGGAGAGATGTATATTGCCCGTTGCATAAGGGGGCCAGATAAGCCTCTTCTTTTATGGTGGCTCTAGTGACCCTGTGCCCCTTTCCACATTTAATATCTCTGTGTGTGTTTGCACACATTTAATATCTCTGTGTGTGTACATTTACCTCTGATATTACTTTTGAAAATTCAGATAAAAAAATCTGATGCCTCATTCCACTAGCAGTGCTCTGACCTTTCCAGAGTTTCAGATGTGATACCTTTCTGGCAAATTCTCATGTAGTCTGTATTTGGTTTCTTTGATCCCTCCCTCCCTGCTTTCCTCTCTTCCTCTCTGGCTTTCAGTTCAGGGTGTATTATCACCATTGGGTGTGTATGGTCTTGCTGTCTCTTTTTCTTAAGTTTTATTTGTACTTTAAATTCCAATCCTCCTCTCCCATTCAGTGTGTTTCGTAAGCCTTTTTTTATAGGGAGTTTTGCAAAACTAAAGATTGTGGTTTGGCGTGCAAATCTTTGCTACAGAAATGAAATAGTTAGAAATCTTATACTTTCACTTGGCATAATCTTTTAAAGGTCTAGTGGTTTTAGCTCTTTCTATCACTTTCCCCCCTGAACAGTTCCCTTTGTCCTTTTGGTTTTATGAGGCTTATTGACAAAAGGTGCGGTTTAAATATTCCCTTCTCTGTGAAATCTTCCCTCATTCCTCCAGTGTTAGGCTCCCTCTTCTGGGCTCCCGTGGCATTTGCTCATTTTTCTGTAATTGTACATATGATCACATTTTGCAATAATAAAAAAAATCTAGTTATATGTTGTGTTGAGCTGCTCTGTAAAAGAGACTTACATGTATAGATACCTAGCATTTGTAGCACCTAACTTACATCTAGGAACATATATTTTCAAAAAATGTATATTGAATGAATGAATAATAATAGCAACAACAAACACATATCGAGCATACACAACATGTCAGATACTTTCTAAATGCTTCACATCTACTGAATTCTTTTTTTTTTTTTTTTTGCTATAGGGTGTGTGTGCTCGCCAGAAAGATAGAGAGAGAACGACAGAAAGCGAGAAATCACCCCTGATGGGGGATGGCCACACCACAATCCCTTCTCCTCCATTCTCTTCTCAGGATCTTGGGCATGCACACGTCTGTCCTATGTTTAAGCCACGGGGTCCCGGATTCAAACCAAGGTCGACTACATGGGAATCCAGCGACATAGCCATTACGCCAACTGCTGGTCCCTACATCTACTGAATTCTAATTCTCACAACATCCTGTGCATTAGGAACTATTATTATCATTGTTATTTCATAAAGAAGAAAACTAAGACATGGAATAGTCAAGTAACTTTAAACTTTATGTAGCTTTTAAAATTCAAGCAACTCACACAGTTAGTAAATGATTGAGCTGGGATTTGAACCAAGACAACCTGTCTCTAGATTCCAAATAAGCAGCTTTTGAGTAACAAGTGGGCTGTGCCTTGGACCCTGGACTCCCAGTCTAGCATGTTTTCTGTGCCATAGTGCAGGTTCAATCTCTATTAATTATTTTTATCACTACGTGCCTGATAGGTATTGCCATGCATGGTCAATTACAAAAGAACTCATAGGTAGGCATCATTATCCCAGTTTTTTTTTTTTTTTTTTTGGAGAGGTTTTTCGCTATAGGGCGCGTGCGCTCGCCAGACAGACAGAGAGAGACATAGAGACAGAAAGCGAGAAATCACCCCCCAGGGGGGATGGTCACGCCGCAATCCCTTCACCTCCATTCTCCTCTCGGGATCTTGGGCACGCACGCACACGCGCCCGGCGTGAGTTGTAAGCCACCGGGTCCGAGACGCGAACCGCGGTCGACTACGTGGGAGTCCAGCGACATAGCCATTACGCTAACTGCTGGTTCCCATTATCCCAGTTTTGATAGGCAAGGAGAATGGGTTCCTAAGAATATGGTAAATTTATATTTCCTGTGGTCCCACAAGTAGGACAGAGTCAGGATTTGAACCTGGGTTTTGCTGACTTTATCTTCCTTAGTCCTTCCATCACACCATACGGTCACCAGAGAGGGTACTCAGGGTCTTGCCACCGTAATTCCTTACATTCTGGAGAAGCAGGTGGGTATTTGGTGGAAATGTACATATGTCTTTGACTTTTTTTTTTTTTTTTTTTTTTTTTTTTTTTTTTTTGTTATAGGGCACGTGCACTTGCCAGAAAAACAGAGAGAAATAGAGAGACAGAAAGCAAGAAATCACTCCCCGGGGAGATGGCCACGCCACAATCCCTTCTTCTCCATTCTCCTCTCGGGATCTTGGGCACGCACGCACACACGCCTGGTGTGAGTTTAAGCCACTGGGTCCAGGACTTGAACCACGGTCGGCTACATGGGAATTCAGCGACATAGCCATTATGCTAACTGCTGGTCCCGAGATGTCTTTGGCTTTGATGTGGTCCTAGGAATGTTCTTCCATGATGTGTTACCTCTTCCACGATCTTAACCACTGGGAACTTGGAGTCTTTTTACAAGAACTCCTCTATCCCAAGAAATCTATGTGTACACTAAAACCAAATAAATGTGGCATGTAGAATTATAGCATTAGGAAATACAGGCATGTTTTTAGGAAGTTGGGAGGAATGCAGATAGTGGTTAAGAAGATTCTTGGGGAGCTGTCCGCTTTTAGATTGCTGTGGTAACTCTTGGTTCTTCTTTTATTACATTGAACATATATTTCACTTCACATTACACATAAATACAACTTAATAAAAATAGAAGAATAAATATCTTCCAGTTATGTAATTTTAAATGACCATAGGGACCATTTGCACTTAGAGAACAAATCCGCGGAGAACTTTTAGCTACTTGTCATTCCTTCCCTCTGGTGAATTTTGACTTTTTGTTTGTTTGTTTGTTTGTTTGTTTGTTTTTCTGGTGGTGGTACTTCAATTTCCCTCTAAAGAATTGTCTTCTCTACAGCTGTATTCCAGGGGCACTGGGAGAAACAAACTTTCTTCTTCCCTCAGGACTGGGAGTTTGAGCCAGCTTGACTAAGACATCACTGTTTGCAGGACATAGTGACTGATAGAAATGGGCCAGGATTTGTAAAGAAGGAGTCTTCTATAATGCTTGAGTTATCAGATAAAAAAAAATATTTTTTTTGCCCATGAGATATGGATCAATAAGGCTATAAGCCTAGAGCCTAAAAGGGCTGTAGCATGAAAATGCTACATTGAATTTTTGGATCCAAACATTGCCTGAAACCAGTTCTGTCCCTGGACTTTGCATTTCTAGAAGTCACTATGGTGTGAGTTCGGTAAAGGTAGGAACTTCATCTTTGTTCTAACCTCAGGGCTTAGAACAATGTTAAGTATATAGTAGAGGTTCAGTAAATATTTGCTGAATAAATGTCAGGTCTAACAATTTCCTCTCTCTCCTCAAGCCAATTTGAGTGGTGTTTTCTACTGCTTGCAATCAGAGAAGTGCTATCTGATAAATGCATATCCCAAGCAGATATTATGAATCAAATATGACACTTTTTGTAGTTGAACCTAGATGCAAATTTATAATCCTTTTCTTTCTTACTTTTGTGGGAGGTTTTTTTTTTTTTTTTTTTTTGCTATAGGGAGCATGTGCTTGCCAGAGAGATAGAGAGACAGAAAGTGAGAAATCATCTTCCAGGAATGGCCACACTGCAATTCCTTCTCCATTCTCCTCTCAGGATTCTGAGCAGCACACACGTGAGCCCAGTGTGAGTTTCAAGACACCAGATCTGGGACTCAAACTGTAGTTGGCCATGTGAAAGTCCAGTGCCTCAATCATTATGCCACCTGCCGGTTCCTATAATCCTTTCAGTGTGATGCTCCAGGCAGACCTTATCAATCATTGACATTAGCAGGCAAGATGGAGCTCATCTAGAATCTATGTGAATTTTCTATTATTACATAACAAGTTACCATGAATTTAATGGCTTATATCAACATATGTTTATTGTCTCAGTTTCCATGGGTCAGGGATTTGGTCATGGCTTCTTTTACTCAAGGTTCCACAAAACTGCAACCACGATGTTGGCTAGCTTTGTCCCTTTCTGAAGCTTGAGTTCTCTTTGGAGCTCATGTAGCTGCTGGCAGACTTCATTTCTTTGCAGTTGTAGGACAGTGGTCCTTGATTTTTGCTGGCTGGCAGTTTGGGATCCTGGAGGAGTCCGACCCGGTAGGGCCCCAGGATCTGTTTTGAGTTTTTGACCTTTAAGTACCACTTAGGTTGGGTCAGCATGTTGGCAAGGCTGCTGCTGTGTCCCCACCACCCCCTGCCGACCTAGGAATAAAACTTAGGTCGAATTAGCATGTTGGCAAGGCCTCTTGCTATTTGCTCCGGAAACTGTGGTAGCCTTGCTGGGAAGCGACCCCCCTCTGACTCCCTAATATACTACTATAAAAGAATTGCATAGCTCTCTTATACATCCTGAGTATATGATAAGATTTTCCAGGAAGTCCCCCGACTGCTCCCCTTCGCTCTGAACACCTATTGTTAATTACAATGCTTCACTCTGGCATGGTCACAATAGAGGGTGTGCTGAAGTCACATCTAGGCAGAAATCTTCTTGACCTTTGGAAGGCCCTTCAAGATACATTTAACATAAGCTTAAGAATAATCTTTTAGGCCGAAACGGGCCCAGGGCACTCCCGCCCCACTATGGCTAATGTTCTAACAAAATACATAACGGTGGCGCGCCACAGGCACAATAGAACATTTTAAGTATGCCACAAACTGACCTTAAAGTTCTTCAACTTGTTAGTCACTTTACTGCCAGTTAAAAAAGCTGTCCCCGCCCTTACCTAGTAAATAGTAGTTTTTCCTCTTTAAGATATATTAGGATTCCTTGAATTAAGTTTTAGATCCCTATAAAATTATATAAGTTCCATTCTTTATTGAGATCCATAAGAACTAATATCTATACTTGAGATTTTCTTTTTTCAGTATCGTGCTCGGTAATCACAAGATGGTTGCCGTGCCACATCAGCTGATAATTATCTCTGCTTGCTGGAGCTGCTTTCCCGAAACTGCATTCCATGAAGACGCCTACATCAAACGAACAATTGTGGAACTGCACTAGACCCACCCTTAATCCAACCCTGAATGGAACCCATGCTCCCTATTATTAAAACTTTATGAGCTGATAATCAGAGCACGTAGCCCCTCACTCATTTACTTGCATGTAACACATTTTCAATAAAAAGGATGATTTCTGGTAGTGGTCACTCTTCAGAGAGCGATCTCTGAGGGGTGTCCGACTTAGGACATGCATGAAAAGGCACCGAGGCCTTAGTCTTCTTCCTTTCCTGCGCTGCCTCTGACGAGTCAACCCACCCCCGCCGAGGCTGGACCCGGGCAGGATCCTTCTCAGTTCCAGTGGCTTCTCACAGTTCCTCATCACACAGCCATTTCACAGGCCTTTCATCATGGTGGATCTGCCCTCGGTTCACAGGAGTATTTCTCTTTTTAGGAAGGATCCAGTCCCTCTTTTAAGGCCTCTCACCTCATGAAGTCAGATTATTTTCCTTTTCCCTCCTCTGGGAAAAAAGAAAGGAAAGGAAGGAGACAAACCTATGTCTTTCTTTCTTTCTTTCTTTCTTTCTTTCTTTCTTTCTTTCTTTCTTTCTTTCTTTTTTCTTTTTTTTTTTTAGGTTTTTGTTATAGGACATGTACACTTGCCAGACAGAGACAGAGAGAGACAGATACAGAGGGAGGGGAAGTGAGAAATCATTCCCTGGAGGGATGGCCATGCCCGATCCCTTCTCCTTTATTCTCCTCTTGGGATATTGGGCATGCACACACATGTGCCTGGTGTGAGTTTCAAGCCACTGGGTCCAGGACGTGAATAGCAGTGGCAATGTGGGAGTCTAGCACCTTAACCATCAGGCTACTTGCTGGCCCCAGAACTAGGTATTTTTGGCAGTCTTTCTCCTGGGGTGATCCTTCTGTTTCAAGTTCTTAGTTAGCTAGGGTTACAACCTCGTGCATGGCTGCTGTGTTCAGGTTGCCCCAGAAGCCAAACTCAGACTCCCCATGCAACTTCTAATCTCCCTGGCAGTGGCACTATCTGTACACCATCATATCTGGGCTAGGTAATCTTTCTTTTAACTCAAAATCAACCAAGTTGGGACTCTTCAAAAATCTCTTCACTTTTAAAGCATACTATAACTTAATAATGGGAGTCAAATCCCACTATATACATTGGTCCACCCATACACATGAGAGACAATTACACAGGTGTGAATGCCAGGAGGTAGGGATTGAAGGAAGCCATCCTGGGACTCTGTTTACTACCATGTTCCTGGTCTAATCCAAATGATCTGTTTTACAAATGAAAAAACTGGGCCTAAAAGAAGGTAAGTAACCACAGGCAGTGTCCTTTGGAAACCTTGGAATTAACATTCGAGGTCTTCAGTTTTCTACCCCAGTGCTCCTTGAGAACTTTAGGCATAGAACTACTGTATTTTTGAAACTTTTTTCAGGAATGTACAGATTTGGAATTTGTGGGAATAATCTCAAGTTTTAGTTATCTTTGTTCCTTTTCTTCCTGCCTCATTCCCTCTGCACCTAGCTGATAGATACGTAATACGTGCTTTCAGTGTCGATTTGACTAAGAAAATCAGTTCATTAGTTTTTTGGAATTGGAAGGCTGAAGTGAACTGACCTAATGTCAAACCACACCACCAAGGGATTCAGACACAGAAGGAAGTCTTGAAGGACTTTGATGATATATTAATAGACTCACTGTCAGTGACAATAATATCTCGTCTTCCAGCGGCTGTGACCTTCAGGAGTTAAGAGTCACCACAGGAAAGATTCCTAAAGGGCTGAGTCCCCTGCTATTCAGCAACTGAATCTACTCCTCAGTGATAGTCATGCTGGGGCTGGTGGGAGAACAGGATGAATAGGTGAAAAGGGCATTAAAAATGTCAGCTAATGCCCCAAATATTCTCTTGGGAATGTTCTGGCTTCATAACAAGGTTTACTTCTCAGCTGTCTTATGACATTTATTAGATTTGAATAGACTGAGTTCCTTTTGTCATAGAGCAATTTTGCCAATACAAAATATTTTTTATATGAATTAATGGGCTATCAAGTAGAATCATGTGGGTTCTAAATACATACAAATACATAAAAACGTTTTATCAAGACTACTTAGGGACTATATTTCAATAGGAAAAACTTTTCCAAAATTTGGATACTTACCTATTTCTTAGAAAAGAGCTAAATTTGCTTGACTTAACAAATTCTGACCTTAATCCTCCAGACCAGCATATTGCCTGAAAAAAAAAAAAAAAAAAAAAAAAGGTTGTGGAAGAATAAACAATGCTCAAAATGTTATCTACAGCATGACACTATATATTTTGTTTATTGATCTCATTTTCATTTTATGCTTAATGGCTGCCTCCCTCTGCTAGATTTTAACTTGTGAAGGGCAAGAATCTTCGTCTGTTCAGTTCTTTGTGTCTTATAAGCATCTCGAACAGTGCCCAGTGCAGTTATTACTGAAAAAGTGAATAAATATAGGGACCAGCAGTTAGCATAATGGCTATGATGCTAGACTCCCATGGAATCGACAGTGGTTCGCGTCCTGGACCTGGTGGCTTGAAACTCACGCCGGGCACGTGTGTGTGCGTGCCCAGGATCCCGAGAGGAGAATGGAGGAGAAGGGATTGCTTGTGGTCATACCCCTGGGGGGTGATTTTTCACTTTCTGTCTCTCTGTCTGGCGAGCTCACACGCCCTATAGCAAAACAAACCTCTCAGAAAAAAAAAAAAAAAGTGAATAAACATATTAGTCAAGGCTCTCCAGAAAAAGAACCAATAGGAGATACACACACAGACACACACACACACACACACGTATATATACATAAAGATTTATTATGAGGGACTGTATCATGAGATTATGTAGGCTGGGGAGTCCCATGATGTTCTATCTGCAAACTGGAAGCCTGGGAAATCAGTGAAGTCGTTCTAGTCCAACCTGGAATGTCTTAGATCCAGGGGAGTCAAAGGTCTAATTACCTGAGTCCAAAAGGCCTTAGAACCTAGAGTACCAATTTCTACCAGTAGGATAAAATGGATGTCCTAACTTAAGAAGAGAAAGTAAATTTGCTTTTCCTCTGCCCTTTTGTTCTACTTGGGTTCTCAAGGGATTTTATGATGTTCACCTACCTTAGTGAGGCCTATCTCAGCTCAACCTACTGATTCAAATGCTAATATCTCCTGAAAACACCCTCACTGACACATCCAGAAATAATGTTTAACCAGCTATGTGGGGGAATCTCAGTACAATCAAATTGACATGTAAAACTAAGCATCTCAGAGACATTGAAAGTACAGAGCGTCACACAGAACTGCTAATGGCTCCACTTAAATTCCTTTGGCTTAAATCAGATCCCACAGGTGTTAAAACAACTACTCCTCACCTAAATTTGAGTCTGCTTTCCTATGAACTGAAGAGCTCTTTCCTATCTCTGGGCATATTCCCAGTATTTCTACCTTAAGCTGATCAAGATTCCAGAGAAAAAACAAATTTGTTTTTCTCTTGTCTCATCTAAGTAAAGATTTACTTTCTGTCTCTTTTTAGGTGTTTGGCAGTGGGATTTTCCATTCCTTCCGAAGAAATCTTAGGAGTCACCCCAGAGTTTTGATGACTGTGAACCTAAGAAAGTAATCACACTGGTCCAAATTGTACATTTCTCAATTTGGGGAGTATTGATTTTAAAGAAGACCATAGGAGAGAGGCTGAAAATCAAGAGTATATTGTGTTGTGTCAAATCTAGTTTCTTAACTGAATCTTCCTTGTCATGGATAAAGGAAAACAAAACCCTCAGACTGTCAACTTCTCTCTCTTTTTTTTTTTTTTTTTTGGAGAGGTTTTCGCTATAGGGCACGTGCGCTCACCAGACAGAGAGAGACATAGAGACAGAAAGCGACCATCCCCAGAGGGGATGGTCACGCCGCAATCCCTTCTCCTCCATTCTCCTCTTGGGATCTTGGGCACGCATGCACACGTGCCCGGCGTGAGTTTTAAGCCACCGGGTCAGGGACGCGAACCACGGTCGACTACGTGGGAGTCCAGCAACATAGCCATTACTCTAACTGGTGGTTCCCTGTCAACTTCTCTTGAGAAAATCCCTAAAAAACCATACATGTACACAGCTCCCAATAACAAAAGAATTTATAGTCATATGGGTAGGGAAAATACATTAAGGAAATGTACTCATGAACATAGTTCTGCTGAAAATACAACTGATTTTCTTTACTAAACAATTTCTTTAAATCTCTATTGATTAGTATATTGGTTCAGCTAATAGAACACAGTCACATAAACAGTGGCTTAAAGAACATAGAACATTATTCCGATATCTGAGCACAAGCAGTTGCAGGTCCATGTGTGGCTGAAAGATCCTTCTGTCTTGTTTTGTCATTACCCATGTGCGGCTTTCATCTGGCAGTCTGTTATGGCTCTCTACTAGAGAGAGTGAAAAGAAAGAAGGGGAAATTCTTCACATGCTCTATGAGGGAGATGAATCACTTAAAAAAAAGACTTGCCAGAGGAGGAGACATGGTCATGCTTCAATTCTTTCTCCTCTACTTTTTCCCTTTTTGGGGGATTTTTGACATGCATGCACATGTGCTTGGAGTGTTTCCCAAGCTACCATTTCTGGTACTTGAATTTAAAGTTGGCCATGTGGGATCTGGCTGTCTCAACCACTAGACCATGAGCAGGCCCAAGGAATCACTTTCATTAGCAATTCTCAGGTTGGAACTTAGTTACATGGTCACACTGAGGAGTCTGGAAATGTGGTCTTTAGATGGTCAACTCTAGATGAAATTGAAGAGCTCTGTTAACAAGGGAAAAAGGGGAAGGTGCTAACTGGGAAATAATCAGCATTCTCTATTAAATTCCCCAGTTCTGATGACCAATACTGTATATGTCCTTTCCCTCATACAGAACACTAAGTCTAACACTAAGACACCTGAAACCATCTTTGTTGCAATAATTTACATCTGAGGACATTGGGGAGGGGCACTATTTTTTGGCAGTAAGACCAGATGTGGGTCCATGCAGTCTAGCCACATGTAAAAGAAGGCTATGTATCTCTCATTAAAGAACTAACTGCAATGAAACTCCCATTTGGAAAAAGGAGAATGGAAAAACACATGGGTTCATAGGAGCAATGGACTCCTTCTGGAGAGGAATAAAAAATTCTCTCTTGGCAGTAAAGCTAGTTCATCACTTAGTCTACGTGGTAAGCAGAGTCTAAGGTGGTCTTATGATCCCCCTTTTCTGATACGCAGACCTTTATGTAATCACTTCCTTTTTTCCCTCTCTGACTTGCTTTTAACTATTGGAATATGGAATTGGGGGATGAGATGCCACTTCCGTGATTGCATTACACAGGATTGTGATGTCCTCCATGCTAGAAAACTCTGTCCCTGGCTGACTAGGAAGTGGCCTTACAGGAAAGCTCATTGCAACAGGGAGCGGGAAGGCCTCTAGCCAGAACCAGGTAGGAACTGAGGTTCTTAGGCTACAGTTGTGAGAAACTCAATTCTGCTAACATCTATTAGCAGAGCTGAGCTTGGAAGCAGCTCATTCCCCCCTTGAGTCTTAAAATGAAACGAGACCTGACCAGAGCCTGGATTACAACTTTGTAAGAATCTGTGAAGCAGAATTAAGTTGTAGCTAGAATTCTTATGCAGGGAAACTATGAACTAATATAAGTATGTTATTTTAAGCCACTAGGTTTATAGTAATGTTGTTATGTAGCAATTGGTAACTGATACTAACACAGCCCATCTGAAGCTTCTGGCTCTGCTCTTTGGGAGGGAGTCCATTATTCACTCTTCACTGTAGTTTATGATTTTTGCTGTTTTGGAAATTCTTCCTAATATTTTATCCTCTGTGGCCTCATCTGAATTTTAGCATTCGAGACTCTCCCCTTCCTGGAAAACTGTATAGATTTTGTAGCCCACAACATTCTAATGTGCATTTGGAGTCCCAGGGGTTGCCTTTGTGTAGACAATCACACACCTACGTAGGCCAGGGTGTGGTTTGTTTGGCAGGAATAATATCTCAAACTAACCTACGTTTATTTGAAATTAATATACCACCGATTGCAAGGAACATTTATATACCACTAAGAAAACAAAATTCCAAATACACTTTGATGAAGTGTTTTATCACATCAATTATAAAGTGCATCCCAATTATAGAGATATTAAAACTTGAAATTAGGTGCTTCTTTATTAAATAGGCATCTAGATAGCTTCTCTTTCCCTCTTTCTTTCTTTCTTTCTTTCTTTCTTTCTTTCTTTCTTTCTTTCTTTCTTTCTTTCTCTCTTTCTTTCTTTTTTAGAGAGGTTTTTGCTATAAGGTGTGTGCACTTGCCAGAAAGACAGAGACAGCGAGAAATCACCCCCCATGGGTGATGGCCATGCCGCAATCCCTTCTCCTCCATTCTCCTCTTGGGATTTTGGGCACACACGCACACACGCCCAGAGTGAGTTTTAAGGCACCAGGTCCAGTACTTGAACCGTAGTAGACTATATGGGAGTCCAGTGACATAGCCATTATGCCAACTATTGGTTCCACGGATAGCTTATTTCTAATATATCACATATTGTAAAGTTTTGACAGCAAAAGGCTTTTCTATGCCTACGTTTGAAGTTTAAAAACTCTGGGCTTTTGACAGTGCACTGCTCAGATAATTTTTGGTAATAACCTTAAGGCCATCTAAAACAGACAGCTTAGGAAAGAAGTACCTTAATTAGATCTTGGCTGCTGAATGGCACACATGATCTTCCGAGAATATTTAAGGGAAGTGTTTGAGAAAGGTGATAGCAGCAATCTTCTCTTCTGCTAAGGTTGCCACTTCGGTCACCGCTCAGGGTTGACAGGATTTTTTTTCTCTTTAGAATTTACTAAACGCAGCAAGAAGCAGCTAGTACACAAAAATAAATAAAGTTTCCTCAACATGTTTATTAGAATTAGAAACTTTGTAAACACATGGATTGTCTATTAAGATGGCAGGTAAGCGTTTAATCAAATATTTTGCCATGGTGGGGTGGTGGTCACTAACAGTTTGGCCTGTAGTGTGTGTATCCTTCCTGCCTGCTTCTGTCCTACGTATTGCTTTGTTAGGGCAGCTAGAAATTCTGCATTAGTTGTATTTCAGATTTAGCTCCTGCAAGAAAGGCTAAACTAATAGTGAAATAACTTGAAACATGAGCGTTTATTTTCCTGTCATGTAACAGTCTGAGGACAAGCCGTCAGCCTTGAAATGGCCATTTCATGGAGGCAGGGGCTCCTGCTCCTCTATCTTGCCTGTCTGCTAACCCCAGCATCTGGCTTCCACCTTGGGATCTGTATTGGCTTCTGCAGTTTTTCTAATACATCTTCATTTTTGCCGGTGGAAAGGGTCGAAGAGAAAGCAACAGACACACTTCTCTTTTCCTGGACATGATGCTCACATACCACTGACTAGAGCAGTGATGTCTGACCACATGTGCAAAGGAGGTTGACGGACCTAGTCATTAGCTTGGAAGTCAGGTGTCTGACCCCAACTCACAGATTTTATTACTGAGGAAGAAAAGGGGAGTACAGGTATTGAAGGGTATATAGTGAACTCGACCACAACAGCTTAGTCTGAAGCTACTATATTTGGGTTACTTGTTGATTTATTTATTCCATGAGAGAGAGAAAGAAAGAGAGAGAGAAAGAAAGAGAGGAGGAGTCTCCTCAGGGTTTGGATGATGAGATTCACCCCCAACCTCATCTGGCTGCACATTATGGGCACACACATGTCTGGTATACTCAGGGAGGTCTTCGGAAGCAAACTGGGAACCTTCCCTTGTGAGTCTGCCTCATAGAACATTGAGTTTTATTGCTACATCACATCTGATCTGACCCCCATATTCACATCACTTCAACTCTTCAGGTCTCCTGCTCAGAGACACAGCAGAGCAGTGGTAGCTGTTGGATATATAGGGAAGATTGGGGTTTGGTTCCCAGGTTGAGTGGCACATTCTGGGTGTGCATGCATATGCCTATGGTCTTTGATTGGCTGGGAAGACTGGGGAGGGGTGGGGAGAGAATGTGGTGTCGACCCTGTCAAGGGTGTCTGTCTGCAACACTGTCTCTGTCTTTCTTTCTCACGAAAGAAATAAACTTTAAACAAACAAACAAACAAACAGAAAGCCCATCTAACATCCTTAAAACTACATGTACAGATTAAAAGTCTTCTCCCCCCTACCCCCCCAAAAAAAGACTCCTAGAAAAGACAAATTCTATTGTTCAAATGAGGTGGCAGAAACTTCCTCATTACCCTAAAAATTCTAGCTCTTCTACCTTAAGGAAAATATTATAATGGGGCCATTGAGAAGAACTTTATGCTGTTTTCATAATGCAATTTGACTACATTTTCTCAAATAACCTTAACAATCATTTTCAATAAGTTGTAATAGCTATGTTATAGATGAGGACACAGAGCTCTGTGACAGAGGCAGGATTGGTTGACAGAAGATTCAGATCTAGGCTTGAGGCCTGTTCTCCAGTATAGACGATAATTTAGATGCATTAATCAGAGTGGCTCTGTCTTTCACTGTGGCCATAAGTAAGTTGTTATAAAAACATAGACTGCAGCAACAACTGTCTGGCTCAGGTTGAGAATTTTACATGTTCAAAGTGATGATAAAAATATTCTCCTCATGAGCTAATCATCACACATTTATTCAACTGCTGCAGATGGAAGTCTTGGCATCTTCTTAAAGGATGGTTCACTTTAGCCTTTGAATCACCTCTCTGACCATCTAAGACTCTTTCCAATGGACACTCCCAAAACTAAAACCTGACTTTATTTTGCTTTCCTTAGAAAGGCCTTTCTCCTCTATTTTTAAAAGAAATTTTCCAGGGCCATGTGCGCTTGATGGAGATAGAGAGAGAGAGAGATGAGAGAGAGAGAGAGAGAAAGTGAGAAAGTACCCCTATGGGGGATGGTCATGCCACCATCACTTATTCTCCATCTTTCTATCCTTTAAGGGTTTTAGGCACACACACACACATGCACACACATACTTCTCAAGCTATCATGTCTGGGACTCAGACTACAAAGTTGGCCATATGGGATCCTTAATCACCATGCTACTGGCTAGCATTTGTTGCCTACTTTTGAGTATCTTCTGTGGTACAGTGCTTTTGGTATCTTCACCTACGTTCTGGACTGGTTGAACCAGTACTGCTAGACTATAAACTTTATAAAGGGAGAAGTCATGTTTATCTTGTTCAATTTTTGCCTCCACCTAGCCCAGGATCTGTTATTTTAGTCTTTCTTGCAAAAGTTGAACCTGAATTACAACTAGAGCAGAATTTCTAGCTGCCATAACAAATCTAAATGTGAGGCATTGGCTTTGGGGTTGCTGTAGGAAAAAAAAGGGAGGGTATTTATACTACAGAGCATGCATCACAAAAAAATTTGTTGAAGGAAATAAATCTCTGAAAATTGAGTAGAGAATATTGAGAATCAGAGATGCCATGGGATATAGTGGAAAGAAAACAGAAGAAATTGGAAAACACAAACATCCTGAGTGCTCATCTTGGCTTGTGATTCTCTGGCTGAGAGATCTCGGGAAAGCCATGTGATTACTCAGAGAATAATTTTCTTTACCTATAAAAGGGGCCAATGACAAAGACTGTACTTATAGAGTTACAAGGCTCAGAAAAGAATACATGTAAGAGAATTTTGCATATTTTTCAGCACTCTACATATCTCTTATGCAGAAATTGAGGAATGGTAATATTCTAATTGAGTCGAAGGAGAACCAATTAATTTGAAAACTAGCCAAAAAGCAGATCTTTCCTCAATTACTTGATCTAATTTATTGGGAGATCTTGTGGTTTTATCCAGTACATTTGTCAGTTAAAATAAAGAGCATGCATCTACAAAAAGTTTCTCATGTTTTCTGGGCTGGCCACAAGGTGACCAGAGTTTTCTCTCCTATTGATGACTAGAGTTGTAGGGGACAATATTCCAGAAAGAGAAGGCCATGGTATACTTTAGGTGTACTGACTGAAGGATCCCAGTTGAGAAAGCTCATAGAGCTTGAAGAAATCACCCCCCAACCCCAAAGCCAATTATGAAGAATCCAGGAACATGCCGACTCGGGTTCACGAGCTCAGGTAAGTGAGCATGCTAAACGAGAACAGAACTGGGATCTATAAGCACCAGCACTGCTGGCTGCTGAGAAAGGTAAAGTAGAGAGGTTGAAGTAGCTACTTGGATTGCTCTGAGCAGAGATGGGCTCCTTTCACCAGCTGCTTTGCTCTTTCTTGAGAAGCAGGTAGCCATAGACTACTGAGTTCACGAAAGACACTTGAGATCATTCTTTGTGACTTATAAAGAGTTTCAGGAACTACTTGGGAAGAAGGGCTTATGAGTCCCATTTCTGAGGTCCTAGTTTAATCCTAAGGAAGTAGTGTTCAAGCTCTTGAGACTAAATGGGGCAGTTGTAAAAGGCTCAGAAAGAGCAGAAAATGCCATGGATGGTTTAGGGGATTCGTATCTTAAACTTCTGTGGAACAGGGATGGGAATGGGATGTAGTGTAGTTTAGTAGATAAGATCACAAACTTTGGGTTCTAACAAACTTAGATTCAAATGGAGGTTTCAATTCTCACTGCCAGTATAATTCTAGATGTCTCCGAAGCTCAGTTTTCTCATGTGTAAAATGGCGATGCAGGGCCAGCAGGTGGCAAGATGGTTAAGGCACTGGACTCCCACATGGCCAACTGTGGTTTGAGTCCCACACCTGGCAGCTTGTTTTCTTTCTTTCTTTCTGTCTGTCTCTCTCTGGTGAGCATGCATGCCCTGTAGCAAATTTTAAAAAATGATAAATAAATTTAAATAACTAATTTTCTTAAAAATGAGGATGAATATTAGTTTTTGGTAATTAAATACCTAATACAAGTCAGGGTCTGTGGTAACTGCTTTACTTGTATATGAAATTTAATTGAAAGCATCAATCTCATATAGTGGTCACGAGAATTAAATAAAATCATGCATGTAAAATGAGTATTTTAAGTACATGGTAAATATTTATTAAATTATCATTGTAATTATTACTATTATTGTCTATATATAGAATTTTTTATTTCAGAATTGGTGTTGTTGGAGGCATTTATTTAACTTGAAGCAGGTTTTTATGAGAACAATCTCTCATCTTCACATGATCTTTACTCAAGTCACACAACTAAGAATTTATTGGAGTTCAGTTTTCTCTAGTTCTCCAATCCTGAATCATAAACCAGAGTATGCTTCTTTTATTTTTTTAAAAAAAGAGATTTTTTTTTTTTTTTGCTGTAGAGTGTGTGCCCTTGCTGGAGAGACAGAGAGAGAAAGAGAAACAAAATGAGAAATCATCCTCTGTGGGATCATGGCATGGCCATTCCATCTCCTCTGCTCGCCTGCTAGGATCTTGGGCATGCATGTACATGTGCCTGGCATGAGTTTTAAGTCACTGGGTCTGGGACTCAAACTGCAGTCTACTACATTGGAGTTCAGCAATGTAATCATTAAGCCACCTGTTGGTCCCGAGCATACTTCTTTCTGAAGGGTAAGAGAGTGATTCTGGATAAAAAGAAGTGTAATTCCAATAACTCTGGAGTGCTATGACAGGTCCAAATGACCAACCAGAGACTAAACTACAAAAAGAGGAAGAGAGAATAAAGGATTACCCAGGTTTTTTCTGAGGTCTAGCTGTTTATAAGATCATTGGTTTCCTAAATAGTTGAACACCTTTTATTGTAAATGGTGTAATGGGTTCAATTTTGTTTCTGCCTCAAATGCTGATGTTGAAGTCCTATCCTCCAGTACCTCAGAATGTGACCTTTATGGGGAGATAAAGTCTTTACAGAAGTAATTGAACTAAGATAAGGCCATTAGAGTGAGCCCTAATCTAATATGAGATCATTCTTTGTGGCTTATAAAGAGTTTCTGAAACTACCTTGGAAGAAGGGCTTATGAGTCCTATTTCTGAGGTCCTACTTTAATCTGCTGTCCTAATAAAACAGGTAATTTGGAGACAGATACATATACACAGAAAACATCAGAGCTGCCTCCCTAACACAGTGATTACTCTGACAATTAAAAAAGAGAGAAAACAGTATGTGAACATGAGGATTGTCATCTATTAGCCCAGAAGAAAGGTCTGAAACAGATTTTTCACTCAGCCCTCAGAAAGAACCAATTTTGCTAGCACCTTGACTTTAGACTCCAGAAGTCTGTGAGATAATACTGATCTGTTGTCTTAGCCACTCCATTTGTTATACTTCATTAAGGCAGCCCTAGCAATTCAATAAAGATGGTAACGTTTTGGCTAATTTCAGGCCATAGATATTATTCCAACAGGGATTCTATGGTGTAGAATGAGTGATGGATAGAAATGAACAACTGTTCCTAGAATTGAAGTTCCAAATCTGGAATTCATTTCTGTTCTTGGGTAAGCATGAGCTGAGATTCTAGAAAGTGTTTATAAAGTCTCACTTCCCTTAGGCAGGAGAGAATGCTGATTCATATTAAAGTAGGTAAAGAATGACAGTAAGAAGTGTTTTAAAGAACTAGGAATTCACTAAAAATTGGTTGATTGTACGAAATGGCCAGCCTGAGTCTTCAGATACTTTTTAAAGACATAAAAGTGTCTTAATTCAGTATAGCAAAAACAGAGTACATGATATACCTCCTTGACACTTGTGCTGATGACAGAATAAAATCAGATTGTTAATACACTAATGTGGAATTGTGTTTAGAACCTGAAGATAGTTTTAACATTTTTTTATACATTTGATCGCTATACATCATTTAGCTTGTAAAGAGAATTTACCCAACATGAAATACACCTCAGACTAGTCCAGTTGAGAATATTATACATGTTATCATCAACAGGTAATTAACCATTTCTGTGTCTCACAAATGTCTTATCTCTCCATTTTTTTCTCCCTAATTTCCTTCTCTACACTCTTCCCTTCTCCCACCCTCCTTCCATACTGTCTCCAGTGTCCATTCTATTTGAACGCTTTTATGTCCTCCAGTCTTTTGGTCTCTATCATAGAGTGTGGACAGTTGACATATGTTAAGTGGAGACATACAATTTCTCTCTTTCATAGCCTGACTTGCTTTACTCAGCAGTAAATCTTCTACATTTGTCCACTTTCTGTCAAATGCCAGGATTTTTTTTTAATGGTTGAATAGTATTCCTTGGAGTATATGTGCCACACTTTTTCCATCCATTCATCTGTTTGTGGACATTTGGGTTGGTCTCATGTCTTAGCAAAATGAGAATAATATATGAGAAGTACTGGATACCATTCAAAATACCAACATCTGGATAACTGGTATCTGAGAAGGTGAAGAAAGTAATAAGGGCATTGCTGTCTATTCCATGAAATCTTGGAAGAAAACTTTCCAAACCTAAGAAGCATTCAAACATCCAGACCCTAGAAATACAAAGGAATCCAAAGAGATCAACCTCAAAAGATCTTCTCTACAGCACATCATAGCCAGATTGGATGAAACTACAGATAAATGCTAACACTGGCAACAGAAACATCAAGTTATCTATAAGGTTACCACCCATCAGGCTAACTTCAGACCTCTTACCAGAAACAACGGAAATAATGGGATAATATATTCAAAGTATTAAATGAAAAAGAATTTCAACCAAGATTATTATACCTAGCAAGATTATCCTTCAAATGTGAAGAAAAGATAAAAACATTCTCAGATAAACAAAACTTGAAAGAATTTATCAACATGAGACTATCTCTTCAAGAAGTTGTGAAGGGAGCGCTGTACCAGAAAAGCTAAAGACAAACAGAC
This sequence comes from Tupaia tana, assembly GCA_026018925.1. NCBI lineage: Eukaryota > Metazoa > Chordata > Mammalia > Scandentia > Tupaiidae > Tupaia > Tupaia tana. The sequence goes on from JAKSZU010000012.1 coordinate 51,071,203, forward strand.
AGAAATTTAGGGTGAGAATAAGCAACAAAGAAAATTGCCTATTTAATGATAGGAACAAGTTGAGCAATATTGTTAATAATGTTCAATGCTAATGGATTAAATAATCCAATCAAGAGGCACAGACTGGCTGAAGGGATAAAAAAAGAAACCCTTTATCTTCTCCCTGCAAAAACATACCACATGGATAAAGAAATACATAGACTAAAAGTGAAGGGCTGGGAAAAGGTGTTCAATGCACAGGAAACCAAAAAGGACTGGAGTCATGATACTGATCCAAGACAAAATAGGTTTTAAGACAAAAACTGTAAGAAAAGACAAAGATGAAAAGATAGAGATACAAATATATATACACATAATTTTGCTCTGCTTAGAAATCCCATTAAATCCATAATACACTTTTTTAAAGGCATAATTATATAAAAATATTACAACAGTACGAGTTTTCAACATGGAAAGTGAATTGATGAGTGATAACTGACCTATCAGCTCTAAGAAGGCCAAAATCTAGCCAACAATAGAAAATATTCTATTGGAATCAAGTAGATTTAGGGACCAGCAGTTGACGTAATGGCTATGTTGCTGGACTCCCATGTAGTTGACCGCAGTTTGAGTCCCGGACTTGTTGGCTTAAACTCATGCCGGCACATGTGCATGCATGCCCAAGATCCTGAGAGAAGAATGGAAGAGAAGGGATTGCAGTGTGGCCATTTCCCTAGGGGTGATTTCTCACTTCCTGTCTCTCTGTGTCTGTCTTTCTGGCGAGTACACATGCCCTATAGCAAAAACCAAAACAAACAAACAGAAACAAACAAACAAACAAACAAAAAACGTCTCTCAAAAAAAAAAAAAAAGACTCAAGTAGATTTATACTACAATATCTTAAAAGGCTTAAGAATTGATATCAATAGGTATACTCTAAGAGGGATGAAGATTGTTTGCAAATCTAAGAAGAAACTTATAGTGAAACACAGTAGCTTACCTAAGAAAAAAAGCTTTCTTTACTCATATATGTAAATAGACAAAAATAAAAGCTTACCTGATTCTGAAGAACAAAGGCCAAAATAAATGAAGTAGAATCCTTTCACGGAAACTTTCATCCAATGGGTAAAGCACTTATTAGAAGAAATGGGAATAAGTTAGGGTAATTTAAACTAAAATTTCAACTTTAATCATTGAATTCAAAATTATAATATTTTGGGGGAATTTGCAAGAGCTAAGGAGCCTAGTGAAAACATCTCCCACACTACCCTTAACAGAATTTGTACTTTAAGAATGATTTTGCTGGGACCAGCAGTTAGAATAATGGCTATGGCCCTGAACTCCCATGTAGTCAACTGTGGTTCGAGTCCTGGACCGGGTGGCTTAAACTCATGCCAGGCGTGAGTGCGTGCATGCCCAAGATCCCGAGAGGAGAATGGAGGAAGAGGGATTGCAGCGTAGCCATTCCCCCTGGGGGATGATTTCTCGCTTTCTATCTCTCTGTCTCTCTCTGTCTTTCTGGTGAGCACACGTGCCCTATAGCAAAAACCTCTCCAAAAAAAAAAAAAAAATGATTTTGCTTGGAGCCGGCAGGTGGCATGGTGGTTGAGGCACTATACTCCCACATGGCTGACCACAGTTTGAATTTTAGACCTGAGGGTTTCTCACCCCCCTCAGCAGTGTCAAATAAAAAAATAATGACAATTAAAATGAAATAAATAATTCTTACAAATAAGAATGGTTTGGCTCAGATGAAATTCTTTGTTTCATTTATGATGAAGGTATTTAATAATCAAATAAAGCTGATGAATAAAAGGGCCAACTAGCTGAATATTTTGAATTAATCCTCATTCTTGGAGATTGAGGAGTATAAATCATTGGGTTTGGTTAAATTAGTCTGCTCTTTACCACTAAATGGCATTGGATTTTGTTTTCCTAAGATGTGTACTGCATGAATAGGTATAGCTGAGATTCAGGTTATATTCCCCAGCGATAAAAGCGGTGTTGCACATCTTCCTGACTTCAGCATCAATCTTCTAATTGTTAGGGAACCTGTAGAGAAAGGATGGATATTTGTCTCAAATGCCCCAACATTTATGAGGATTTACTCAAATATACTTTCTCCCCTATTCTTCTGCTCTATATGTATTATTCAAAGAAATGGACTTTTGGATTTTACATTAAATAGCAAATAGATGAGCTATAGAGACATAGCAAAAGTCATAGTGCCTCTTAAAAAAAAAAAAAAACCAAAAAAACAAAAAAAGATTTTTCCCTAGTGAATTAAAATGTTCTAAAATTGAGAACCAGCAGTTAGCATAATGGCTATGTCACTGGACTCCCATGTAGTTGAACACGGTTCGCGTCCTGGACCTGGTGGCTTAAAACTCATGCCGGGCGCGTGTGCGTGCATGCCCAAGATCCTGAGAGGAGAATGGAGGAAAAGGGATTGTGGCATGACCATCCCCCCTGGGGGGTGATTTCTTGCTTTCTGTCTCTATGTCTCTCTGTCTGTCTGGCGAGCACACGCGCCCTATAGCCAAAACCTCTCCAAAAAAAAAATGTTCTAAAATTTTATGTATTTATTATTATTTAAAAAAATTGCTACAAGGTACATGCACTCACCAGAGAGGGACACAAAAGAGAGAGAGAAAGAGAGAGGGGAAAATGAGAAAGCAAGCAACCAGTTCTGGGACTGGAACAATGGCCAGCCATGTGGGAGTCTAGTGCCTTAATACTATGCCACTGGCCGGCTCCTTTTCTGGTGAATTTTTTTAAAAAAGTATTATTTATTTAATTTTATTAATTTTTTAAAAATTAGACCAGAGAGAGACAAGGTAAAGAGTGAATGCAAGCTGTCAGGTCTGGAACTCGAACTGTGGTAGGCCATGTGGGAGTCCAGTGTCTTAATCACCATATCACCTGCTGGAACCAGACCTGGTGAATTTTTATACTACATTTAAAGGGGGCACACATATACCATTGATTATACACTTCTCTTTGATTTACTTTACTCTTTATGATGCCAGGTATTTCAAGAAAAACTTATTAAAATATACAAAAACAACACCAAAGACATCTTTTCAGACTTTTTAAAGAAATACATAAATTAACAGTTCATTTCTTTAATCATTTGAAATTTTTTTTCTACATCCTACAAATGCTCTTGACAAGTGATATTATTCTGAACTTCTGTCCCACAAACGTATGACATATCTTCCAAAGCTGGGAAGCAAGAGAGTATCGTTGGTTGCTTGGTTGAGTCATGTTGAGACAGAATTCAAGATTCAAATTAAAAGCATTTCTTTCCTATCTTTTTTAGGGCTTTGATTACATCTTGGTTTCTCAGGCTGTAGATCAAGGGGTTTAACATGGGTATGATAACACCATAAAACACAGAAGCCACTTTTTCTTGCTCTTGAGACTCACTGGTGCCATGGTGCAGATACATGTAAAAGAGAGTCCCATAGAAGATGGTGACAGCTGTCAGGTGGGAGGCACAGGTGGAGAAGGCTTTTTTCCTTCCTGCAGCGGAAGACATCTTCAGGATGGCAGCCAGGATATATATGTAGGAAAAGATGACGACCAACACAGCACATGTCAAGATAAATCCCACAAAAACTGTTAGTAACATAATGTTTAAGTCTATATTGGAGCATGATAAAGCAAGAATTGGGGGTTCATCACAGAAAAAGTGGTTAATTACATTGGATTTACAAAATTTCAACAAGAAAGTAAAACTCACATTTACAGAGGCATTTAGGAAACTCATGGCATAAGAACCAACTAACAGCTGAATGCAGAGTCTCCGGGACATGACAATGGAATAGCGAAGTGGTTTACAGATGGCCACGTAACGGTCCACTGCCATAACAGCCAGGATGTAACAGTCACTTGTTGCAAAAGTACCATAGACTAGTAATTGCACCACACAGCCTGTGTATGAGATGGATTTATCTGAAACTATGAAGTTTTGCAGCATCTTGGGAGTGATGGCAGAGGTGTAACAGAGATCAACAAATGCCAAGTGTTGTAGAAAGAAGTACATAGGGGTGTGAAGGCCAGAATCAATCTTGATGAGTAGGATCATCCCAGTATTACCCACTAGGGTGACCACGTAGATTACCAGAAATACTACGAAGAGGATATGCCAAAATTTCTCTTGACCAGCAAATCCCAGGAGAATGAATTCAGTCACTTCAGTGCCATTATTTTGTTCCATGGCTAGCACAGATGAAACATCATCTGGGAAGTGGCAAAGAAAGAAGAGCATAGGAAACTAAGAACGTTGTGATTCTTTAACTTGTTTTAGAATTGAACTGGTGTAATTGGTTTCATAATGGTGTCCGAGTATACTTTCTGTGACATAATTAACTTTGATTTTTTTATTTTAAGAGAGATTTTTGCTATGGATGTGTGGACTTGCTGGAGAGACAGAGAAACAGAAAGTGTGAAATCACTGCCCTGTTGGCATGACTACACCTCAATCTCTTTCCCTCCACTGTCCTTTTAGGATTTTGAGCATGTGTACATATACCCAGTGTGAGTTTCAAGCCTCTGGGTCTGGGACTCGAACTGAAGTTGGTCATATGGGAGTCCAGCACCCCAATAACTATGCCACCAACTGGCCCCTTTAACTTCGATTTTGTTTTATGATTAAGTTATTTCACATTTCATTTAAAAAATTACATTTATTTATTTTACATTCTTCCACTGTACTACATCACAGCATACAAAATGTTATTTCCCATCCAGAATACACTGTATATTGGCTTCCTCAAGGATATTACCATACATATTATTGTCAAAAAATAATTTTTCATTTCTTGTTTCTTATATATTTTTTCTTTTCTTTTTTAATTTTCCCTTGGTTCCCTACTTCTCACTTTCTGCCCTTTCTCACTTTCCACTCACACTGTCTCTGGTATCTTGCTTTCCATGTCCCTGCCCCCCTACACACACATTTTATTGATTCACAAAATACCATAATTAATCTAAATACTTTCAATAGCAAGTTCAGCTAATATATACATATCTGTTAACACATGTCTGGCTTTAGGCGTAAACCTCAATGAGTAGAATAAACGTATTACAAATTAGCACCTAGCTGAGGCTATAGAGCTTACTGCAGTCATTAATTTTGAATTTTAAAAAATGAAACTTCAAATTCACCTTAAAGAATTTTATCTACAGTTTGCAAAACATTGTCCTGGGGCAGTAGCCATGTTCTCAGGTTATATACTGACATTTCATAAATATTTAACTTAAAATACATAACATAGGCTTTGCCTAATTATGCATTATTTTGTGCTTATATATTTTAATTAAAATAGTCTTGTTTAATTAAATACTAATTTTATATATGCATATCTTAAGTTTTTCTTGAGTTTCTATATGCTTTTGTTCCAACTTATATCCATATGGTTATGCCTCCTCCCATCTCTTAATAACTCTTTCTTGGTTATCAGAACTCATGGCTATCTATAAGTCTCTATTAAATGATTTATCCAAGTATATGTGTCAACTGGTCATATTCTTTTGCACATCTTGAATATGATATGGTCCAATATTTTGTAAAAAATTAAAAACAATAATGGTCTAAGTATTCTTGAAATTGTATAAGTTTACATGCTCAGTTTCTCTCTGTACTTATCTCATCATGGACTGATAACACCAAATCCACAGTCTGATGCTGTCCAGAAACCATACAGTGAGTAGCTCTGCTCATCCTTCATAATTTCCCTATGCACTGTCCTAGTGATGGATAGCAGATTGCTTACAACTTGTCTTCAATAAAAATTAACTCAGTGTGTAACTTTCTCCTGGGTATATTCTAAGGAGTGAAATTGAATCTGAGCTTGTACACATTAAACTTGACCAAGTATTGGCAGATCATTTTCATAATGATTCCAAGTATACATTCTACCATTGTGTTCATATCCCCACTTATTTTGAATATTGGAATTTTATTAACTTTCTGTGGGGTAGGAAGGAGGAGACCAGGAAAACAGGAATATAGTGACATCTTTTTTATTGTTTATTTTCCCTATCAAAAACAATTGATGATGTCTAATAGTATTAAAATTTTTGGATTCTATTTTTTGTAAATTGCCTGATTGCACTTCTTTGTGGCCAATATTTCTATTGAGTTGATTTATAAATGTTGTGTTTAAAAAAATCCTATATTTGTGTTTTTTTGTTAGTTATTTGACCTGATAAAAAGTTTAAAATATTCTGTGTTCTGTTAACTTTGCAATCATATCTTTCCTTAATTTTTATTTATCTTTTTTTGCTACATGGCACATATGCTCACCAGAGGAAGATTATATAGAGAGGAGAGTGTGAGAAATCACCCCTGGGGGCGGGGGGTGGTGAGATGGTCACACAGAAATCCCTTCTCCATTCTTCTCAGGATTTTGGGCATGGACATGTACATGCACACACATGTTATAATTTTCCAGTCTAGAACTCTAACTGCTCATTGGCCATGTAAGATCCAGTGCCTGAGCTACTATGCCATCTGTTGGCCCTAACAAAAATAAAATCTATTTTCCAGGTCAGCAGGTGGCGTGGAAGTTAAGGAACTGGATCATTCCTGGTCAACTGTGAGGTTTGAGTCCCAGGCCCCGCGTCTTGAAATAATGTCTCATCTCGAAGAGACTGGAGGAGAGGGAATTACAGCACGACCATCCCCTGTGGTGGTAATTTCTCATTTCTGTATCTCTTTGTTCCTTTCTGGCAAGCACACATGCCCTATAGCAAAAAACTAAAAACCAAAACCAAAAAAATGAAAACAACTTGTTTTCCTTCTTATATTGGGTTGCTGATACATGATACTTGTTGACTCATAGTACTTTAGAGCATATATATAATTAGATGACATTGTTCGTGGTTTCACAATTTTCCAATATTTATTTATTTTTTTAAATCATGAAGCTGACTGATAGTCATAAATAAGTGTATGTACCAAATATTTAAATAGTTTTGAACTATTAAATAACTTGATCTTCTATTTTAAAATAAATTTACAAAAATACTAGAATCTATTGTTTCTGGAAAGATCTACCAAACGTTTATGGAACAACTAATTCTAATATTATATTAATTTTTCCCCAAACTGATTTCATGAAGCCAATATAAGGTTGACACCAAATAAGCAAATTATAAGAATGGAAAATTAGAATCCTGCTCATTTGAGAATATAGATACCAAAATCTTAAAAAAACACACATTCATTAACCAATCCCAAGAATGTATTATAAAATGATGATTGCAAAGGATTAAGGAGACCTCAGATAATAGTTATTTTCTACCTTTCTCAAGTTTTTAACCAGTTGAGAAATAAAACAAAGTGACAGTGATATAGCATTTAGACACATAATGGAAGATGTTAGTTTTTTTTGGCAAGTTCCTTGTTGCCAATGAATGTCATAAATAGACAGAATTATCTACCAAGCCTTGGCAGCAATGACTGGGGCGTGCCTCTTGCATATTTAGGGGAACTTCTCTGGAATGCAGGGGAACATAGACTTGGGCGTGTTGGCTACTTCCAAGAGGATAAAGGCAGAGTAAGGCGTGCCAGGTTGATCTTAGATCTACCAATCAGGCATGTCATTACTCCTTTTTAGGGACAGAGTCAATGTATGGAGAAAGGAGGCCTCAGTTACACCAAGTAAGACCCTTTTTGGGAAGAAACATCAGAAGCAAGGAGAAAGCATTTTCTATTAACACTCAAGACCAGTTCCTTTACTTCAGGAATGCAAGCATTTTTCCTATTGGAAAATGTTATTGATATTTTTTTGGATATTAGCATATTAAAGGAGGGAGGCTATATGATCTTTTCAATATACACCAAAAATTACTTGGTAAAATCCAATAAACTTTCCTGACAGAATCTTAGCAAAATGGAGATAGAAAGAAGCTGCCGACTAGGTGAAGAGTTTTCTGCCACATTGCAGTAGACCTAAACATCGTACTAGTAAGTCATGAGAGGCAGTGCCTATAAATTAGGGAAGAAGACAAGGATACTTGTCATTACTGATTTTATTTAATACTTTTCTGATGTCCTAGCCAGGTCAAAAAGAGATGTAAAAGAAATGAAAGGTACAATGGTGATAAAGAACCAATGTTGTTATTATTTTGAATGATTTAATTGTCATCATAGAAAATACTAGAGAATTGATAGATATATTCTTATGAACATAGCAAAGTTACCTGGCACCCAGTTAATATATAAAAGTTCATTGCATTGGGGCTAGTGGATGGTGTGGTGGTTACAGTGCTGGACTCCCACATGGCTGATGGCAGGACAAGTCTCAGACCTCATGGTTTGCTTTCTCAATTTCTCTCTTTTTCTTTCTGGTCAAATTAAAAAAATAATAATAAATGAAATAAGCTAATTTAAAACAAAAAGTTCATTGCATTTCTGTTCACCAGAAACAGTCAGAAATTAAAAAAAATATTTTTAGCATAAGTAAACTGCATGTAAACGTAACAGAGAATGATCATGAGCATTACTGAGAAGATAAACTATATTTAAAGGCTTCAAGAAGACTGCAGCATAGACCTGGTTTATGGATAAGAACAGCACATTGTTATTATCACATACTCCCACCCCCAATTATAATTTGATTGTAATTTCCATCAAAAGCTTGAGAAGATATTATCTGTACCATGGTAAACCTATTCTAAATTTTTTACAGAAGAAAAAAAAAAGCTAATAGTAGCTAAGACAATATTGAAGGTACATACGGTGCTGACTTATCCTGCCGCCTATCAGAATTTATGATAAAATAATAGGAGGGGATTTCAACAGGTCTGTGGAAAAACAGAATTAAAGTATGAGTTTATATTTGTGCATACAATTTTAAAATCTATGATAGGGTAACAATGAGCAGATTTATGTAAACTTCCCAAACAGGGCTTGTATTGAATGGATGCCCCCAAGTTATTCATAATAGCACATGCAAATAATACTATGTAAGGCATATTTAATTAATTAAATCATTTGACCATTCACTCATTTGTGTCTTCACACCTTTTCCCAAAGAACTCTTAGCCCAATTTCATTCCCATTACATTTCTCTTACACCACTGGAGATGAAGTACTTCTTCATGTTTTGGGGCTGAAACACGATGGAACTTTGGCTCTGATCTACCCTCTGCTCTGTTCATCATTTTAGCAGCACACATTGCAAAGATGCACAGATCATGTTGCGAAATGTTATTTGCTGTTTTACTTACACTGAACCTACTTCCAGATTCTTTTCCTGCAAGTGGTTCAGGCTGATTGCCCACAAATGCGTTTCTCTATTTAGTTATTTCCACCAGGATTTATAGTTTGGGCCTTGGGGATCAATACTTATTCTCTTGAGTTCTGAGGTTCCAGGGGCTGAGACTGAATTGGGAAAAACAATGTTCGGTAGTTAGTTTATTTTGTCAAAAATTAAAGCTTTCTAGAGGGGATGATTCTTTTTATGTTAATGTCATTAGGGACTTCTTTTTTTAAAGAGTTTCCTTATTTAGGAAACATGTACTTGTTTCTTTTTTGTGAATATGGTTGATTTTGTTTGTATTATATCAAATAATCTGTGTTTAGGTCTAGCTAACTATCTTGGTTATAGAATTAGTGATAAAATCTATTTTTGAAAAGATGAATTAAAAATGTTTATTTATTTAACTGCCAGAGGGTATGTGCACTTGTCAGAAAGACAGAAACAGAGATAGAGAGAGAGAAAAGATCTCACAAAATGGGTGAAGGCCATGTCACAATCCTTTCTCCTCCATTTCTCCATCTGTTGAGATTTTGGGCCTGCACACATATACACCTGAAATATTTTCAAGTTGCTGGGCTGGGAGTTGAACCGCAGTCAGGCATGTGGGATCCAGCTCCTTAAACCACTAGGCTATAGGGCTGGCACAGCATGGCTTTCTTAAAATGTTTCTATCTATGTTAAATTAAAGGGCATATGGTGCCTAATTTGACAAATTAGGGTACTGAAATCAAAACATGTTTTATATTATCACACTGACTATAATTTATTTACTTAAAACTTTTTACCCTCAAGCTCTTTCCCCATATATAAAAGAAATATATATGTAAGATATATATTTATATTATATATTACATATTTTTATATGTATAACAATATATATACTTGTCCCTGATGTGTGTGTATATGTGTGTATGTGTGTGTGTGTGTGTGTGTGTGTGTGTGTGTGTATTGGGTTGTCAGGAAAATAATGATGCATTTTACATAGAAAAATAGAAAAACATGTCATAACTTTCCTTAAAACATAATATATATATGTACACACACACACAGTTGTATATTTAATATATAATACATGTATAGTATATGTGTTATATATCTATATATTATATACAGTATATATTATATATAAACAATATATCATAATAAGTATATATAGCACATAATAATAGATTATATAGTATATATTATTGTATAGTATATGGTATATATCACCATATAGTATATGCACTATATACTATATATAGCTTATATGTTATGTAGAACATATAGTGTATGTATTAGTGTATATTTAGTATATGTAGTATGTATACTGTATATTATAGAGTATATATATTCATACTATATATGTATATTATATACAGATATATGTTATATACATATGTAGTATATATAGTATGTATCAACTTTACATAAAGGCAACCTTTCTAAGAGTTGTACATTTCATCAGAATATTTCAGGTAAAATATCTGTGGAATAAGATATTGAATTGTTTTATTATTTAACCCTATAAAGCAACTAGGGTTAAATCTCTATTTTAATTAGTCTGAATGGAGAAAGCTAGATTTAGTGAGTTCATAGCTTTCTTTCTTTTCTTTTCTTTCTCTTTTTTTTTTTTACAATTTATTTATTTATTTTTTATTTTTTGGAGAGGTTTTTGCTATAGGGCGCGTACGCTCGCCAGACAGAAAGAGAGAGACAGAGAGATTGAAAGCGAGAAATCACCCCCCAGGGGGTATGGCCATGCCTCAATCCCTTCTCCTCCATTTTCCTCTCGGGATTTTGGGCATGCACGCACATGCGCCCGGCGTGAGTTTTAAGCCACTGGGTCCAGGATGTGAACTGCGGTCAACTATGTGGGAGTCCAGCGGCATAGCCATTACGCTAACTGCTGGTCCCATTTTTTTGTTTTTTTACAATTTACACACTAGTACTTTATGAGATAAATATTTTGCAAAGATCACTCAGTCTGTGATTTCTCCTTGAAATCTCATTACAGTGTCTTTTTAAGAGTAGGTCTTTTTAACTATAATGAAGAACACCTTATTAATTTTTCTTTCACAGTTCATGATTTCAGGGTGGCATGTAAACATCCCAAAACATAACATCATGCAAATTAGGAAAAAAATGTAAAATTTATCAGATGACCAGAAATCACTGCAGGAGCACAAGAAAGATGGAAAACCCAGGAAATAGCTCTGCCCCTAAGGAAAAGACAACTCATCATCATCCACAGACAATACAATGGAACTCATGGAAATGTCAGATAAAGGATTCAGAATATTCATAGTGACAAGATAAGAAGAGACACAAGACAAAATAGACAATGAATTCCAGAAGATACAAGAGAAAAGAGACAAAGAGCCACAGGAGTTGAGGAATTCCTTCTATGATTTGAAAGAAGAAATATATGTCATAAAAAAGAATCAAATGGAAGTGTTAGAGGTGAAGACTGTAAAAAAGGAAATCAAACCTCCCTCAAAAATATTAAAAGCACATTTGATCATGCATAAGACTGGATCTCAGATGTAGAAGACAAAACCTCCAACATAGAAAAAATTACCAAGAAGACTGAGAAAAATAACCTCCCCAAATGACAATAATATATGAGAAATACTAGATACCATTCAACATCCCAACATCTGGATAATTGGTATCCCAGATGGTGAAGAAAGTAATAAGGACATTGCTTATCTATTCCATGAAATTTTGGAAGAAAACTTTCCAATCCTAGAGAAGCATTCAAACATCCAGACCCAAGAAATACAAGGACCCCAAACAGAATTAACCCAAAAAGATCTTTTCTACAGCACATCCTAGCCAGATTGGACAAAACTACAGAAAAAGACAAGATACTAAAACTGGCAAGAGAAAACACCAAGTTACCTACAAAGGTTACCACATCAGGCCAGCTTCAGACCTCTCACCAGAAACAATGCAAGCAATGGAGAAATGGGATAATACATTCAAAGTATTAAATGAAAAATGATTTCAACCAAGATTATTATACCCAGCAAGATTATCCTTCCAAAGGAAAGTAAAGATAAAAAAATTCTCAGATAAATAAAACCTGAAAGAATTTATCAACACCAGACCAACTCTTTATGAAATTGTAGAGGGAGTGCTATACAAGGAAAACTAAAGACAGACAGGCAGAAATAAAGGAGGAAAATAACAAAGAAAAAATGGCCTATTTAGGGACCAGCAGTTAGCGTAATGGCTATGTCGCTGGACTCCCATGTAGTCGACCACGGTTCGAGTCCCAGAAGCAGTGGCTTAAACTCATGCCGGATGCGTGTGTGTGCTTGCCCAAGATCCCGGGAGGAGAATGGAGGAGAAGGGATTGCAGTGTGGCCATCCCCCCTGGGGGATGATTTCTCACTTTCTGTCTCTCTGTCTCTCTCTGTCTTTCTGGAGAGTGCATGCACCCTTAGCTAAAACCTCACCAAAAAAAAAAAAAAAAAAGGCGTATTTAATGATTGGAACTAGTTGAGAAATATCGATAATAATACATGTTAATAGATTAAATTATCCAATCAAGAGGCACAGAGAGGTTGAGTGGGTAAAAAAAACACAAAAACAGAAAACTTCTGTCTTCTGCCTGCAAGAAACACACCTCATGGATAAAGACATACATAGGCTAAAAGTGAAGGGCTGGAAAAAGTTATTCAATGTACTGGAAAACAAAAAGGGTTGGAGTCACGATACTGATCATAGACAAAATTGGTTTGAAGACAAAAACTGTAAGAAAAGACAAAGAAGGTCCTTGCATCGTTGTAAAAGGGCTAATTCATCAAGAAGATACATTTTAGATACCCATCCACCCAACTCAGGAGCACCAAAATATATAAAGGAAAAACTGCTAGATCTAAAAGAAGAGATTGACTGCAACACACTAAGGTTTGGGTATAATCCCAAAATAGACAAGTGGAGTTACATCAGATTAAGAAGTTTCTGCACAGGGACCAGCAGTTAGCGTAATGGCTATGTCGCTGGACTCCCATGTAGTAGACTGTGGTTTGCGTCCTGGACCAGGTAGCTTAAAACTCATGCCGGGCGCATGTGCATGTGTGCCCAAGATCCCGAGAGGAGAATGGAAGAGAAAGGATTGTGGCATGGCCATCCCCCCGGGGGGGTGATTTCTCCCTTTCTCTCTCTCTCTCTCTCTCTGTCTGTCTGGAGAGTGCACATGCCCTATAGAGAAATCATCTTCAAAAAAAAAAAAAAAAAAGAAGTTTCTGCACAGAAAAGGACACAGTAATTGGTGTGGATAGGCAACCCTCAGAATAAGAGAATATTTGTGTAAACTATGCTTCAGATAAGAAACTGAGAGTGAGAATACACAGGGAACTCAAGAGGCCTACTCAAAAAAGAAAAAAAAAGTGATCAACCCAATTGAACAATGGGATAGTAAAGGGAATAAACAACTCTCTAAGAAAGACATGCAAACAGCCAAAAACAAAAAAAAGCATAAGAAAAAAACGCTTAACATACCTCACCATAAGGAAGATGCAGATCAAAATGACAATGAGATACCACCTGAACCCAGTCAGAATGGCAAAGATTAAAACCACAAAAAATGGTAAGTAGTGGCTTGGCTGTGGTGGGAACTCCCTTACACTGTTGGTGGGAATGTATATTGGTCCAGCCAATGTGGAAAATAATATGGCTAGCTTCCTCAAAGATCTACAAATAGAACTACCATGTGATACAGTAATTCCTCTCCTGAGTGTCTACCCAAAGGATAGGCATACCTTAGGTTGGAAAAGGGCTTGCACATCTATGTTTATTGTGGCATTATTCACAATTGCTAAAACATGTCCACAAACAGATGAATGGATGAGAAAAGTATGGCACATGTACTCCATGGAATATTAATCATAAAAAGCAAGATCCTGACATATGATAAAAAATTGACAAATATGGAAGAGTTAGTGCTGAGTGCTAACAAAAGTCAGGGTATGAAAGAGAGACATTGTATGTCTCCCCTTAACAGATAATGACTATCCGTACTCTATGTTGGAAACTGAAAAACTAGAGGCTATAGAAGCAAGTAAAATGTTTAGGGATACTGAAGACAGTGTGGGAAGAGGGTGGGAGAAGGGGGAGAATGTAAGGAAAGTAATCAAGGAGATAAAATAAAGAGGCAAGACATTTATGGGACACAGAAATGGATTATTATTTCTTGATGATAACATGTATAGCATCCTGAATTGGACTGTCATGAAGTATATTTATGTTGGGTAAATTTACTTTACAACATAAGCGAAGTATACTGATTGAATGTATAACATAAATTAAAGTAACAAGAGTTTCTTATAACTAATGGACACTGCTTTGTTTTATTTTAAGAAAGTGCACTTGTTTTTTATGTGTTTTATTTTACATCACTGATCCAAAGTTATAATAGTTATGTATAAAAATATAAAGCTAAAATACACAGCTAAAAACACTCAGAATGAGGCACCATGTAGGAGCTGATGAATGAATAGAATACAATTTAAATGAAGAGAAAGGTGTCTGTTTTCCTGGAGCTGGCATTATGGTTTGGGGCTTATAAGAAAGGAACATATTAATTAAAACATATATAATTATCAGGTGGTTTAAAAAAAGCATTTCTCTGTAAAGACCGAGAGACAAATATATGTATATAATTTTGCTCTTACAAACAATACTTCTCTGGAAAGATGGAGATACAAATATATGTACATAAATTTGCTCTATTTTGAAATCCCATTAAAACCATAATATGATATTTTTAAAGGCATAATTTTAATGAAGATATTACAACAATACAAGTTTTCAACATGGAAAGTGGATTGATGAGTGATTCCTGATTTATCAGCTCTAAGAAGGCCAAAATCTAGCTAATGGTAGAAAAAGCTTAGAATTAGGTAGATTTATACTGCAAAATCTTCAAAGGCTCACGAATTGATATCAATAGGTATACTCTAAGAGGGATGAGGAGGGAATTTAAAGAATGAAGATTGTTTGCAAACCTTCTAAGAAGAAACTTATAGTGAAACGCAGGGTTAGTAGCTTACCTAAGAAAAAAAGCTTCCTTTATTCATATATGTAAATAGACAGAAAAAAATCTTGCCTGATACCTGAAGAACAAAGGCCAAAATAAATGAAATAGAATCCCTTCAAGGTAACTTTCATCTAGTGGGTAAAGCACTTATCAGAAGAAATGGGAATAAGTTAGGGTCATTTAAACTAAAAGTTTGACTTTAATCATTCTGAATTCAAAAATATAATATTTTGTGGAAATTTTCAAGAGCTAAGGAGTCTAGTTAAAACATCTCCCACACTCCCCTTAACAGAATTTATACTTTAAGAATGATTTTGCGGGAACCAGCAGTTAGCGTAATGGCTATGTCGCTGGACTCCCATGTAGTCGACCGTGGTTCACGTCCCGGACCCGGTGGCTTAAAACTCACGCCGGGCGCATGTGCGTGTGTGCCCAAGATCCCGAGAGGAGAATGGAGGAGAAGGGATTGTGGCGTGACCATACCCCCTGGGGGGTGATTTCTCACTTTCTGTCTCTATGTCTCTCTCTCTCTCTGTCTGATGAGCGCACGCGCCCTATAGCAAAAAACCTCTCAAAAAAAAAAAAAAAAAAAAAGAATGATTTTGCAGGGAGCCGGCAGGTGGCATGGTGGTTGAGGCACTATACTCCCACATGGCTGACCACAGTTTGAGTGTCAGGCCTTGTGGCCCGTTTTCTCACCCTCCTCAGCCTGGTCAAATAAAAAAATAATAATGGCATATAAAATTAAATAATTATTTTGACAACGGTAGACACCAGAGATAGTGTGAGAAGAGGGTGGGAAAGGTCAGAGGGTCAGCCATACAGGTAAATATATATATATATATATATGAAACTAGAAATGGAAAATTATTGACAATACAATGCATGATGAAGCCACTATGCAGTATATTCTCGATGGGAAACCACATTTTGTATGCTGTGACGATGTGTAGGGGAAGAATGTCAATTAATTAGTCAAAAAAAAGTTTCAGGAGAGAAGAAAACACAGAAATGCTTTTTCTTGAAAGTAAAAAATGCATTAAAAATACCTATTTTATGACTGCAGTAGGCTATATAGCCCTAGCTAGGTGGTGCTTTATAGTATGTTCATTTTACTTGCTGAGGTTTATGCCTAAAGTCAGACTTATGTTCATGAATATGTATATATCAGCTGTGCTTGTTATTGAAAACATTTAAATTAATTAAGATCTTTAGCGAATCAATAAAATGTGTGTGTGGGGGAAGGCATAGAAAGCAACCACAGATACCAGAGACAGTGTATGAGGAGGGTGGGACACAGCAGAGGGTGAGAGATAGGGAATCAAGGATGGGAAGAAAGCAAAATATACAGGAAACAAGAAATGGAAAATTATTTGTTGATGATAACACATATGTTGATATGCTTGATTGAGCCAATATACAGTGTATTCTGGATGGGAAATCTCATTTTATATCTGTAATGATGTATAGTAAATGAATGTAAATAAGTACATTTAAATAAAAAACTTCAAAAACATTTTTATTTTATTTTATTTTTATTTTATTTTTATTTTTGAGAGGATTTTGCTATAGGGCTCATGTGCTCACCAGAAAGACAGAGAGAGAGATAGAGAGACAGAAAGCGAGAAATCACCCTGCAGTTGGTGGTGGGGATGGCCATGCCACAATCCCTTCACCTCCATTCTCCTCTAGGGGTCTTGGGCATGCACGCACATGAGCCCAGCATGAATTCAAACCACCAGGTCCTGGACTTGAACTGCGGTCGATTACATGGGAGTCCAGTGACATAGCCATTACACCATCTGCTGGTTTCCCAAAATTAAATAATTCTTAAAAAAAAGAGGAATGGTTCGGCTCACCATGAAATTTTTTGTTTCACGTATGATGAAGGTATTTAATAATCAAATCTGATGAAGAAAATGGCCAACTATCTGAATATTTCAAATTAATCCTTATTCTTGGAGATTGAGGAGTGTAAATAATTGATTTTGGGTAAGTTAGACTGCTCTGTACCGTCATACTGTATTGGATTTTGTATTCCTAAGATGTATACTGCATGAAGGTGTAGCTGAGATTCAGGTTATATTCCTCAGTGTTAAAAGCGGTGTTGCACATCTTCCTGACTCCTGCATCAATCTTCTGATTGTTAGGGAACCTGTAGAGAGAGGATGAATATTTGTCCCTAATGCACCAACATTATGAGGATTGACTCAAATATGCTTTCTCCCCTATTCTTCTGCTCTGTACGTATTAGTCAAAGGAAAGGACTTACGGATTTTACATTAAATAGCAAATAGATGAGCTATAGAGAAATAACAAAAGTAATAGTACCTCATAAGGAAAAAAGCAAAAAAGATTTTCCCCTGGTGAATTAAAAAAGCTTAAACCTTTTATTTATTTATTATTATTTTAGAAAAGTGCTACAAGGCACATGCACTCACTAAAGAGACACAGATAGAGAGAAAGAGAAAGAGGGAATTTGAGAATGCAAGCCACCAGTTTTGGGACTGGAACAATGGCCAGTCATTAGGGAATCTAGTGCCTTAACCACCACATCACTTGCTGGATCCTCTCCTGGTGAATTAAAAAAATATATTATTAATTTTATTTATTTACTTTTTTGTTTACTCAGAGAGAGACAGAGGGAAAGTGAGAAAGCAAGTTGCCAGGTCCTGGACTCTAACTGCGGTTGGCCATGTGGGTGTCCAGTGCCTTAATCACCATGCCACCTGCCAGTCTCTGTTCTGGTGAATTTTTCTACATTTAATGGAGTACTCATATACCACTGATTATACACCTCTCTTTGATTTACTTCAATTTTTTTGATGGCAGGTTTTCAAGAAAAGCTTATTAAAATGATACAAATACAACACCAAAGACATCTTTCTTTCTTTTTTTTTTTTTTGGAGAGGTTTTCGCTATAGGGCGCGTGCGCTCGCCAGACAGACAGAGAGAGACAGAGAGATAGAAAGCGAGAAATCACCCCCCAGGGGGGGTAGTCACGCCGCAATCCCTTCTCCTCCATTCTCCTCTCGGGATCTTGGGCACGCACGCACACACGCCCGGCGTGAGTTGTAAGCCACCGGGTCCGAGACGCGAACCGCGGTCGACTACGTGGGAGTCCAGCGACATAGCCATTTCGCTAACTGCTGGTTCCCACCAAAGACATCTTTTCAAGCTTGTTGGAAGGAATAATAAGTAGAAGTATGCTTAACTAACAAAAAAATGAGAAGCTAATTGCTGATCAGTTATAGAGTAATATCTTTGGCTTGAATGACATGCATAGTATTTGTGCTGGAAAAAAATGTACACTGTAAAGATGTGAATAAATGTAAATAAATTAATTAATTCAAAAAAGAAAAAGAGAAGAGGGGGGTCTGAGGAAGGACATTTGGGGGAGGGACAGGGAGGCAAAGCATTAATGGCACAATGAGGTGTGGCATTATCTGTTGAGGATATTTCGTAGTTTTATCAACAGTACTAGGGAGAAATGTTCACCTGTTGAAATATCCATTTTGTAAGACAAATTATAATGTGATTGAATGTATGGAAGAAAATAAAATGAAAATAAATAAATAAATGAATAAATAAATAAAAAATAAATTATAAAAAAAGTTTATTATTTAATCATTTGAGATTTTTTTCTGTATCTTTCAAATCTTCTTGACAAGTGCTATTTTTCTGACTTTCTGTCTCACAAACATTTGACACATCTTCCAAAGCTGGTAAATAAGAGAGCACTGTTGGTTGGTTGAGCCATGTTCATACAGAAGTCAAGATTCAAATTAAAAGCATTTCTTTCCTATCTTTTTCAGGGCTTTGATTACATCTTGGTTTCTCAGGCTGTAGATCAAAGGGTTTAACATGGGGATGATAACACCATAAAACACAGAAGCCACTTTTTCCTGTTCTTGAGACTCACTGGTGCCATGGTGCAGATACATGTAAGAGAGAGTCCCATAGAAGATGGTGACAGCTGTCAGGTGGGAGGCACAGGTGGAGAAGGCTTTTTTCCTTCCTGCAGCAGAAGACATCTTCAGGATGGCAGCCAGGATATATATGTAGGAAAAGATGACGACCATCACAGTGCACGTCAAGTTAAACCCCACAAAAACTGTTAGTAACATAATGTTTAAGTCTATTTTGGAGCATGATAAAGCAAGAATTGGGGGCTCATCACAGAAAAAGTGGTTAATTACATTGGATTTACAAAATTTCAACAAGAAAGTAAAACTCACATTTACAGAGGCATTTAGGAAACTCATGGCATAAGAACCAACTAACAGCTGAATGCAGAGTCTCCGGGACATGACAATGGAATAGCGAAGTGGTTTACAGATGGCCACGTAACGGTCCACTGCCATAGCAGCCAGGATGTAACAGTCACTTGTTGCAAAAGTACCATAGACTAGTAATTGCACCACACAGCCTGTGTATGAGATGGATTTATCTAAAACTATGAAGTTTTGCAGCATCTTGGGAGTGATGGCAGAGGGGTAACAGAGATCGACAAATGCCAAGTGTTGTAGAAAGAAGTACATAGGGGTGTGAAGGCCAGAATCAATCTTGATGAGTAGGATCATCCCAGTATTACCCACTAGGGTGACCACGTAGATCACTAGAAATACTACGAAGAGGATGTGCCAAAATTTCTCTTGACCAGCAAAGCCCAGGAGAATGAATTCAGTCACTTCAGTGCCATTATTTTGTTCCATGGCTAGCACAGATGAAACATCATCTGGGAAGTGGCAAAGAAAGAAGAGCATAGGAAACTAAGAACGTTGTGATTCTTTAACTTGTTTCAGAATTGAACTGGTGTAATTGGTTTCATAGTAGTGTCAGAGTATACTTTCTCTGACAAAATTAACTTTGATCTTTTTTTTTTTTGAGTGATTTTTGCTATTGGATGTGTGCACTTGCTGGAGAGAAAGTGAAACAGAAAGTGACAAATCACTTCCCTGCTGGGATGACCACACCACTGTCCCTTTTCCTTCATTCTCCTTTCAGGATTTTGAGCACATGCACATGTACCCTTTGTGACTTTTCAAGCTTCTGTGTCTGGGACTCGAATTGCAGTTGGCCATGTAGGAGTCTAGCACTCCAACACTATGCCATCAGCTGGCCTCATTAACTTTGTTTTTTGTTTGTCATGAGTAAATTATTTTAAATTTCATTTAAAAAATGTATTTATTTTACATTCATTTACTGTACATCATTGCAGCATAGAAAATTTGATTTCCTTTCCAGAATACACTGTCTATTGGCTTAATCAAGGATATTTCCATACATGGTATAGTCAACAAATAATTTTCCATTTCTTGTTTCTTATATATATATATATTTTCTTTCTTTCCCCCTTGATTCCCTACTTCTCACCCTCTGCCATTACCTACCCTCCTCCCATACTGTCTCTGGTGTCTACAGTTGCTCTTCATACCTTCCTCCCCCACATTTTATTGATTCACAAAATATCATAATTTATCTAAATATTTTCAATAGCAAGTTCAGCTGATATATACATATTGGTGAACACATGTTTAACTTTGGGCATAAATCTCAGTGAGCAGAATGAACATATTATAGATTAGCACCTAGCTGAGGCTATAGAGCTTACTGCAGTGGTTAACTTTGATTATTAAAGGTTGAATCTTGACATTCACTTTAAAGAATTATATCTACAGTTTGAAAAATTTGCCCTGGACATGTTTCCAGGTTTTATACTGACACTTCATGAATATATAACTTAAAATATATATTACAGACTTTTTCCTCATGATGCATTCTTTTGGGCTTTATATATTTTAATGAAAATAGTTTAAATACTAATTTGATATATGCATATCTTGAGTTTTCCTTGTTTCAATATGATCTTCTTCCAACTTATGTCCATGGTATTACTTTCTGCCTCCTCCCTCCTCCTAATAACTCTACCTTGGCCATCAGAACTCATGGCCGTCTACTGTCCTCTATACAAGGATTTATCCAAGCATCTGCGTCAACTGACTATATTCTTTTAAGTATCCTCAATATGTTGTGGTCCAGTATTTTCGTAAAAAAATAAAAAATAATAATGGTCTCAGCATTCTTAAAATTGTGTAATAGGTTTCTGTGCTCAGTTTCTCTCTGTGCTCGGGCTGATCATGGACTGATAACACTGAGTCCACAGTCTGATGCTGTGTAGGGACCACACATGGAGTAGCTCTGCTCATTCCTTCATAATTTCCCTATGTACTCTCCTAGTGATGGATAGCAGATTGTTTTCAACTTGTCTTCGATACAAATAACTCAGCATGGCACCTTCTCTTGGGTATATTCTAAAGAGTGAAATTGAATCTGAGCTTGCACACATTAAACTTGACCAAGTATTGGCAAATCATTTTCGTAATGATTCCAAGTGTACATTTTATCATTGTGCTCATATCCCCACCTATTTCGAATATTGGAATTTTATGAAGTTTTTGGGGGTAGGAAGGAGGAGACCAGGAAAACAGGTGTAAAGTGACATCTTTTTTATTGTTTATTTTCCCTAACAAAACTAACTGATGATGTGTAATATTCTAAAAATTTTTTGGATTCTACTGTTTTTTTTTTAAGTTGTCTGTTTACACTTTTTTGGGGCAAATACTTCTATTGAGTTGATTTATAAATGTTGTGTTTAAAAAAGTCTTATATTTGAGTTTTTTGTTAGTTAAAAGTTTAAAATATTCTGTGTTCTGTTAACTTTGTTTATAGTATCATTTTTAAAATTTTAATTTATTTTGCTATAAGGTACATGTACTCACCAGAGAAAGAGAGAGAGAGGGAGAATGTGAGAAATCACTCCTGGGGGGACGGTTGGGATGATCATACTGAAATCTTTTCTCCTTTATTCTCCTCAGGATTTTGGGCATGGACATGCACATGCACACACATGGTGTAATTTTCAAGCTGCCAGTCTAGAACTCTGTTTATCGGCCATGTAAGATCCAGTCAGTGCCTGACCTACCATGCCACTCATTGACTCTATTTATGGTGTTGTTTAAAGACCAGAAATCATTAAACTTAGATAGTAATTCCCCATTTTTTTTGCCTTATTGTTTGTTCTTTTAAAGAAAATGGAATGAATTCTATTTCTTTCTCTTCTTTATTTTCCCAGCAGACAAAAATACAAAAATAAAATTTATTTTCCAGGTCAGCAGGTGGCATGGAGGTTAGGGTACTGGATCATTCATGGTCAGCTGTGAGTTTTGAGTCCCCATGGCTTGAAATAATGTGTACAGGCATGTTCCATCCCAAAGAGACTGGAGGAGAGGGGATTACAACATGGCCGTCCCCTGAGGGAGTGATTTCTCACTTTTCCTCTTCCTCTGTCTCTCTCTGTCAAGCACACATGCCCTACAGCAAAAAACTAAAAACCATAACTAAAAACAAAAAACAAACCCAAAAAACTTATTTACTGTCTTATATTGGCTTGCCGATACATGATGCTTTTTGAATTAGTACTTTAATAATTTGATGACAATTTTTGTGGTTTCTCAATTTTCCAGTATTTATTTATTTATTTATTAAAATGAAGCTGACTGAGTGTATATGCCAAATATTTAAATAGTTTTGAATGAATAAATAACTTATCTTCTATTTTAAAATAAATTCACAAAGATATTAGAACCAATTGTATTTCAGGAAAGAGCTACCAAACATTTATGGAACAACTAATTTTAATATCATATTAATTTCTTCCCAAACTGATTTCATGAAGTGAATGTGTTGAAACCAAATAAGTAAAATATAAGAATAGAAAATTAGAATCCTGCACATTCGTGAATATAGGTACAAAAATCTTTAAAAAAAATGCACATTCATTAATCAATCTCAGCCATGTATTAAACAATCATTGCAAAGGATTAAGGAGACCTCAGATAATAGCTATTTTCTTTCTTTCTCAAGTTTTTAACCAGTTGAGAAATAAAACAAAGTGACAGTGAAATAGCATTTAGATACATAATGGAAGATAGTTTTTTTGGCAAGTTCCTTGTTGCCAATTAATGTCATAAATAGACAGAATTACCCACCAAGTCTTGGCAGCAATGACTGAGGCGTGCCTCTTGCATATTTAGGGGAACTTCTCTGGAATGCAGCGGAACATAGACTTGGGCGTGTTGGCTGCTTCCAAGTGGATAAAGGCAGAGCAGAGCATGCCAGGTTGATCTTAGATCTACCAATCAGGCATGTCATTACTCCTTTCTAGGGACAGAGTCAATATATGGAGAAAGGGAGGCCTCAGTTACACCAAGTAAGACCCTTTTCGGGAAGAAACATCAGAAGCAAGGAGAAAGCATTTTCTATTAACACTCAAGACCAGTTCCTTTACTTCAGGAATGCAAGTGCTTTTCCCATTGAAAAATATATTGATATTATTTTCAATATTAGCATATTAAAGGAAGGAGGCTATATTATTTTTTCAATATAAACCAAAAATTACTTGTTAAAATTTACTAAACTTTACTGATTTTATTTAATACTTTTCTGATGTCCTAGCCAGGTTAAAAAGATATGTACAAGAAATGAAAGGTACAATGATGATAAAGGACTAAAATTGTTATTATTTTGAAATGATTTAATTGCCTTCATAGAAAATGCTAGAGAATTGATAGATATATTTTTAGTGAACATAGTAAAGTTACCTGACTCCCAGTTAATATATAAAAGTTCATTGCATTAGGGCTGGTTGATGGTGTGGTGGTTATGGTGTTGGACTCCCATATGACTGACTGCAGTTTGATTCCCAGACCTGGTGGTTTGCTTTCTCACTTTCTCTCTCTCTCTTTCCCTCTATGGTCAAATTTGAAAATAATAATGAATAAAATAAATTAATTTAAAACAAAAAGTTTATTTCATTTCTATTCACCGGAAATAGAAATTAAAAAAAATATTTTTATCATAAGTAACTGCATGGAAATGTAACAGAGCATTATCATGAGCATCATTGAGAAGATAAACTTCAAGGCTTCAAGAAGATTGCAGCATAGACCCGGTCATGGATAAGCAGAGCACATTGTTATTATGACATGCTCCCACCTCTAATTATAATTTGATTGTAATCCCAATAAAAAGCTTGAGAAAATATTGTCTGCACCTTGGTAAACTGATTCTAAATTTTTTACAGAAGGAAAAAAAAAACAACTAATAATAGCTAACAAAATGTTGAAGGTAAATTAGGTGCTAACTTATTCTGGCAGCTATCAAAATTTATGATAAAGTGATAATAGAAGGGGACTTCAATAAGTTTATAGAAAAATGAAATTAAAGTATGAGCTTATTTTTGTGCATACAATTTTAAATTTATGATAGGGTAACAATGAGCTGATTTACGTAAACTTCCCAACACAGGTCCTGTATTGAATGGGTGCCCCCAGATTAGTCATAATAACACATGCAGCTAATACCATGTAAGGCATATCTCATTAATTAAATCTTTTAATCACTAACTGATTTGTTCCTTCACACCCTTTCCAAAATAAGTCTTAACCAAATTTCATTCCCATTACATAAATGGGGATGAAGTACTTCCTTCTGTTTTGGGGTTGAAACATGGTGGAACTTTGGCTCTGATCCACTGTTCCATCATTTTAACAGCACACATTGCAAAAATACACAGATCATGTTGTGAAATGTTATTTGCTTTGTTTTACTTACACTGAAGCTACTTCCAGATTCTTTTCTTGCAAGTGGTTCAGGCTGATTGCCCACCAATGTGTTTCTCTATTTGGTTATTTCCCATTAGGACTTTATAGTTGGGGTCTTGGGGATCAATACTTATTCTCTTGAGATCTGAGGTTCCAGGGACTGAGACTGAATTGGGAAAAACAACATTCAGTAGTTATTTTATGCTGAAAAAAATTAAAGCTTTCTAGAGGGAATGACTTTTTTTATGTTAATGTCATTAGGGACTTCTTGCTTCTCCTTTTTAAAATTTCCTTATTTTGAGAACATTTACTTGTTTCTTTTTTTATGAATGAGGTTGAGTTTCTTTTTACTATATCAAATAACCTGTGTTTAGGTCTAGCTAATCATCCTTGTCATAAAATCAGCAATAAAATAGATTTTTAAAAAGATGAATTAAAAATGTTTATTTATTTAATTGCCAGAGAGGATGTGTAGTTGCTAGAGAGAAAGATGGAGAAATAGAGACAGAGAGGGAGAAAGTATCTCATGAAATGAGTAAGGGCCATGTCACAATCCTTTCTCCTCCATTTTTCCCATCTGTTGAGATTTTTGGCAGCACGCATATACACCTGATATGTTTGCAAGTTACTGGGCTGGGAGTTGAACCACAGTCAGGATTGTGAGATCCAGCTCCCTTAACCCCTAGGCTATAGGGCTGGCTTTCTTAAAAGTTTATATCTTACCTTAATTAAAGGGTATATGGTGCCTAGTGTGACAAATAAAGATACTAAAATTAAAACGTATTTTATATTATCACAGTGACTATAATTTATTTACTTAAAATTTTTTATCCTCAAACTATTTCCTCCCACATATATATAAAATATATAAATACATATTTATATTATATATTACACATTTTTATATATTTATAAGTA
Organism: Tupaia tana; assembly: GCA_026018925.1. NCBI lineage: Eukaryota > Metazoa > Chordata > Mammalia > Scandentia > Tupaiidae > Tupaia > Tupaia tana. The sequence goes on from JAKSZU010000012.1 coordinate 51,097,068, forward strand.
TATATATATTTTTCCCTGTGTGTGTATGTTTATATCGGGTTGTCAGAAAAATCATGATGCATTTTTGCATAGAAAAATAAAAAAATATGTCATAACTTTCCTGACAACCTAATATACATATATATGCATACACATATATATATTATATGTATATGTATATCAGGTATAATATATATTATCTACATGTATATTACACATGTATATTATATATAGTATATATTATATAGGTATACAGTATACATATTATATAAAGTATATAGCATATAGTATACACTATATATAGTGTATATTTATTTTACATAAACGCAACCTTTCTGACATTATATCAGAATATTTTAGGTAAAAAAAATCTGTGGAATAAGAGGTTGAATTGTCTTATTATTTAATCCTATAAAGTTGCTAGGGTTAAATCTCTAGTTTAGTTTGATTGGAGAAAGCTAGATTTAGTGAGTTCATGGCTTTCTCTCTTTCTTTTTCTTTTTTTTTTTTACACTTTATACAGTAGTTCTTTATGAGGTAAATGTTTTGCAAAGACCTCTCAGTCTGTGGCTTCTCTTCAAAATCTCATTACAGTTGAGACCAGCTGTATGAGTTAAAGTTTCATATTTATTGCTTTAGATGACTTCTCCAGCAAGAATTATCTGCTACTCTTTCTGGAGGTTCCCTTTGCTTGGTAAAAAGCTTCCTGTCTCATTTTGAGTTTTAGAGATTATTCTTACTTTGAATTTTCTTGGGCATGCCAAGACAGGACTGTAGCTGAATATTAGTAAACAATGATTCCAAACATTGAGTTGCTCCATGTGGAGTGTGGCCAATCTGAGCAAACATGGTGACCTCTAGACACATGCAGAAATATGGTTCCATGGGCAGTCATTCACAAAGTGATGAACACCATTAACATATGAATGTGCTAACTGCCTCTGTGTCTCTGAAACTGTAAAGCAGCGTTGGGTTAAAGAAAGTCACATGTGTTTATCAGAATTGGCCCCAGAAGATTAGAGAAACTACCTGGTACCAGTTGTCTTCACATCTTCAGCAGATGAACCTCTGAAAACAACTGACTTTGCATTCCACTTCCTCTTTCCCCATTTCCTGCCCTTTAAAAGAATAAACCTGGGAACAGTTCAGGGTGGTGGCTAGCTCCATCAGAGAAATTAGGCCCACCCAATCCTTGCTTTTCTATACGTGTATGTCTTTGTGTATTTATTTTTACATTATTTCTAATCTGAAGCTCCCCCACTCCAAAAGTGCATTCTACCTACCCAGTCCCAGCAGCTTCACAGTGAAGTTTGCTCATGTTGTTTAAACAATTAAATATAAATAAAAAGCATTTCCCCATTGATCAAAGCACAGTTTATCTCCTGTGTGGGTTCGTGTGTGTATAAAGGCCAAAGCTGAGACTGAAGGCCATTCCATACTCTTTACATTTATGGCATGTATTCTCTCATGTCGTTTAAGGTAAAAATATTGACAGTTTTTCCCATAAAGATGAGAGTCCTGTGAGCTCTTTCCCATGTGATTATTTTGCATGAATAATGACAAGAGCTCTGACTGAAATCTTGGTCACAGACAACACATTTTTGGAGTATCAATTTCCCCCTTTCATCTAAGACCAGAGCTTGACTGATGGCTTTCCCATATACATAACATTCAAATGGTTTCTCTCTAGGGCTAATTAGGACGTTTTTCTTCCATGTGTATTTGGCATGTGTGCATACGTGAAAAAAAATTAGTGCTGTGGCTTATCTTTACATTCATTGTAAAGATAAGATTTCACTCCAGTGTGAGTTAACTCATGTCTAAGGCCAGAAATTTCACTAAAGGCTTTCCCATGTTGATGACACTCACAAAAATTCTTTCCCGTGTGAGTTCCATGTTGGCTAAGGTATGAGTGACAATTAAAGGCTTTCCCACATAGGTGACATTTAGGCGGTTTCTTTCCAGTGTGAATTTACTTAGGTTTATTAAAGGATATACAGTCTCTATGGTTTTTTCACACTGAATGCAGACATACGGGGCTTTCTCCCAGGTACATTAACACATCTTGGGGTACTGGGGGGCCATGAGTAATTCCTTTCTCCATACACAGTAGATTCAAAGAGATCTTCCAAAGTGTGAGATCCACTTTCTCTCATGTGCTGCTCCACTGTTGCCCAGGTGATGAAGAGTCCTTCATCCCCAGATGGCCATCTTGGAGACACCCTACATGCCAGCATCCAGAGCCGGGGCTGCCTCTGGAGAGCGCATGAGTCACAGAGACCAATTTCATAGCTTTCTGATTAACTAGAAAACATATGAAGGAGAGTTATTGTTGAAGGCTGGTGAATTAACATTCTATAATACCTATTGAGTGATTAATATTTCAGTTACTAACTTATTTTGGTTTAAACACAGAGATTTATTATTCCTTCATAACAATAAGTTTGAAGTCCTGACAAACACTTTTGTAATTTGTTTGGTCTTTTTCACATGCTGGTTGCCTCATAGTCTAACATGCCTAATGTAGCGCCAGACATTACATTCCCTTTCAAATCCAGACAATCGAGGGTATGGGTAAGAGAGTGTTGCCACTTATACATCTTTGATCAAGAAAAAAATTCCCCAACTCCCCAGTAGTATTTTGCTTACATTTACTTTGTTGTTACATAAATTAGAATAAATATGTATATTTTGTGTTAGATTTTCTTGGTATTTGATTTCATATTGTGGTAGGCAATTTTGTCTGTGCTCCTAGTGATCAATCTCATATGCTATATCTCTGCTTCTCTGTCTTAGAATAGCTCTGAAAATGTGAAGATTACACCCTTGACTTATCATAGATCTGTAGGGATGTTAATATCTTTGAGAAATCTGAATCAGTGTGTGAGGGGAGTTGAATGTGTCTTAAACAGGAGGTCCTTTAGAGAAATAATTCTGAAAGACATTCCATAGAGTTTATTGGAGTGCCCTATATGTTTGCATTCTAGTTTTTAGGATATAAACCAGCTCTGTAATTCCTGCTGTTTTTTTTTTTTTTTTTTTTTTTTTCCTTCTACATCTCAACTTTTGTTGCTCCTTTTTTCCCTGCTGTCTTGGATATCTCCTGCAAGGAATTTAGCAAACTGCACAGTCTGAGGGAACAATTCTCGTACACGTTTACTGTTGGATTTAATTCAGTAGAATTACTCAAAAAACTTATGGACTAAATTTTTATATCCTCCTCAAAATTCATCTGCTTAATCTTGATCTCCAGTGCTTTTAGGTAGGAGGTAGGGACTTTGGAAGTAATTAAGTCAAGAGGGTGGATCTCTAGTGAATGGTATGCATTTTCTTTTAAAAAGAGCCCAGAAAGTTCTCTAGCTTTTCTTTTTGACAATCTGTAACCCAGAAGAGATCCTTCATCAGAAACTGACCATGTTGGCATCCTGATCTTGGATTTTTATCCTTTAGAATTAGAAATAATTTTTTTGTTTATGATAATTTTTTATAGCAGCCCAAACTTACTATGAAAGAAGTTAACATATGAGTAGGGTGCTACTATTACAAATACTTAAAATTGTGGAATATGATTTGGAATTGTGCAATGGGGAGATGTTGGAAGCGATTTTAGGTGCATGCTAGGAAAAAAACGCTTAATTTCTGTGAGAAGACGTTTAGAGACAATTTTGACAAGGGCTTAGAAAAAAAAGAGGAGAACTATAGAGAATGGTTCTATCTTAATGGATAATACCTAGGTAACCATAGGCAGAGTGCTGATAGAAATAAGGAAGATAAAGACTCTTCTGATAAGGTCTCAGACGGAAATGACTGCTTGCGTTCTAGGGTTTTGTGTAAGGCAGGAATTGTGGCCAATAACATTGTGTGTTTCACTGAGGAGACATAAACAAAACATTGAGGGAGAACTTTGGTTCCTCTTGACTGCTTATAGTAAAATACAAGAGGAAAGTGAATTGCAAATGAAGTAGGTAAGGAAAAAGGAACCAGAATTAAAAGATTGGAAAAATAAAATTCTCAGCCTTCCTATAGAGCAAAAATGAAAAGGTGCATCTGGGAGAGAAAAGTAAGACTGTAGCAGAGTGTCTATACGAAGAGGAGAGATGTATGGACGTGAACCGCAGGCATAACCATCTCAGTAAAAGCCAGGAGTAGAGATAGATTATGCCAGCAGAAGCAGGGCTGGCTAGAACTAAAAGGAACAGAAAAGGGGACAAAATTAGGGAATTCTATCAGACTTCTTAGACATGACAGGACTGAATTACAGAACCATTTGGGTGTGTACGTGTGGCATGTGTTCTTCAAGACAAGGAAAAAAATCCCCAAAGTCAATGAAAAATCATGAGAGTCACCACTGTCATTACATGTCCAGAATGCACGGGACTTGGAGGAGGGGCAGGACTGCCAAAGCAAGGGGAAAATGCCCGGTGGAATTGTGCGGGTGGTGCTGTGTGGTGGAGCTCTGGCAGTGGCCCAGTCCTCACCCCAAAGGAATGAAGCATTAGGGCCCATGTAGAGAGCCATAGCACAAGCAGCAGTCCACCAAGTGGTGGGGTGGCTTTGCCACAGTAGTGGATTTGAAAGGTGGGTCTCCTGCTTCAGTGGGCTTACTTTTGGAAAGAAAATGTCTATTCCTGTGTCACCGTTGTATTTTGGAAGCACACAACTTGTTTGGCTTTCTAGGTTCAACGCTGGAGAGGAAATTTGCCTCAGGATAAGTTGTACTTTGATGCTGTAGACTTTCAGATGAAGCTTCGACTTTAGAGTTGAGGCTGGAATATGTTAAAACTTTTGGAATTGTTAGGATGAGATGAATGTATTTTGTATGTGAGAAGGACGTGAATTTTTGGGGGGGTCATAGATACAATTGTTCCAGTCTCTGAATTGTGAACAATAATAATTCCTTTTTTTAATGAGTTACTTAGTCTGTGGTAATTTGTATAGAGCCTCAGCTGACTGAGACACCAGGAAAACATGATACATACAATTATAAATGTGTTATAGCTTAAGGATACAAATTAAAGCAACACATGAAGAGGCATGTAGGCGAAGTCTCAAAGGGGTCAAACATGAAGCTTCTATCACACTCAGGATGGTTACTATCCTGACAGCGTGTGGCAACATTCATGAAGTTGTCAACACAGTAAGTTTGGTGGTGTCCTAGTTTTTCTTTGGATTTGATCACACACTGCACATGTTCGAGTTCAGTTCCTGGTCATTCCAGTGTCTCAGCATATTACTTTATGTTTCAGCTCCCTGGAGGGTGAAACCGATATGAAATGTCCCAAAGTCCCCATCACAAATTTCTTTGTTAGGCTGTCAAGGGACAAAATTTGCTTCTTGGGAAACCTGGACTAGCACATTTTACCAATGGGTGTTTGAACCATTTCCAAGTTTTTCTAATATACATATATGGTATTGTTATAAGCTTTATTGTACATGTGACCTGGTATAATTTTTTCCCCTATGGATATTGCATTAGTTTTTCATTCCTATTGCTATGATTAATTTAACAAATTATCACAGGGTCCTTGCAACCTTCTTCCTCAGACCCAATGGTGTCATCTGTATAATGGACCAGAGGGTTAGTCTTTAGGTTTCCGGATGTGTCAAGTCCCTCAGGCTATACTGTGACTGAGAAGAGTTCACATAGTTCTGGGTGAGATGAGAAATGTATGCTGATGCCTGTGCCAAGAGAATGTATCTTACTACTGATCTGGCTTCTTGATAAGCTTTGAAGAGAATGAAATCCAAACTCAGTACCAGTGAAATATTGCCAGAGGCTGTTAGTTCTATTAACAACAGCACATCTGGCAAGCAGCTGAGATTGGTGTTAACTTTGGCTAAATTTGTAGTAGTCTATCATCTGCCTGATCTGTTTAGGATTTTCAGGTCAAGGACTGGTGAATAAAGTAGAGCTACAAAGAGCACCACCTATGTTGTATAATCTAAGTCTTAAATTGTGGCACAATTCTATTTCTTTATGCTCTGTCTGGAATGTTTCTGCAATTCTGTCATGTTTACTGTCCCTGCAAATAACTTCCTCTTTTACTATAGTGGTGGGTAATCATTATCTCCTGCCTTCTAGCACAAATATCCTGGCATTTGTCTGACTTTCTACTTTCTTTGGTTTTCCTAAATTTATTATTATTATTATTTTAATTTTCATTTAAGTACTATACATCTTTTTTTTTTTTTGAGAGAGATTTTTGCTATAGGGCGAGTGCACTTGCCAGACAGACAGAGACAGACAGAGAGACAGAAAGCGAGAAATCACCCCCCAGGAGGGATGGCCATGCCACAATCCCTTCTCCTCTGTTCTCCTCCCGGGATCTTGGGCACGCACGCACTCGCGCCCGGCGTGAGTTTTAAGCCACCAGGACTCGAACCACGGTCGATTACATGGGAGTCCAGTGACATAGCCATTACGCTAACTGCTGGTCCCAGTACTATACATCTTTACAGTGAACAACATTGCTTTTTCTAGCATGAATACGGTATATATCAGTGAAGACAAAGACATTACCGTATACATTATCATCAGCAAATAATGACCTTCTTCTTAACTTGATATATTCATTAACTCCACAAAGAGTTATAGCAGGGCCAAAATTGATCCATGAAATGTGTGATTGTCTGATAAAGCATGGTGGAGCTAACACTCATGCATCCACTGCCGAAACTGCCAATTACTCGTCTGGGTCAAATGACAGTTCTGCCCATACCCTCTTTAGTCTCCATAGTTCTGTGCCATTAGATATTCTGTCTAAGGGTCTTCTTTCTGCCTGTCTGCCCTCTCTTTCACTCACGTATGCCCTTGGTCTCAAAAATCAAAGTAAAATACATCGGTAATAACAAAAAAGAAATAATTCTTGGAGATCCCTGACAGTTTCCTCAAACTACCAACCTACCTACCAATCATTTATTTCATAAACAGTATTAAAAACCTGCCAATGTCAAAATACCAAAGATCTGAGGGGATAGATCTCCTCACCTTCATGGTGTTGGTCTTTTCTTCAACTGTTGTGCATGTGAAATGACAGAAATCTACTTTAAAATTTCATTCTCTGTTTATTTTTAACAACACTGATGCAGTTGTTACACTTCTCTCAATAAGTTAGGCCAAACCCTGGCTGCTGCTTCACATTTATCTCAGAAACAGCTGTGTTGGACAGCAGCTTTCTTTTTTTTATTTTTTATTTTATTTTATTTTTTTCAGGAAGGAAGAAAAGTTTATATTTCCATTTAAAGAAACAAACAAGAACATTATTTTAACAAATTGCGGAGCCTATCAACAACTCAAAAGAAAGTAAAATGTTAAAATTGGGAAAACAAAGCATAGTAAAAAAATCAGTAATGTTTTACTCAAAAGTCATAAAATTCTATTTCGCTAGTTCAGTCTCATGTTCAAACTCTCTTCAGTTGAATATGCAGAGTTACTGTGGACTAATCTTTCTGTTTAAATCCTAGGAGTTAACATTCAACATTATTATTGATATTTCTTGTCCCTAGCATTAAATTGGTCACTTTCTTGGTTGTCTTTTGTTCTCTTATTTCTGTATGTGTCTTTAGTTTCCTGGTCGATCACTCCTTTCAAAAATTCTTGAAGAGTAGGTGTGCTACTGGCTGATTCTTTCAGGTCTTATTTATCTGAGAATGTTTTCATCCTTTCCTTCCATATGAAGGATAATCTTGCCGGGTATAGTATTCTTGGTTGAAGCTGCTTTTCACTTAACACTTTGAATATATGTTCCCATTCTTTCCTTGCTCACGTTGTTTCTGATGAGAGGTCAGAGGCTAGCCTGATGGGATAAACTTTATAAGTAACCTGACGGCTTTCTCTTGCCAATTTTAGTATCTTGTCTTTTTCTGGAGATTTGGCCAGTCTAGCTATGATGTGTCTCGGAGAAGATCTTCTTGGGTTGATTCTATATGGGGTTCTTTGTATTTCTTGGGTCTGGATATTTGAATGCCTCTCTAGATTTGGAAAGTTTTCTTCTAAGATTTCATGGAATAGATGATCAATGCCCTTATTGATTTCCTCATCTTCAAGGATACTGATTATGTGGATGTTTTAGCACTTAATACTGTCTAGTATTTCTCGTATAGTATTCTCATTTTGGGGGGTTATTTTCTCAGTTTTTTTTTTTTTTTTCCCTAGATCAGAGGTTTTGCCTTCAACATCTGAGATTTGATTTTTTTCATGGACTAATCTGTTTTTAATACTTTCAAAGGAGGTTTTGATTTCCTGAATGGCAGCCTTCATCTCTAATAGCTCCATTTGATTCTTTTTTATGGTGTGTATTTCTCTTTCAGATCATGAAAGAACTTCAGCACCTCCTGGAACTCATTGTCTCTTTTCTTCTGCATCTTCTGGAGTTCATTATCTCTCAGCTCTTGTATATCATTTAATTTTGTCACTATGAATATTCTGAAGTCTCTATCATACATTTCCGTGAATTCTACTGTACTGTCTATGGATGATGAGGGGTTGTTCTTTTCCTTTTCGGGAGAGATGTTTTCTTGGTTTCTCATGTTTTTCGTGCCTCTGTGGTTGTTTCTGGTCATTCTGTGACAAAATCTCTCCTCCACAGTGCTTCACAATGTGGTATCAACAGTAAGATTAGGAGTTCAGATTTATAAAAAGGAATTTCTTCATTAAAGCAGGAGGTTCAATAAGCATTGAGGATTTCAATGACTCTAAAAGTATTCAAATTCTTGGCTACTGTGCACCTAGGCCTATGTAGACATTAAGTGTGTGGAGAGTGAAGCTTAGAGTAAGAAAGTAAGGTTATAAAATATAAGCAAAAAGGAAAAAAAAACTAAAAAATAATACCAAAAGAGCGCCATGCTAGTATGTTGTGCAAACACACCAGGGCACACCTCAGCTTTGAAATGGCTTCTGAAAGTAACAAGCGAAAGAAAAGGCCCAAGGTGAGGAGAGGTGCTTGAAAAATTAAAAAAAAAAATGAAAAATGTAAAGAGAGAGAGAGCGTGAGACAGACAGATGGACAGCCAGAGATAGAGAGAAGACAGAGGCCACCCTACCTTGTCTGAATATTTTGGGAGTCTAGGAGATGGATTTAGAGCATAACTTTTCTGAACACACCAGGACACACCTCAGCTTTAAAATGGCTTCTTGTCTGAATCTGGACTGCAGCTTTCTACTCTTGTGAGAGTATTCAGGCTAGATTTCAGGTATTATCTTCTTTCATTTGTCCACTCACTCATTCAACAAATGTTTATTGAGGAACTAAAATGTGCTAAGAATATGCTGGATATCAGGAATCCTACGATTATTTTTTTCCTCTTCATGTTTCTGCATTGGTGAGGATATTCATCTCTCCTTAGTGGGGTGAATCACACCATTGTGAAGAAACCAATTGTGAAGAAAATTAGCCATTGGAGAGAAAAGGATGTTATATTGTTCTCTCTCTCTCTCTCTCTCTCTCTCTCTGTGTGTGTGTGTGTAATTGGGCATTTGCACAACTGTCCTTATACTTTAGTCAAAAAATTTAAATTTATGGTAGTATCAGTGTTTCTTGGGAAGTACTTTTTAGTAACAAGATATGTTCCTACTGTATTTCCTACAATTTGTGATCTTATTTATTGAAAGCAGTAGCATTGGTTAATGATGAGAACATCTCTATTTTAAAAAGTGGTAAACAGCGGCTTCTAAAATGGTGTATCTGTATTGGGTCCTTCAATGTATTGAATTTTAACAATTTGTATCCAATCTAGAAGAATTTTTTCCCTATGCCTTTTAGAGCTTCTTTTACCTCCTTATTTCTCAAGCTGTAGATCAGAGGGTTCAACATGGGAATCATAATGCCATAAAATATGGAGGCCACTTTCATATTCTCCTGAGAATTATTAGAATGAGGCTGTAAGTACATGTAAAAAAGGGGTCCATAGAATATGGTGACAGTGGTCAGATGGGAGGCACATGTGGAGAAGGCCTTTTTCTTCCCTTCAGTAGAAGACATCTTTAGGATGGCAGAAATGATGAGTATGTAGGAGAAGATGACAACCAACACAGTGGACATCAGGTTAAATCCTACAAAGACTAAAAGCAGCATGATGTTGAGGTCAATGTTGGAGCATGAAAGGGCAAGAATTGGAGGAACATCACAGAAAAAGTGGTTGATGTTGTTGGACTTGCAGAAGGACAGGGAAAATGTAAATCCTGTGTGTACAGAGGTATTTATTGAGCCTATGATATATGAACCAGCTACCAACAGGATGCAGAATGTTCGGGACATTATTATGGGATAGTGGAGTGGCTTACAGATGGCTACATAGCGGTCTACAGCCATAGCAGCCAGGAGGTAAATGTCACTGGTTGCGAATGTTCCATAAACCAGTAATTGCATCACACAGCCCCCAAATGATATTGAGTTATTCTCTACTATGAAGTTTTGCAGCATCTTGGGAGTGATAGCTGAGGTATAGCAGATATCAACAAAAGCCAAATGTTGTAGGAAAAAGTACATGGGTGTTTGAAGTCTGGAATCTGTATTGATGAGAAGGATCATCCCAATATTACCCACCATGGAGATTGTATAGATCACCAGGAACACAACAAAGAGGACATACTGATACTTGTGTTGAGCACCAAATCCCAGAAGAAAGAATTCAATCATTCCAGTGTTATTTTCTTGTGTCATTGCCACCAGAATTCTAGGAAGAACCAAGAGAAGGAGGGAAATGTGACTTCTTGAAGTGAAAAGTCTGAGTTTCATGTAACTTTTGACACAGATTTTCATAATAAGCCTTCATATTTTTCCAATTAAAAAATATTTATTGAGACTAGAAGATGGTGTAATGGTTATGTCACTGGACTCCCACATAGTTGACCACAGTTTGAGTACCAGACCCGGCACTTAAAATGCACACTGGGCATGTGTGCATGTGTGCCCAAAGTCCAGAGAGGAGAATGGGGGGAGAAGGGATTGCAGAGTGGCCACACTCCCTTGGGGGGTGATTTCTTGTTTTCTATCTTTATCTCTCTCTCTGTCTGTCTGGCATGTGCATGTGGTTTATAGCAAAAATCTCTCTCTCTAAAAAAAAAAAATATATTGATAACCAAGTAGAGTGTGATATTTGAGCCATAGGTTTATCTTAAAAATGAAGACTGCTGGGACTAGCAGTTGGCATAATGGCTATGTTGCTTGACTCTTATGTAGTCGACCGTGGTTTGAGTCCTGGACCTGGTGGCTTAAACTTATGCCGGCCACATGTGTGTACATGCACAAGAGCCCAAGAGAAAAATGGAGGAGAAGGGATCATGGCATAGCCATTCCCCCTAGGAGTGATTTCTCGCTTTCTGTCTCTCCATCTCTCTCTGTCTTTCTGGTGAGCACACACGCCCTATAGTCAAAAAAACAAAACAAAACAAAACAAAAACAAAACAGAAAACAAACAAACAAAACTCTCAAAGAAAATGAAGACTGTTTAATAGAACAATATTGATTTTAATATGCATAGTCTAAGGAACATAGTTTAATGCTTTTCCCACTATGTAAAGCAGGTATACACACTTAAATAAAGATAACATTAAAACATAATTACGTTCTGTTTTTAGCAACCTCTGGTTTTTCCTAGCCACTTAGCATTTTAATTGTAGTTCAAGCTCTTGAAATAAGTAGAATTGGAGAAATTTTTTGAGATATTTTCATGTTGCATGTGTTTGAAGGCTTCATTTAGTGTGTTTGTACTTTTTCCAGAGTGCAGTTTCTATCTAAGTGCTGTTCTTTGCAATCCATATATTCTTATTATAAAAATAAATTCCTGAAAGCTAGATTTGCATTTCTCATTTTGTGTTTTTTAAGTTATAGCTTAGCCTAAAAAAAGCCTCATTGTTTAATAATTTAATACTAATGATGGCTACTTTAAATCATAGATCTCTTTTTGGTTTCTGACTTATGCTATCTTTATCCTTAGTTATGCATACAGCTGAGATGTTCTTATCCATGATTTTTCATGGACTACAAGTTCTCAAACTCTCTAATTCTTGTGCCTTTATTATTATTTTTTAAAAACATTTATCATTTCTTTTTACATTTAATTATACATCTCTAAAGCACACAATATGGGCTTTCAAAATATATGTGCAGCACTTGACACTCAAATCAAGAATATTACCATAATTTTTAACAAAATTTTACATTCCTATCTTTGTTGTGTCTTTTTTTAAAAATATCTTCTTCCAACCCAACACCCAGTGAAAAACCAGAATCCATGTGCATCTGAGATAAGAAGTAACATATAATCCATCAAATGACCAGAAACCACCACCACAGAGGCACAAGAGATATCAGAAATCAAGAAAATATCTCTCCCCCAAGGGGAAAGAACAACCTTTCATCATCCACAGACAATATAATGGAACTCCTGGAAAAGTCAGATGAAGAATTTAGGATATTCATAGTGACAAAACTAACAGAGATGCAAGAGAAGAGAAACAACAAACTCCAGAAAATGCAGGAGAAAGGAGACAATGAGTTCCAAGAGGTGAGGAAGTTCTTCCATGATCTGAATGAGGAAATACCATAAAAAAGAATCAAATGGTACTGTTAGAGATGAAGGCTGTAATGCAGAAAATCAAAATCTCCCTTGAAAGTATTAAAAGCAGATTAGATCGTGCAGAAGGTCAAACCTCAGATGAAGAAGACAGAATCTTTGACATAGAAACATTCACCAAAAAAGACTGAGAAAATAACCCTCAAAAATGAGAATAATATATGAGTAATACTAGATACTATTAGAGGCCCAAATATCCAGATAATTGATATCCTAGAAAGTGAAGAAACTAATAAGGACATTGATAATCAAATCCATGAGGTCCTGGAAGAATACTTACCAAACCTAGAGAGGCATTCAAATATCCAGAACCAAGCTATACAAAGGACCCCATATAGAATCAACCTGAGAAGCTCTTCTCCAAGGCACATCATAACCAGATTGACCAAAACCCCAGACAGAGACAAGATACTAAAATTGGAAAGAGAAACTTCAAGTTACTTTCAAAGGATATCCCATCAGGCTAACATCAGACATCTCATCAGAAACAATGTAAGCAAGAAAAGAATGGGAAAATATATTCAAAGCACTAAGTGAAAAACAATTTCAACCAAAAATACTGTATCCAGCAAGATTATCATTCATGAGGGAAGAAAAAATTAAAACATTCTCAGATAACCAAAACCTGAAAGAATTTATCAACCCTAGACCAGCTCTTTGAGAAGTTCTGAAAGGAGTACGGTACCAGGAAAGCTAAAGACAGACAAATAAGAACAAAAAACTCCCAAGAGAAAGGCCAACTTAATGGTAGGGACAAGTTCTGAAATATCATTAATAATGTTGAATGTTAATGGAAAGTTCAGATCACATAGACCCCTTTTGTGAATCAATAAAATGTGAAAAAAAAAAGTTTAGTATGGAAGGGAGGGAGGGGAAAGGGGAAGGAAAAAAACAGGTAAAATATGCTTAGTTGACAATAAATGAGAAGCTATTTGCTGAAGATAATGTATATAGTAATATCTTTGTCTTTATTGACATGCATAGTTTTTGTGTTGGAAAAAGAAATATATACTATAAAGACGTGATAAAATGTAAATTAAAATAAATAAAAGCAACAATGATACACACACACACAGTTTTGTAAGAATTATTTATCTATTTAACTTTACTTAATATTATTTTTAAATTTGAGCAGAGAGAGAGAGAAAGGAAAAGTAAGAAAGCAAGTGCCAGGTATGGGACTTTAACTGTAGGAGGTCTAGTGCCTTAACTACCATGCCACCTGCTGACCCCTGTTGTGTCTATTTTTTTTTTTTTTTTAGAGCTTTTTGCCCTAGAGGAGTGGGAGAGTGTGTGTGTGGAGGGTGAGGGGTGAAAACGATAACATAGTGAGAGGAAAGTGAGAAATCATCCCCCAGGGGTCATAGCCATGCCACAATCCCTTCTCCATTCTTCTCCCGGAATCATGGGCACTCACGCACATGTGCCCTGAGTGATTTTCAAGCCACTGAGACTGGGACTCAAACTGCAGTTAGCCATGTGAGAGTCCAGCTTCATAACTGCTATGCCATCTGCTGGTCCCATTGTGTCTTTATTTCTAAGCACCATTTTTATATTGCCAAACTTGATCATTGTGGACTAATATGTCATAGACCCTTGTTATGGCAGAAATTGGCATGCTGCCCACTCTTATCGGTGTCTTTGCTCTGGGTACAGAGCCACCCCACACTTTGTGCTTATATGTGGCTATGGTATCATGTTCTGCCAATGCCATGTGGGTAAAAGTAATGTGTGCTATCTGTAGGACTGAACCAACTTCTCCCTCCTCTTGGCCACCTGCAAATTGGAATTACGACTTCCTACATCTATCTTCATCATCTTTTGGTTGGATATTGACCTTAAGGGAAACTTTGCAAGTCATGCGTTCATATCATTCTTGAAGATGCAATGTTTTAAATATGTCCCACCTTCCATTTCACATTTTGAGGTTGGTTGTGACAGGATTAAATGGGTGAAAGCTTAATTCAGCATAGTACTGAATGGTGGGGATTTTGGAAGGAGATTAGAATTAAAGATATCAGGGCAGAGCCATCATTCTTGAAATCTGATGGATTTTTATCAGGAGATAGAATAAGACAGAGACACTAACACTCTAACTTTTGCTCTCTGCATGTACCCATGAGCTAGAAAACTCTCAACAGATGTGGTCCCTGGACCGTGGACCTCCAAACCATGTGGTGAATAAACTTATTTCAACCACTTTCTGTTTTTAGCTATAGAATGGACCAGATAAAATAAAGAATGTCCAGTAAAATATGAAATGATATGAAGAACAGATATATTTTTTAAAATATGACATGGGAAATTCTAAAAATTACTTACTGTTCATCTAAAATTCAAATTTACTTGGATATCTCGTATTTTTATTTGCTAAGTCTGGCAACCATACTTTTGCTTCTGCCAGTCTTCTTCAGGTTGGGTTCTTGAATAATTGTGGATCTGAGTCCCCATGTTGGGAATGTTTTTCTATGTGATTGAGAACTTATATTGTGAGAAATCACTGAGATTTTGAAATTTATTGATTATGACAACTAATGTTTTCTAACCCAATGACATTGTCATCATATTCCACATTTATGATTTATTAAAAAATAAAGAAAACATTTTTAGATATCATAAGAGCAGAGAATTTAATCTAGAAAGTGAACTAATGATTATATATCTTTTTCTATCTTTTTATTTTTTTATTTTTTTTCTTTTTAATTAAATTTATTTATTTACATTCATTCACTGTACATCATTACAGCATACAAAGTGAGATTTTCCATCTAGAGTACACTGTATATTGTCTCAATCAAGCACATCAACATACGTGTTACCGTCAGCAAATAATTTTCCATTTCTTGTATATACTTTCAATCATATTGTTTGGCTTACAATGAGACCATGTCGATATGTGAACATTTCTCCTCAGACCCGTTGATCGAAATATCTTCAACAGGTAACACCACACCTCCCCATCCCATCAATGCTCTACCTCTGTATCCCTTCTCCAAATGTCTTTTCGTTAGGCCTAAACGCTATGTAAACAATTATTATTCTGAATATAGGGAATAATGAGAAGAAAAAAGTCTGTACATGTTTAGTACTAATGCAACCTATTAAAAATTAAAAAAAAAACCGAAATTGAACTAATGAGTGATAATGTGTTATCACACCCAGGATAACCAAATTCTCAGTCATCAATGGAAAAGCTTAGAACTAACTAGATTTATACTGCAGAATCCTCAGAAAGCTCAGGAATTGATATCGACACAAATTGCAAGAGCCTGAAGAGGGCATTGAAAGAATGAAGATTATTTGGAGCCCTCTAAGCAGCAACTTAGAGTGAACATTAGTAGCTTACCTGAGAACTCAGCTCCCTACAGACATTGGTATGAGCAGACGAACAAGGCTTGCTTGATATCTGAAGAACAGAAAAACGGGAAAAGGTAGGAGGAAGCAGAAACTACAAGTGACAAGGAACATCTTTAAACAACCTCTCTCAAAACACATTACACATATTATATGTTTTATATGTATATATGTAAATGCACAATGTGTATATAAATTGTATATAATATAAAGACAGAATAATTATATCTAGATTTATATGTATAATTGTATTTGTATATATAATTATATATGTACGTATAATTTGTACTAGTATATGTAATTTTTTTTCTATATAAATAAAACAAAATTTAGCTACATATATTTTATGGTTGCTGGTACTTTCATGGTAGATAACTGAAAATGTAGTAATTGGATGATATATAAGGAGATTAAAAAATATTAGCTTTGGGTCCAGCAGATGGTGGAATGGTTACATTGCTGGACTCCCATACAGTTGACCACAGTTTGAGTTCTGGACCTGGTGGTTTTAAACTCATGCTGGGCTCGTGTGTGTGTTGGCACACGCGCACGCCCCAGATCCCAAGAGAATGGAGTAGAAGGGATTGTGGCATGGTCATCCTCCTGAGGGGATGATTTCTTCCTCTCTGTCTCTCTCTCTCTCTCTCTGTTCCTCTCTGTCTCTCTCTCTCTCTCTGGCTAGTGCACACTCCCTATAGCAAAAATCTTCCTCTCTCTTTGTGCATATGTACATGTACATATATGTACATATACAGATATATATTTAATTTATTATTATTTATATATTAAATCGCTATACATATTTATAATTATACACACACACATACACACACACACACACACACACACATATATATATATATACACACACACACACACACACACATATATATATATATATATATATATATATATATATATATATAAAATTCACATGACCAACCTTAGTTCAAGTCCCAGACCTGGCTGTTTGCTTTCTCACTGCCTGCCTACTCCCTTTCTGGTCAAATTAAAATAAATAAATAAAATAAATAAAGTTCGGGACCAGCAGTTGGTCTAATGGCTATGTCACTGGACTCTCATGTAGTCGACCGTGGTTCGAGTCCTGGACCTGGTGGCTTAAACTCACGCCAGGTGCATGTGCGTGCATGCCCAAGATCCTGAGAGGAGAATGGAGGAGAAGGGATTGTGGAGTGGCCATTCTCCTGGGGGGTGATTTCTCGCTTTCTGTCTCTCTGTCTCTCTGTCTTTCTGGTGAGCGCACATGCCCTATAGCAAAAACCTCTCCAAAATAAATAAATAAATAAATAAATAAATAAATAAATAAAATTCAATAAAATGATACTTTTTTAAAAAAAGAAAAACCATATTCTGTGATATAAAACCTCCACTAATTTAAAAGAATTGAAACCAAAGAATTAAAACCATACAGTGTGTGTTTTCTGAACATGATGGAATCAAATAAAGTCTCAGACAACAGAAAAGCAACAGCAGGGTGTAAAAAAAGGGATATTGCCAATTTACATACATAGTCTTCAAAAAAAAAAAGAAGAAAAGAAAAACTGAGTAGAACAAAAATTGAAGATGAACATGGTATTATTGGTTGAAAATAATGACTATGGTAGTACCCTTGATTTGATTATTGCACACTGCATGAATATTTTGAAGATTTATATTATACCCCACACAGATGCACAACAGTTAAATATAGATAAGCAACTATAAAAAAATAAAATATAAAAGGGAAACAACAGGAAATTCCAAACACTTGGAAACATGACAACTCATCTCTAAGTAATTCATTGGTCCAAGAGGAAATCTCAAGAGAAATTGAAAAATTGAACTGAATAAAAATATAATACTTCAAATTTGTAGGGTGCAACTAAAGCAGTGTTGAGAATGAATATTTTAGCACTAATGGCTTACATTAGAAAAGAGAAAAGGTTTCAAATCAAAAACATAAGCTTTTTTCTCCCCAAATAATTGAAAAAAAAAGAAATGAAGTCAAAGTAAGGAGAAGGGAGATGATACTAAAACTAAGAGCAGAAGCCAATATTGGAAAAAAAAAACAGTAGAAAAAATGATAAAATAAATGTTTGCTCTTTGAAAATGAATCAATAAAATTTAAAAACCTCTAAACTGTCTGACAGAATAAAAAAGAAAGACACAAATTACTCAATCAGGATGAAAAGGGCAACATTACATACATTAAAGACATAAAAAAGATAAAAGAACACTATCTGCAGCACTTCTACACAATGAATTTAGTAACAGAGATGAAATAAGTCTTTCAAAAGTACAAACTACCACAACTAATACAAAATAGATAATTTGAATAGCCCGAGACTAATTAGGAAAATTAAACCTATAAATAAAAAAACTTTCTATTAAAAACTTACTACATAATTTACACAACGTTTAAAGAAGTAAAAGCAATTTTTTACAACCTCTTTCAGAAAATTGACATGAGGGACCAGCAGTTAGCGTAATGGCTATGTCGTTGAACTCCCATGTAGTTGACCGTGGTTCGAGTCCCGGTTCCGGTGGCTTAAACTCATGCCAGGCGTGTGTGCATGCATGCTCAAGATCCCGAGAGGAGTATGGAAAAGAAGGTATTGTGGCATGGCCATCCCTCCCGGGGGGGGGGGGGATTTCTCGCTTTCTATCTCTCTCTCTCTGTCTTTATGGCGAGCACACACGCCCTATCGCCCTATAGCAAAAACCTCTCCAAAAAAAAAAAAAGAAACTTGATACAAAAGAACACTTCCCAACTTATTTTATGAATCTGGCATTATTCTGATAAGAAAAACAGGTAAAAATAGTAAACACACACACACATGCATTACAGTCCAATATCTCTCATGAATATAGATGCAAAAATCTTTGACAAATTTTAGTAACTATAAGATAGCTCTCTATATGAAAAGTCTTAACCTTTCTGGAAGACAATTTTTTCCATAGGTATGGGGTGGATGGATGAGGATCAGTTTCAGGATGACTCAAGCACATTACTTTTTTTTTTTTTTTTTTTAAGTTCTTTGCCAGAGGGTGTGCACTCGCTGAAGATTCAGATGGTAAGAGGGAAAATGAGAAATTACTCTGTAGGGCAGATGGCCACACTTCCCTTCTTCTTCATTCTGCTCTTGAATTTTGGGAACATATGCACAAGCACCCAGCTAGTTTCAAGTTACTGGATCTGGGACTTGAACCGTGGTTGACCATGTGGAAATCCAAGAGCCTTAACCACTGTGCCACCTGCTGGCCCCTGAGCACATTACATTTATTATGCACTTTATTTTTATTATTATTATTATTATTATTATTTTTGAGAGGTTTTTGCTATAGGGTGCGTGCGCTCGCCAGACAGACAAGGACATAGAGAGAGAAAGCGAGAAATCACCCCCCAGGGGGGATGGCCACGCCACAATCCCTTCTCCTCCATTCTCCTCTCAGGATCTTGGGCACGCACGCACACGCGCCCGGCATGAGTTTTAAGCCACCAGGTCCGGGACACGAACCGTGGTCGACTACGTGGGAGTCCAGCGACATAGCCATTATGCTAACTGCTGGTTCCCTATTTTTATTATTATTACATTATAATACATAATGAAATAATTACACAATCCACCATCATTCAGAATCTGTGGGAGCCCTGAGCTTGTTTTCCAACAACTAGCTGTCCCATCTGGGGGTTTCTGTGAGAATCTAATGCCACTGCTGATCTGACAGGCAGAGTTCAAGTGGTAATACAACACAGAAGAATTCACAGAAATGTCAAAAACAGTATTCAGGGGACCCACAGTTGGCGTAATGGCTGTGTTGCTGGACTCCCATGTAGTTGACTGCAGTTCGAGTCCCAGACCCGGTAGGTTAAATTTATGCCGGGTATGTGTGAGTGTCTGCCCAAGATCCTGAGAGGAGAATGGGGGAGAAGGGATTGCAGCATGGCTATCCCTCTGGGGGTGATTTCTCGCTTTCTGTCTCTCTGTCTTTCTGGTGAGTGTACGTGCCCTATAGCAAAGAAAACTCTCTCTCTCTCTCAAAAAAAAAAAAAAAAAAAAAAAAAAAAAAACCAAACAAACAAAAAACCAAAAACAAACAAACAAAAAAACCAGAATTCATTATAAAAAAAAGAGATGCAAGAAAAAAATGAACAACCAATTTTATGAGATGAGAAAATCATTCCATAACATAAAGGAGGGATTCTATAAAGAAACAGAGAAGAATCAAACAGACTTCTGGAGATGAAGAATACAATAAGGAAAATGAAAATCTCCCTCAAAAGTATTAGCAGCAGGGGGACCAGCAGGTGGCAGGGTGGTTAAGGAGCTGGACTTCCACGTGGTTAATTGCAGTTCAAGTCCTCAACCTGGTGGCTTTAAAATCACACCAGGTATGTGTGTATGAATGTCCAAAATCCCAGGAGGAGAATGAAACAGAAAGGACTGCAGCATGGCCATACCCCCACCCCGGGGGATGATTTCTCTTTTCCTTTCATTGTCTCTGTCTCTCTCCTTTCAGCAAGCACGCATGCCCTACAGTGCTAACATTAAAAGAAATGTTAGCAGCAGGTTGCACCATATAGAAGAATCTCTGACCTTGAAGGCAAAGCCTCCAACTTAGTCCAAACTACCAGAAAGAATGAGAAAATAACCAAAATAAATAACAAATAGCAAATATTAGACACAACTGAATGGTCAAATATCCACATATTGGCTATTCCAGAAGGTGCAGAGATAGGAAAATGCATGGCAAATCTCTTTCCTGAAATACTATCTGAAAAATGACCAAATCTGGAGAAACATACATACATCCAGATCCAGAAAATACAAAAAAATGCCAAATAAAATCAACATAACAATATCCTCCCCAAGGCACATCATAGCCAAATTGGTAAAAATTGAAGACAAACACAATATTCTTAAAATAGCAAGAGGGAAATTTCAAGTAACTTACAAAAGTTACCCCCTTAGACTAACCGCCGACTTCTTAACTAAAACACTACAGGCAACGTAAGAAGGAGAAGACATATTTAAATCCTTGAAGGAAAAGAAAAAATTCAGTCAAGACTACCATGCTTGACAAGATTATTCTTTAAACAGGAAGGAGAAGTAAAATCCCCAGATAAACAAAAAGTGAAAGGACTCACCAATACTAGACCAACTCTTCAAGAAATACTCAAGGAAATGCTATTTTAGAAAAATAAAAGGAAGGCAAATAGAAATAAGAGAACACAAGACAACTATAAAAAATGACTAACAAAATGGCAAAGATAAGTGCATAAATATTGGTAATAATGTTAAATATTAATGGATTAAATTATCCAATTAAAATATGTAGATTGGCTGAATGGAAAAATAAAAGAGCCTTCTATATGTTGCTTACATGAAACAGACCTCAGTGATAAAGACATGAATAAGCTTTAAGTAAAGGGCTTGAAAAGTCATTTAACACAAACAGAAAACGTAACAAGGCCAGAGTTGCAATACTGATATCAGATAAAATAGATTTCAAGACAAAATATATTCAAGAAAGTCTGCTAGATCTAAAGAAGGATAGACTGTAACACATTAATTGTGGGAGATTTTAACATCCCATTGTCACCACAATTTTTTGTTAGGACAAAAAATAAAGACATAGTAACTAAATACCATAAATCAAATAGGACTAATAGATGTTTACAGACCATTTCACCCAATATACATTTTACTCACCCCTACCCAGAAAATATTAGGAGATCAACCACATGATAGGGCACATAACAAGACTTCACAAAGTAAAATGTATAGAAACTATGCCCCGTATTTTTCTCTTTTTTTTTTTTTTTTTTTTTTTTTGAGAGGTTTTTCGCTATAGGGCTCCTGCACTTGCCAGAAAGAGAGACAGAAAGCAAGAAATCACCCCCCAGGGGGATAGCCACGCCGCAATCCCTTCTCCTCCATTCTCCTCTCAGGATCCTGGGCACGCACGCACACGCACCCAGCGTGTTTTAAGCCACCGGGTCCGGGACACGAACCGCGGTCGGCTACGTGGGAGTCCAGTGACATAGCCATTACTCCAACTTCTGGTCCTGCCACGTATTTTTTCTGACAATGGAATTAAACATGAAATCAACTACAGAAAGAGCACTCAAAAAATACACAAAAAAATAGAAACTAAACAACCTACTCCTAAACAACTTTAAAACTAATGAAGAAATTAAACCTGAAATCAAAAGATTTATTAAAAACAGTAAGAATGAAAACAGTTCCTCAGAATCTTTGGGATACAGTGAAAACAGTCATAAGAGGGAGTAGAGTCTGAAGAAGGACATTAAGGAGAAAAATAGAGAGGCAAGGCATTTATGGGAAAAAGAAATGGATTATTATCTAGTGAAGGTAACTTTCTAGAATGGTGAACTGGACTGGTGAGAAATGTACACATGTTGGAATATTCACTTTGTAAGCTAAGTAACGTGATTGAATGTATAAAATAAATAGAAATAAAAATAAAAATAAAAAGAGGGAAGTTTATAGCATTTAGTGCTCACAGAAAAAATAGAAAGCTAAAAAATAAATAACCCAACAACACATTACAGAGAGGTAATAAAACAGCAATAATAACAACAAACTAATAGAAAACAGAAGAAAAGAAATAATAATTAGAATAGAAATAAATGAAATAGAGAATTTAAAAAATACTATACAAAAAATAAAACTGAAAGCTGAGTTTTGGAGAGGATAAACAAAATCAGCACACTGTTAGGTAGAGTAATAAAGATAGAAATAAACCAGGTAATTAAAATCAGTAATGAAACAAGTAATATTACAACAGATATAACAGAAATACAAAGGATCATGAGAGAATACTACAAAAAACTACACACCAAAAAAACAAGAAAAATCTAGATGAGATAGACAAATTTCTGGACACATATAATTTGCCTAGATTGAACCAGGAAGAAACAGAAAGAAACACAGCAATAAGAAGCAATTAGTTTGTAGTTTGAATCAGTAGTAAATACTCTCCCAACAAAGAAAAGGCCAGGTCTGGACAGCTATACTTTTGAATTTCACAAAACTTTTTTTTTTTTTTTTTGGAGAGGTTTTCACTATAGGGCGCGTGTGCTTGCCAGAAAGACAGAGAGAGACAGAGAGACAGAAAGCGAGAAATCACCCCCCAGGGGGGATGGCCACGCCACAATCCCTTCTCCTCCATTCTCCTCTCGGGATCTTGGGCATGCATGCACATGCGCCCGGCATGAGTTTAAGCCACCAGGTCCAGGACTCAAACCACAGTTGACTACATGGGAGTCCAGCGACATAGCCATTATGCTAACTGCTGGTCCCAAATTTCACAAAACTTTTTTAAAAAAGAGCTAATTTCAATTTTCCTCAAACTAATTCTAAACATACAAAAAGAAAAATATCTCCCAAATCCATTCCATGACCTCCATCATCTTGATACCAAAAGTAGATACGGACATAAAAAAACTACAGACCAATATCCTGATGAATACAGATACAAAAATCTTGAATAAGATACTAGAAAATTGAACCCAACACATAAAAAAATTGTACACCATGGCTAGGTAGACTTTATCCTAGGGATGTGAGGGTAGTTCAACATATACAAGACAATAAGTGTAATATAACACATTAATATGCAAGATAAGGTAAGATAAAACCATATGGTCATATAAATGAAGAAAAAGCATTTGATAAAACATGATATTCCTTCATGATTAAGACTTTCAGTAATATAAGTATAGAAGGTAAATTCACAATAATAAATCCATATATTAAAAAACCCATAGCTAACATCATACAGAGTAAAGAAAAGCTGGAAGATTTCCCACTAAAACTGTAAAAAGACAAGGTTGCCTACTTTCTCCAGTCGTTTTCAACATAGTGCTGGAAGTCCTAGTCAATGTAATAACACACAAAAAATGAAATAAAAGACATTGAAAAATGAAAATAAGAAGTGAAACTGTCCCTATTTACAGATGATATGACTAGATACATAGAAGATGCAAAAGAATTCTTGAGGGCACTGCTAGAAGTGATAATTAAATTCAGTAAAATGGCAAAACACAAAATCAATATATAAAAGCCTCTTTTTAAAAAACACACCAACAACGAAAAGACTGAGGTAGAACTAAGGATAGTAATCACATTTACAATAGTAGTAAAACAACAACAAAAAACAAAACAAAAAACCCCTACACAATAGAAATAGACCTAAACAAAGAGGCAAACAACCTCTATAAGAAAAACTATAAAGAACTAAAGGCATCCCATTTCTTGGATTTGAAGAGCAATATAGCAAAAATGTCAATTCTACCCAAACTAATTTAAAAATTCAAAGCAATTGTGACTAAATTACTGTTAACACTATTCACAGGTATACAAAAAGCAATTATAAAATATCTTTGGAATAGCAAACAGTCCCATATTGCCAAGAAAATACTGTGTAAAAAGAATAAAGTAGGAGACACCTCACTCACCTACCTCAAAATATATTACAAAGCTATGATAATAAAAACAGCATGGTACTGGCACCAAAACAGACACATAGATCAATGGAACAGAATAGAGAGTACAGAAAGAAAAAATCCAAACATACAGCCAACTGAGTTTTGATAAAGGACACAAGATAATCCTTTGGAGGATTATGTTTTCAGCAAATGGTGCTGGAAGAACTGGATATCCACTTGCAGAAAAATGAAAGTGGACCTATATCTCTCACTATTAACAAAATCAATACAAAATAGATAAAATGTCTAAATGTAAAACCTTAAACCCTAAAATTACTTACTTGTAATACACAAAGAAAACACTTGAAGATATTGGCATAGACAAAGATTTCTTTGATAAGACCCTTAAAACAGAGGCAATAATTCCAAAAATAGATAACTGTGATTACATCAAGCCAAAACGCTGTTGCACAGCAGTTTCTTTATTGAGGAAACAATAAATAGAGTGAAGAGACAATCCACAAAATAGGAGAGTGTTTTTGTAAACTATGCTTTAGGTAAAGGGCTGGTAACCAGAATACATAGGGAACTCAAAGAGCTCACCTGCAGGGACCAGCAGATGGCATAGCAATTACCTTGCTGGACTCCCACATGGCTGACTGTAGTGAGTCCCAAGCCCAGAGGCTTGAAACTCATGCCAGACATGGGTGCATGGGTGCATGCATGCCCAGATTCCTGAGAGAAGAATGCAGGAGAAGGGGTTGTGGTGGGGCCATCCCCATGCGGAGGTCGGGGGTGTCGTGGTGATGATTTCTCACTTTCCATCTCTCTGGTGAGCGCATACACCCTATAGCAAAAATCTCTCTATAAAAAAGAATAATCCAGTGAAAAAATTAGACATGAGTTGGACAATTCTCTAAAAGATATTCAAATGGCCAAAAAGCATAAGAAAAAATGGTCAATGTTTTTTATCAAAAGGAAAATATAAATCAAACCCACATGAAACACCACTTAACCCCAGTCAGAATGGTTATGTTAAAAAAAAATGAAGAGTTCTGGAACCAGCAGCTGGTGTAAATAGCTATGTTACTGGACTCCCATGTAGTCCACTGTGGTTCGAGTGCCAGACCCGGTGGCTTAAATTCACACTGGGTGCATGTGCATGCGTGCCCAAGATCCCGAGAGGAGAATGGAGGAGAAGGGATTGGGGCATGGCCATCACCCTGGGAGGGGTGATTTCTCACTTTCTGTCTTTCTGTCTCGTCTTTCTGGCAAGTGCATGCGCCCTATAGCAAAAACCTCCAAAAACGAAAAATAAAAAGAGTACTGAGGGAGTTGTGGTGAAAAGAGAGTCCTCCTAAACTGTTAGTGGGAATGTAAATTACTACAGAAACTGTAGGAAATAATATAGAGGTTCACCAAAAAATAAAACTATTATATCCCACACCTTGGTATTTACCAAAAGGGCAGAAAAAGCCTTAGTTGTAAAGACACTTGCACATTCCTTATTTATTGCACTATTATTCACAGTTGTTAAGACAGGGAGTTAACTGAAACGCCCAAGAATAGAGAATCAGATCGAAAAAAGTGGCACATATACACTATAGAATACTATTCAACCATAAAGAACAGCAAGACTCTGTCATCTGATGAATATAGATGATTTAATACTAAGCAAAGCAAGCCAGACTATGCAAGACAAACATTATATAGGCCTGCTCAATCTATACTGAGTGTCTTGTCTCTGTAACAACAATCAAAAGATCTGAAGATAAAATAGTAGGAGAGGCAAATGCAGATAACTGAAACTGTATAGGAAGGGATGGATTGTCAGATGTGGTAAGGAGGGACTCAGGAAAGCTAATTTAACAGACATTGAGTATAAAATTATCTGTTGAAAATGATATATATGGTAATATCTTTGACTTGGTTGATCTACATTGCAAACATGCTTTAAAAAACCATATTGTATATTATAAAATGAACAGTGATTAAATGTAAATTAAAAAGTTTTTAAAAAATTATTATTATTATTTACTTTGCTATAGGGTATATGCACTTACCAGAGAGAGAAAAATAAAAAGAAAGAGAGAGAAAATGAGAAAACAAGCCTCCAGGTCTGGGACTCGAACCATGATCAGCCATGTGGGAGTCCAGCACCTTAACCACTATGCCACCTGCCATGCCCATAAATGAGAATCTTAAAATAAAATAAAAATATAAAAAACTCTCAAACTCAACATTAAAAAATTCAAATTAGAGAATGATAAAAAGATGTAAACATAATTTTTACCAAATATGGCTATAATAATGGTAAATAACATGAAAAGATGTTCAGCCATAATTATCCATCAGAAAAATGTAATTTAACAAAGTGATCAGATATCACTAAAGAATGGCTAGAAAAATAGCAACAATACCAAAAGCTATTAAGCAGGGTAAGTGAATATCTCATTACATGTTGGTAGAAATGTCAATAGTACTGTTACTCTGGAAAACAACGAACGAACTAGACACATATTTATACAACTCAGTCCAGGCACTCCTGGACAAATACGCTTACAAATAACTCATTTTCACACAGAAATCCATGCATATTTTTTTTATAACAACTCTTCTTTTGTAATAGCTAAAAACTGTAGACAACCAATTGCCCAATAGTAAGTAAATGATAAAACAAACTGTGATACATCTGTACTGTGAAATTTTACTCAGCAAAAAAGAGGAACAAACTTGACACATGCAACAACTTGGATGGATCTCAAGAGCATTCTGTTGAGTGAGAAAAAGTCAGTCTCAAAAGGTCATATATTATATGATTCCATTTACATAGCACTCTCAGAAAGACAAAATTTTAGAGATAGAGAACAGATTAGTGATTGACAAGTGTTAGGGTGGAAGCAGGAGAGGACATTGTGTAACTACAAGGAGTAGCATGAGGGTGATCTGTAGAATGCAGGATCCATAGTAGAAAAAATTATCTTAATGCAGGGATGGTTATACAAATCTACACATGTATGAAGTGTCATAGAGGTATACGCACACATTGTTTCAATATCCTGGTTTGATGTTGTATAATTGTGTAAGATTTAAACATGGAGAGAAAACGGGGTGAAGGATACATGAGTCCTCTGTACTATCTTTAAAATTCTTTTGTATCTAAGCATATTATAGTAAAAAGTTTAAAAGATGAGGAGGAGATAGCAAATCCTACTTTGTAATGATGCGAAGTTCGAGTTAGCAAATTCATGTAAATTTCCAAGTATAACGCCAGGTATTGGATGCCTGCTCACCAAATGACCATAATGATAATGCAAATAAGACCTTAAAAACATATATATATATATATAGATTGGCTTATTGATTAATCAACAGTCAGTTTCATTCAATCATTTATCCATTCATATCCTTTCTCTGGCAACATTCAGAGCAAATCAAATCCTTACTCTACTAAAATGACATCTTTAGGGGTGAAGGGATTCCTTTTGGTCTTGGTGTGAAACATGCTGTGACTTAACCTTTTGCTCCACCATTTCCAGGACATACTGGCATGATAAATAACAGATTTTGAAAAATGCTGTTTGCTTTGTTTTACTTACTTTGAATTTGCCTCCAGATTCTCTTTCTGCAACTGATTCAGGCTGGTTGCTAATCAAGATCTCTCTTTTTAATTTCTCCTCATCAGGGAGTTTTTAACTAGGTCATAAGGGATATTGATTTCTTGAGAATTTCAGGCTCTAGGGATTCAGATATAATTGGGAAAAACATTGTTCACTACTTACTTTCTGCAGTAGTGAAGTTGAGCTTTCTAGAGAAGACAAAATTTATTTTTGTGATAATGCCATCAGGGACTTCCTGCATTCATTTTTGAGACTTGCCCTGCTATTGAAAAAATTGCTTTTTATATTTCTTCTCCTCCTCCCTTTCTCTCTTGTTTCCTTCTTACCAACTTTCTCACTTTCATTTTCCATTCCTTCCTGACTCTTTTCCTTCATACTTCCCTGCCTTTCTTCTTCTTCTCCTCCTCCTCCTCCTTCTTCCTCTTTTTTTTTTTTTTTTTTTGAGAGGGGGGAAATGAGTAACAAAAATTTTTATGGTAAAAAATATTCAGAACTATGAAAGTACATAGAGTAAAAAGTCCTTCATCCCTTGATTCCCAATCTCCAGGTTCTCTCCTGAGAGATTACCACTGTTACAAATCTCATGTTTCTCAATATTAATTACATTATTTATTTATTTTTGCCATGCCATATATATGGAGAGAGAGAGAGAGAGAGAGAGAGAGAGAGAGAGAGAGAGAGAGAGAGAGTTCTTTACTCTGGGTGTTTGAAAGAGTCCCAATTTCAATTTTATTTAATGTTTAATTTTTAATTTAAATCATTGAGTCGTTATAAATTTATTTTTATGTTGTACATGAGTTAAACTCTCAGCTGCATTATCCTTCCAAAATATGTGGTTACTGTTTCAATACTATTTGTTGCATAATTTATCTACGTTTTATGATTGTAAAATCATCATGGTCACATAATAAATGCTCTTATATATTTGGTTGTATTCTTGATCTTTTAATCTGTTGTATTGATCTTTCTATTTATTCATGTTTTAGTCCCAACAGCTTAACTATAGTTTAACTTTTTTTTTTTTTTGAGAGGTTTTTGCTATAGGGCATGTTCATTCTCCAGAAAGACAGAGAGGGACAGCGAAACAGAAAGTGAGAAATCACCACCCCCCCCCCCCCCCCCAGGGAGGATGGCCACACCACAATCCCTTCTCCTTTCTCCTCTCAGGACCTTGGGCACACACACGCGCGCGCCCAGCGTGAGTTTAAGCCACTGGGTCCAGGACTCGAACTGTGGTCAACTACATGGGAGTCCAGCAACATCGCCATTACGCCAACTGCTGGTCCCCTAGTTCAACCATTTTAAAAATTACTTTTATTGAGTTGTATATGAAATGTAAAAATTGTACATATTAATGTATAGATCTCAATGAGCTTGGGGATGAGCAAACACCCTTGATATTATGGTCACCAGCAAGGTCATGAGTATAGTCATCATTTTCCAAAGTTTCCTCAAGTTCTCATTAATATTGATAGTAATACTCAACATTAGATATATCTCCTTAGTAAATTTAAAAAATACAGTACAGTATTCTTGACTATAGCTACTACGTAATGTAGTAGAGCTTTAAAACTTATCTCGTGTACTTGAAACTTTGCGCCATTTGACCAATAGCTTGCCTTGTCATTCCCCCCAAACCCCAGCCCTTAATAATTCTACCCTCTGCTTCTATGAGTTTGACCATTTTAGATTCTTGCTGTAAGTGAGATTGTTAACGAATGGGAAAGTGTCGAGCTGCATTATGAAGTCCTTGGTTCTTTGGGTCCAGATTACTAAAATTAGAGAACTATCCCTAGGCGCAAAATGAAACCGCAACCACAAATGAAGTAGGTAGAAAAGAGGACTTAATAGGAAAGAAAGGAAAGTACACCCAAAAGGCTCTTGAGTGGGCAGATTGCCAGGTGGCAACCATGTTTGGTACTGGTTAATCGTTATTTTTATTACTAGAGGTCATGAATATTCATTGGTGGGAGATCTGTTACACTACCTATGTCCTTTGTTTGAATTCGAATCCGCACACTTTTTCCTGCACTTGTGTACTTTTCTCACAGGTAGAGAATGAGGAATTTGATGACCTAATTGTGCATGCCCAATGTGAGCCAGGTTGTTTTAATTAGACTGCCTAATTAGTTTATTACCCTGGTGGGAATTAGGCATTGATTTAGTAGGAATTAGGGCTTTGAGCAAAATGCCCTTTCGCTTTTCTCTTAGGGCTTCCCCCTCATGACTGACTAACTGCCTACCACAAGATCATATAATACAGATGCTCCTTAAGATGGATTTATATCTCAATAAATCTATCATAAGTTGAAAATATGAGTAAAAAGTATATTTAAAGCACCCAACCTATCAAAAATTAAAGCTTAGTTTAGCCTATCCTAAATGTGGTTAGAACACTTCCATGAGCCTATAGTTTGGCAAATCATCTATCACAAAACCTATTTTATAATAAAGTATTTAAAATATAATTTATTGAAAGTGGAAAACAGAATGGTTGTAGGAGTATACATTGAAGTACAATTTCTACTGAATGTATATAACTTCCACACCATAGTAAAGTTGAAAAATCATTAAGTTAATCCATCATCAGTCAAGAATTGTCTATATTTGTCTTTCTGTATATTGCACATACCATAGTGGCTTCTAGGGTCATCCATATCATCACAAATAGCAGAATTTGCTTCTTTTTTAAAGGCTGGATGATATTCCATTGCATGTGTGTGTGTGTGAACAAAGAAACCAAATTTACAAATAGATAACTTGTTTTAAAAAGGGATGACATGGGCGGCTCCCCGCCCCGCGCGCTGGGGCCGGCGGCGCCCCAGGGGGCCTGCGCGGCCCGGGGGGCGGGCTCCGCCTCGCGCGGCAGCCGGGTCTGCATGGCCAGGGGACTCTGCCTCGCGCGCCGCGGCTCGGACCGCCCGGCCCCCACTGCCTCTCTGGCGCTGGGTGTGTCCCGCGCTCGGCACTTATGCAGGCCGCCGGGGCTGGTGCGTGGCCGC
This sequence comes from Tupaia tana, assembly GCA_026018925.1. Classification (NCBI taxonomy): domain Eukaryota; kingdom Metazoa; phylum Chordata; class Mammalia; order Scandentia; family Tupaiidae; genus Tupaia; species Tupaia tana. Next base: position 51,128,054 of record JAKSZU010000012.1, read on the forward strand.
CGGGCCTGCGCGTGGCCACCGGGCCTGTGTGTGGCCGCCGGGCCTGAACGTGGCCCCTGGGCCTGAACGTGGCTGCTGGACCTGAGCGTGGCCGCCGGGCCTGCGCGTGGCCCCCAGCTCCTGAGCGTGGCTGCCAGGACTGTGCCTGACTGCTGGGCCTGAGCCTGAGCGTGGCCACCGTCCTGCGCGTGGTGGCCGGGTCTGAGTGTGGCCCCCGGGCATGTGCGTGGCCGCCGGGCCTGTGCGTGGCTGCCGGGCCTGCGCCTGAGAGTGGCCGCCGGGCCTGCGCGTGACCGCCGGGCCCGTGCCTGCGAGTGGCTGCCGGGCCTGCGCGTGGCCGCTGGGCCCGCACCTACGAGTGGCCGCCGGGCCTACGCGTGGCCTCTGGGCCTGCACGAGGCCACTGGGCCTGCGTGTGGCCGCCGGGCCTGCCCCTGCACATGGCCGCTGGGCCTGCGCTTGGCCGCTGGTCCAGCGCATGGCCACCGGGCCTGCGCGTGACCGCCGGGTCTGTGCGTGGCCTCCGGGCCTGCGCGTGGCCGCTGGGCCTGAGTGTGGCTGCCGGGCCTGCGCCTGTGCGTGGCCGCCAACCTGGCGCTTGGCCGCTGGCCCAGTGTGTGTCCCCCGACCCAGCGTGTGGCCTCCGGGCCCAAGCATGGCCGCCGGGCCTGCACGTGGCCGTCGGGCCAGTGCGTGGCACCCCGGCCTGCGCGTGGCCACCGGCCGCGGGCGGCAAATTGAAGCCGAAAACTTGGTCTGAGAACTTGCAGCTATGAGCAACTGAAAGAAACTTTAGCTATCTTAAACCAATTGAGAAATATATTGTATAGGAGGATTTTCTCTGCCTATGGACAGTGTGAAGATGATGGTTACCAGCCCTGCATTACCGCAGGGAAAAACAAGAACTACTCTACCATTCTTAAGGAAACCAGATACCCAAGGATGACTCACGCTGCAGATCCCCACAACACCACTCCCGGTAATCACAAGTTGGATGCTGTGCTGCATCAACCGATAATCATCTCTGCTTTCCAGAGCCACTTTCCTGAGACTATATCCCATTAAGATTCACCTGCAATGGGGGAACTGTACGAGACCTATCCTGAATCCAAACTTGAACTGAATCTATGCTCCCTATTGTTGAAAACTTTGTGAGCTGATGTTTGGAGAAAAAAAAATTTTTGAAAGAACTGGAGGGTAGGATGGCAGGGAAGGAAGGCAACTGCAGATACTAGAGACAGTATGGGGGAGGTAATGGGAGTGAGTGGTTGAGGACAGAGGGGAGGGATTCGGGGAACAAACAACACACTTGGTGAACACAGGAGTGAATAGTTGTCTGTTGATGATCTATAAGGTGAAGTCATTGTTTTGACTGATGTGCACTGTATTCATGCTGGGAAAAACCATGTTGTACACGGTAAATAGGTGTAATGATTGAAAGTGAATATAGAAAGAAAAAAAAATGGCAGAGGGGAAAAAAAAAAGCAGGAGAACAAATAGAGAGGCATGACGTTGGTGGGACACAGATATGGTCTATTACCTGTTGATGATGTGTATAGTAGTCTCAACTGGATTGGTCTTAGAAATGTTTCATGTTGGGTAAAGTCTTTTTACCAGCCAAATGATAAGTAGAGATTGACTCTTTATAAAAATAATTGGAATAACAATAATAATAATCGGGAAAAATAATGAAAAGCTATTGGATGATGAAATGGGGATTGTAGTGTATCAGTATTGACTGATTGGCATGGTATTCCTTCTGGAGAAAGAAATGTGATACACTGTAAAGTTATATGTGATTCAATGCAAAATGGACAAGATTATGATGATAATAAATAAAAAAATAATAATAATAAAAAAAAGGATGACACAATATTGTAGATAATAGCTTCAGTGGCAGACTACTCATAACAATCTACAAGTAAGATATTAATCTTACCATGCCCTAATTGAAGATAAATAATGATTCACAGCAGAAACAACAGTCAAGACTGCAAAACCCTCAGTGGGCTCAGCTTACAAATTTTGACTATAAAAGTAAAGTTGAGAAGATTTTCTGTCTGATGGGGGCCAAACTGTTGTGCTTTGATAAGCTGCAGGCAAGCACAACGATTTCAACAAAAATTTTAAGTAAGTAGAATTGAGATGTTGAGACAAAGTACAATCAAAGCAATGGCTACCACTGTGGTGAATAGTATAGACATTCCTCAAAGACCTACAAATAGAATACCATATGACCCAGCAATTCCACTCTTGGATATCCACCCAAAAGCTAGGAAGGCACTCAAATGGAAAAACACTTGCAAATTCATATTTATTGAAGCATTATTTACAATAGCTAAGATGTGGAACCAACCCAAATGTCCATGAACAGATGAATGGTTTAAAAAAGTGTGGCACATATACACCAAGGAATAAAAACTCAGTCATAAAAGTCAATGAGACCCTGGCATTTGATAGAAAATAGATGAATATGGAAGATTTACTGCTAAGTGAAGCAAGTCAGACTATGAAAGAGAGGCATTGTATGTCATTATTTAATATATACCAAATGTCTGCACTCTATGACAGAAACTAAAATATCGGATGGTATAAAAGCACGGAGAACAGCTGCGTATACCAGAGGCAGTGTGGAAGGTGGGAAATGGTGGATGCTGTTAGGGAGGAAAGCAGGGAGTAAAGAAGTAAAATATATACAAAACACAAAAAATAAATTAAAAAAATATATGGGGGACAAAAAGTCTTGAACTTGGAGAAATAAAAACCAAAACCAAAACAAAAAACAATGGCTAGAAAGAGGTGGAAGTGGTCTGGTCAAAGGAAAAGCAGATTAGTCAAGAGCAAAAGTCATGGAAATGGCTTTTAGGGATGCTGAAGACAGTTTGCTTGTTGGTTTGCTGGGTGACCAAAGAATATTACTCATGTGAGTTGTGAATAATGCTGCTATTTATTTTCAATCAATGTAAAGATCTGAGGACCAAAGACGCAACTTTCTTCCCCACTCATGATTTTTTCAAATTTAAAATCACTTGGAAATCTTTAAGATTTTAATATATGTATGCAACATCACTTGAACTGTAATATCTGATCTGTTGTCCTTGGTTTTGGTTTAAATAAACTCTTTTGTTTTGTATTCTTTGCTTTAATTTTTTTCTCTTGGATTGATACGTGCAATTTCCAGTGAGCTGTAGGTGTAATATTGTCAACCCTGTCATTATGGAAGGTAGGTCTTTCAGCCTAGTGTGTCTGGAAGTCAGGGTATGGAGCCAAAAGAGATTATCTGTGGGCCTTAGAATCTAAGACAGTTTATTTTCCTAGGCTTTGGATTTGTTTGAGACTTACTATCCCTTTCTTATTTTCTATTTATCCTTTTTTGGAACAGAAATGTCTATCCCATGACTTTCCCACCAAGTATTTTAAAAACACATAACATGGGCCGGCTGGTGACTTGAAAAACACACTGGGCATGTGTGTGTACTTGTCCAAAATCCCAAGAAGAGAGTGGAGGACAGGGAACTGTGGCATGGCCATCTCCCCTGGGGGATAATTTCAAACTTTCTCTCTCTTTGTCCTTTCCTCTCTCTGGTGAGTGCATATGCCTTGCAGCAAACAGGCAAACAAACAGCAACAACAACAAAATAAAAACACACAAATATTTGATTTCAGAGGTTTATATCTTGTCTCCAGATAAATTATACCTTAAGTTTAATTTAGATCTGATCCAGATTGTATTTAGATGAGATTTTGAACTTTAAACTTTAGAGTTGCTTAAATGTGTTAAGACTTTCAGGATTGAGAAAGTTAGCTAAAGCTTTAGCAGAAAAATGCTCAGAGAAGCTTTCCCAGAGAGTCCTCTACCATGACAGTGCTCGTGCTCATTCTTCTTATCAAAAAAGGGCAATGGAGAGAAATAGAGAGATAGGACATTTATGAGACACAGGAATGGATGGTTATCTGTCAATGATAACGTGTTTGGTATCTTTACCTGGACTGGTGTGAAGTGTATTCATGCCGAGTAAACTCACTTTCTAAGCTGTAATTATGTATAGTGATTGTATAAAATAACTCAAAATAATAATAATACTAAAAAGAAAAAAAGAAGTGGAATGAGTGCATTTTTTTCATGGAAGAAAGTTGGGAATTTTGAGTGGGTCTAGAGTAGAATATTATGGATAGAATGTCTGTGTCCCCCCAGATTCATATGTTGAAGTCCTAACTTTCAATGTGATAACATTAGGAGGTAGACTCTTCAGGAGACAGCTAAACCATGAGTCTGGAACTCCCATGAATAGATTTAAGGAGCTCTTTAGCCCCTTTTATGCCATGTGAAGGTATAAGGAGACATTGTGAATCTGTATCCAGGAACAACGCTTCACCACAACCAGATTAGTATCTTAATTTTGGTCTTCCTGCCTCCAGAACTATGAAGAAGAAATTTATGCTGTTCATAAACCACCTAGTCAATGATAATTTGTATAGAGCCTAAACTTGATGGAGGCATTGTAGTTAAATTAGTGATGTAGCAAAAATGATAAAAATGAGAACCTGTCCAAGGAACTGATGCATCAGATGGGATCTTGGATAGGCCCCAAACACGAGGCTTTCATTGTTCTCAGGGCAGTGTTAACCTGCTGACATCATTTGTGACAATATGCATGGAATATTGTCATCTAGGACACTCACCCAAGCTTTGGTGTCTAGGGATTTTATTGGACTTCAAACATGTTGCTCACATGGCTCACGTGTAGATCTAAGCTTTTTGTGGAGGTTCAGGATAATGCCTTTAGTGCCCTGTTCCTTTGGAGATTGGAATTGATATAGACTATACCAAGGCTGCCATAATATTTTACAAAACTGGAAAACATTCAAGCAAACATAGGCCTCCTATTAGGCAGGACATTCTATGATTTAGAGATCTTTTCCCAATAGTGGAGCATAAAGGTGAGATCTATTAAGATAAACTTAATTCTTCACTGCACACTCCCAAATACATGATTTTTACTCAAGGCCTTATCTTAGGAATGTAAACTAAGACACATGCCACCTTAACTGCCATGGAAGGTGGAATATAAAGTATTTATTTATATGGCTGCATAACCTTCTACACTCAATATCAGAGTTCTTTCAGGAATAAGAGGAGAATGGATAATGGACAGACAACCTCTATGGTTTTGAATGTGTCTACAAAAAGTTTATATGTGGAACTTGACGTTATTCTGAAGCATTACAAGGAAATTTAACATGATTATGATGTTGAAGGTGGGGCTTCTGAGCAGTGATTAGGCATGAAGGTGGGGTCCCCATAACTGAATCCTGGTGGGTTTCCGAGGAGAGGGAGTCAGATAGGCACAAAAGGACATAGTTGCACAATCTTTGGCAGCTTGGTCTTGCCATGTTTTCCACAAGGAAGAAAGCTCTCACCAGAGATGACCTCTGGACTTGGGACCTTCAAACTATGATATGAATTAAACCCTTCATCTCTTAAATGATCCATATGCCAATCTTTATGCTATTATCAACAAAATGGAGTAGAACTCCAACCAACTATATTTTACCACATCTAGGGAACACACATGTGGAATAATAAATAAATTGTTTTTCTTTCAGCTTATGTAGAAATTCTCTTCTTCACGTCATTCTTGTTCTAAATTGTTTTGTACACGATGCCATTCCCCCCCACCATTGTTTCAAATACAATTTACAAAATAATGTTAGTTGTCTTTGTTAATTATTGATTTCAAGATTTGATCCTCTAGCATGTTTTAGATACAGTTGCCTGACTCCATATGTTTTTAGAAAACAGAGCCACCACAGACCAGTTTGCTGTAATGGAAAGAAACTAGTATACTTTGTCATTTAATGGTCACATTCAAGTTTTCTATATGCCTTCTTTGCTCATTCATTCAGCTGCTATTTAATGAGTGCATAATACATTTCTTATAATTAATAGATGCTGGGGACACAATAATAAGCAAAATATAAACCACCCTTGTCTTTACAGAGATTTAATTTGAATGTATCTTATATATCTACAGCAGGATGAATCATATATATATATATATATATATATATATATATAGATCTGGCTGTCAGTTAAAAAACACTTTACTCAGGGTAGGAATTACCATGGAGTTGTAGGTTATAAAAATAGCTATAAGTTCTTTCCTTTGCTGCATCCAAACTATTATGATATGATGTACAATCCGTCTACTAAAGATTTCTGTTAAGAGTTGTCTTTTGACTCAATGGCTTCTTGACCTCCCTTCAAATTCCTACCGAGTTTTTGTAGTTTGAAGTTATTTGTGTGAACAGAAATGATTTTTTATGTCTTTCTAAATTTACTAGTATGTTTTTAGGCTCTTCTATTTCTAGATTATCTGTATTGGAGACAGAAATAGGAACAGTTTTTAGGAATTTTGCCTAGGAAGAAAGAGGGTAAGTAATGACAGAAATAAGTGTTTTCAAGTGCTGCAGAATATAACAAGTATGTGAACATTGGGGAGGATGGATAGCCTGAGTCAGAAGGTGCTTTTTGAAGCCATTAATTTAGTTTACATTAGATTTGTGTAATACTTTGAATAGAATTTTTGAAGAACCTCATTTTAAGCAATTTGGGTAGCTTATACGAATGAATGAAAAATAATTCGTTTCAACTTTAATTATGATTATATATAAATAAGAGCTTTTCTGGTTTTTAAAAATATATTTGAGAAAATACTTTATAAAGTTTATACCTGCTTCTTAATATTTTAAATAATACCAGTAAATTTCATTCCTAGTGGTAGTAAAAGATATAGTTCTCAAACTATACTCTGGAAAACGAGTCTCAGGAGAATCTCTTACTATATATCTCACATTCTAAAACTTTTATGTTGAAAGATGTTGCATTGACTTAACAGGTGAACAACTTTCAAATTTCAGAAACATTAAATTATGGTAAAACCATACCCACTAAATACTTTGACATGATCAGTTTTGACAATTTGTATCCAATCTACAAAAACTTTTTCCCTATCCCTTTTAGAGCTTCTTTCACCTCCTTATTTCTCAAGCTATAGATCAGAGGGTTCAACATGGGAATCACAATGCCGTAAAATATGGAGGCCACTTTCATATTATTCTGGGAGTTATTAGAAGGAGGATTTAAGTACATATAAGAGAGGGTTCCATAGAATATGGTGACAGCTGTCAGGTGGGAAGCACACGTGGAGAAGGCCTTTTTCCTCCCTGCAGTAGAAGACATCTTTAAGATTGCAGCAAGGATGTATATGTAAGAGAAGATGACAACCAACACAGTGGACGTCAAGTTAAATCCCACAAAGACTGAAAGTAGCATGATGTTGAGGTCAATGTTGGAGCATGAAAGGGCAAGAATTGGAGGAACATCACAGAAAAAGTGGTTGATGTTGTTGGACTTGCAGAAGGACAGGGAAAATGTAAAACCTGTGTGTACTGAGGCATTTATTGAACCCATGATATATGAACCAGTTAACAGCTGAATGCAGACTGTTCGAGACATGATTGTGAGATAGCGGAGCGGCTTACAGATGGCTACGTAACGGTCTACTGCCATAGTAGCCAGAAGGTAACAGTCAGTGGTTGCAAATGTTGCATAAAATAATAGTTGTATCACACAGCCCCGGAATGATATTGAATTATTTTCCACTATAAAGTTTTGCAGCATCTTGGGAGTGATAGCAGAGGTGTAACAGATATCGACAAAAGCCAAATGTTGTAGGAAAAAGTACATGGGTGTTTGAAGTTTGGAATCTGTATTGATGAGAAAGATCATCCCAATATTACCCACCATGGAGGTTGTATAGATCACCAGGAACACAACAAAGAGGACATACTGATACTTGTGTTGAGCACCAAATCCCAGAAGAAAGAATTCAGTCACTTCAGTGCTATTTTCTACTGTCATGGTTGCCAAAAGTCTAGAAAGGTACTGGGAAAACAAGGGAAATAACTGTGACTTTTAACATTGAAAAGACTCTAATAGTATATGTCACTTTGTTGACTTGGTATTCATGTTAAACACAACAGATTTTTATCACTTTCCAATTTTTTTTTATATATTCTTGAAACCTCCACACACACAGAGATATATGCACCATGAATTAATTCATTTTCAAAATAAAGATTTTATAGAGTAAAATTTACTTCTAGGGACCAGCAGTTAGTGTAATGGCTATGTCGCTGGACTCCCATGTAGTCGATTGTGGTTCCAGTCCCAGACCCGGTGGCTTAAAACTCACGCTGGGCGTGTGTGTGTGTGTGCGTGCCCAAGATCCCGAGAGGAGAATGGAGGAGAAGGGATTGAAGTGTGGCCATCCCCCCTGGGGGATGATTTCTCACTTTCTGTCTCTCTGTCTCTGTCTTTCTGGCAAGTGCATGTGCCCTATAGCAAACACTTCTAAAAAAATATTTACTTCTAATAGATATGATCATAAGAACATAAATTAACTTTATCATCACATTAAACTGATTTCTCATTTGTTTTATTATACAAACCAATATTCCAATACAATTACTTCTCTTTTCAACAATCTACTTATTTTCTCAGCCATTTATTATTTTAATCCTGTTACAAACTTTTAAATTTTATAGCATTGCTCAGAGAAATTTTCTGAGATCTAGTCTTGATCTGCACGTTTGAAGGCTTCTGCATGTGTTTGTACTATTACCCTAAATATGCAACTTTCATGTGTGTGATACTACTCAGAATCCAGATAATACTCTGATCACGTGTGTGTGTGTGTGTTTGTGTGTGTGTATGAGAGATAGGCTTGCTCTTTGATTACATTGGTTTCATTTTTTATAGCCTCTTTATTTCATTACACACACACATACATATGTATAGATTTCTAACAGATATGTTAGCATTTTCCATTGTCTTTTTTGGTAAACTATTGTCTAACTGCACACACACAAAATAATTTATAACAATTGAATTACTAATTATTGGTAACATATTTTAATCGTCTTTTTCTCCCCAAATCTGAGTTAGGTTATCTCTATACTAAGGTATACATGATATGCATGGATGAATAATTCCCCATACACTGAAAGCCCTTACTCTGATTTTAATGCCTTGCTTTTTAAATATCATCCCATATTGCTAAGGTTGCTTTTAGTAGAGTAATATGTAATGGACTCTTGGTATGGCAGAAATTTACTTGCTGATTATTAGTATTTGTCTTTTCTTTTGGGAACAAACTAGACCATACCTCTAGCCAAATTTGCTTCTGTGTGGCAGGAGATAATGCCCTGCCATAGGACCACGGGCAGGAGTCACATATGATGCTTCTAGCCCTGAACAAGCTCCCCTCTACCTGGATGCCTGCAAACTGAAATAATTTGACCCATTCTTTTCCTCTTCAGCTGTTCGTTGGATATTGACATTGAGAGCAACTTTGCAGGTTGGATGTTGGAATTGCCAGCAAGAAATACAGAACATCTCGTTAAATTTAAATTGCAGAAAAACCAAAGTAATATTTTTCAGTTTAAATGTGAATATTGCATGGTGACTGCTTAAACTAAACTATTATTCATTGCTTGTATGAATAGGGATTTCTCTGAACTTGTTGTATTTGTGTTTTCTTAGTTTAGCAGTCATACCTCTGCTGTTTATGGCAATCTCTTTTGCGTTCTTGAATGGCTATGTAGAACAGAGACCTCAGTAATAACGTCCTTTCTCCATTGGACTTTATGTGATTGAGAATTTTGTATATACTCACCAGTGAGACCCAGAGATACAGAGAAAGACAGAGAAAGAGGAGAAAGAGAGGGAGAAAACATTACCCTAATGGGGCGTGGTCATGCCACAATCCTCTTTTTCCTCCATTTCTCTATCCTGTCAGAATTTTGAACATGGTTTGTTTTTCAGGTTCTTGGGATCACAGTTCAGACTGTGTTGGCTATGTGGGATCCAACTCTGCCAACCACTAGGCTATGGGGCAGTCAGTAATTGAGAACTTCTTTTCTTTTCTTTTTTTTTTTTTAAAGAGAGATTTTTGCTATAGGGTGTGTGTGCTCGCCAGAGAGACGGAAAGAGAGAAATCACCTCCCCCAGGGGGTATGGCCATGCTACAATCCCATCTCCTCCATTCTTCTCTCAGGATTTTGGGCATGCACACACATGCACTCAGCCTGAGTTTTAAGTCGTTGGGTTCTGGATTCGACCTGCGGTTGACTATGTGGGAGTCCAACGATGTAACCATTATGCCATGTGCTGTTCCTGAGAATTTCTACTTTGATAAAACATTAAGACTTAGAGATTCTTTAAATTATTGCAGCTAGTCTAACTTTAAACAGTTATCATTGCAGTTACGTAACAAAATAAGACTACATCTTTAAGAAGATACAGTAATAGTACAAGTGCCAGTCTCAAAAGTGGATTTGTGAGTGATTATTGATTTTTTTATACTCAAGAAGACCAAATCTTGAGCCAGAAATAGGGAAAGTTTAGAAGTAACTAGATTTATACTGCAAAATCCTCAAAATACTCAGGAATTAATATCAGCAGGTACACTGTCAGAGGGTTGAATAGGGTATTAAAAGAATGAGGAATGTTTAAAAGCTATCTAAAAAGGAACTTTTAGGAAAAATACCCACATTAGCTCATCTAAGAACTTAGAGCTTCCTTTGCCTATAATATAAACAGCCAAACAATTCTTACCTGATATCCAAAGAACAAAGAAAGAGAAAAAGGTTACTTGTCAGAAGCAGAAACTGCAAAGGGAGAAGAAACATATTTGAAACAATTTCCCCCCAAAATGCATTATATAATGGGGCACCATAAAGCTTACAGAAAAATTAAAGTATGAATTTGTTTGGTTGCAATTTTTTTTTTTTTGAAATCCATGCACACTTTTTTACAATATGCATTTCTACGAATGTTCTGTAAATCCTGTGTGTGATGGGAACCAGCAGTTAGCGTAATGGCTATGTCGCTGGACTCCCACGTAGTCAACCGTGGTTTGCGTCCCGGACCTGGTGGCTTAAAACTCACGCCGGGCGCATGTGCGTGCGTGCCCAAGATCCCAAGAGGAGAATGGAGGAGAAGGGATTGTGGCGTGACCATCCCCCCTGGGGGGTGATTTCTCGCTTTCTGTCTCTATGTCTCTCTCTGTCTGTCTGGCGAGCGCACGCGCCCTATAGCAAAAATCTCTCTCAAAAAAACCCAAAAATCCTGTGTGTGAGTGTGTACACATGTGCACATAAATAGTCATATATTTTAGAATAATTGCTATTTTTGTGGAGGCTAAATGGGAAGGTAATTATTGACAGATACAAAGGGTATTAAAAAATGTTGGTCACTATTTGTAGTTTGAATTGTATCATGACTAAAGATGTGATTGTTTTACTATTCTTTATATATTTTTATACATTTATACATGGAAATTTTTGTGTGATAACAGAAATTGCAATATTCAAAAAATTAAATTAGAAAATGAGTGAAAGACGTGGTAGGACATTTCACCAAAGAAGGCTATGTGGATGGTATATAAGCACCTATAAAGACGTCTAACATCATCAGCCACTACGGAAATACAAGGTAAGAAAAAAATGAGTTATCACCACCTAGCAATTACAGTGGAAAAAATAATAGTGCCAATAAAAAGTGCTGGCAAAGATGCAGAACAAGTGGATCTCGCATACTTTCTGGTGGGAATGTGAAATTGTACATCGTCTCTGGAAAAGTTTGGCAGTTTATAAGAAACTAAACCTGTGCTTGAGGGCAGTATGCTAGTGGAAAAAAAAATCTCAAAAGGCGTAATTCCATCTATAATATTACTGTTGTCACATCCCCAAATGACAAAATAATAGAGATCAGATTAGTGATTGGCAGGGTTATGGGTGTCATGGAGGAGGAGGTGATGTGACTTTAAGGGGAGGTATGACTAGGATCTGAGTTCTGGAATGAATTAGGTTTTTGTCGCTGATTGTCGTGGTGGTTGCCGAAATCTACATAGTGAAGTGACACGAAGCTATACACACAATTGTGCCAATATAAAAATTTTGGCTTTGTTGCAATATTATTATGTAAGTTGTAATCTTGGGAGAAAACTGAGAAAAGGGTACATGAGGCCTCCATTCTCTTTACAACTTTCTGTGTACCTCTAATTATTTTAAAATGAAAAAAATAAACTGAAGAAGAGGAAAAAGGAAAGCTTGCTTTGCAGTGATATGAGGTTCAAGTGGGCCAATTTGTGTAAACTTCCCAGCATACGGCCGGCTTTGAATACATACTCAAAAAATGGCCGCAATAAGAACATAAACGATGTATCAGTGTCATATAACATTGACTGATTAATTTAAAAAATTATTCATTCAACCATTTGTCTATTCCCATCCTTTGTTAGGTAACAGTCAACCAAACTTAATTCTTTCACTCTGTTTCCATTTTATCACCAGAAGTGAGGTGATGCCTGCTGGTCTTGAGGCAAAACGTGCTCTGACCCGGGTGCTCTGTCCCTTCAAGCACACATTGCCCTACGACCCGGCTGATGTGGCACAATGGGAATCGTTTCCTTTTACTTACACAGGACTTACCTCCAGATTCTTTCTACAACTGGTGCTGGCCGATGCCCATGAAGGTCTCTCCCTCTGGTTCCTTACGCTCAGGGAGTTTATAGCTGGGGATTGAGGGACTGACACTTGCTCCCTTGAGAATCTGAGATGGAGTTGGGAAAACGTCATTCATTAGTTACTCTTTGCTGAAGAAAATTAAGCTTTCCAGAGGAGGCAGATTATTTTTGTGTTACTGCCATTAGGGACTATCTTCTTCTCTTTTGAGAGTTACCCTGCTTTTTACATGTTTTTCCTCTCTCCCTCCCTCCCATTTCCAGCTAATCTAGAGTAACTATTTTTCCAAGTCCTCACTAACATGGTGTTACAAAACTTTTATTGTTTCTTGTCATTATGATAGGAGAAAATGAATATGTCTTAATTTTGTTTTTTCTTTTTTTTTCAACTGAGTCAAATTGAACATCTTTTTATATTTCTGTTAGTCATTAGTATTTCTATTAAATGTAAATTACCTGTTCATATATATTCTTTTTTTTTTTTTTTTTTGAGAGGTTTTTACTATAGGGTACATGCGTTCGTCAGAAAGACAGAGATTGTCAGAAAGACAGAGACAGACAGAGAGACAAAAAGCAAGAAATTACCCCCTGGGGGGATGGCCACGCCGTAGTCCATCCTCCTCCATTCTCCTCTCGGGATCTTTGGCATGCATGCACACGCACATGGTGTGAGTTTAAGCCACTGGTTCTGGGACTCGAACTGTGGTCAATTACATGGGAGTTCAGCAACATAGCCATTACCTAATTGCTGGTCCCCATATATATTCTTTTTTTTTTTTTGGAGGGGTTTTTGCAATAGGGTGCGTGCGCTCGACAGACAGACAGAGAGAGACAGAGAGACAGAAAGCTAGAAATCACCCCCCCCCCCCCCAGGGGGGATGGCCACGCCGCAATCCCTTCTCCTCCATTCTCCTCTCTGGATCTTGGGCACGCATGCACACGCGCCTGGTATTGAGTTTAAGCCACTGGGTCCGGGACTTGAACCGCCGTCGACTACGTGGGAGTCCAGTGACATAGTCATTACGCTAACTGCTGGTCCCCCCATGTAATTTGCTTTTTACCTGATTACCATTGCTTGCAATTTCTTTCCCCCAAAGTGTAGAATAACTTGTGACTAGGAATCATCCACTTCAAAATCTGTTAATGTACTGCATTTACAAAACATTTCTTATATATGTTAGGTTCAAGTTAAATTAATACATTAAGGGACCAATGGGTGGTGTGGTGGTTAAGGCACTGGACACTCCCACATGGCCGACCAGGGTTCGAGTCCTGGACCTGGTTACTTGCTTTCTCACTTCCTCTCTCTCTCACTCTCACCCTCTGTCTCTCTCTGTCAAATTAAAAAAATCAATAAATGAATAAATAAAAAATAAAATAAATAGTTATAAAAATAAATTAATACATTTAGATCATAGAACTGACAAAGAAATGGGGGATGTTCTAATGTGCTCAAGTCTCCTTATTTTGTAGATATCTTAATAAAATCTTGCTTTTTTTTTTGCAAAGTTCATTTTTATGTATTTTTTGGTCTTTTAAAAATCTAATGTTTGGGCTAGCAAGTGGCATGGCAGTTTGGGCACCTGGATTCCACATGACAGATGGTGTGGCTCACATCCCAGATTTGGTGGCCTGAAAAACATGCCAGGTGTGTGTGTGTGTGTGTGTGTGTGTGTGCATGCCCAGAGTCCCGAGATGATTGTGGGAAAGGGAGGGGGACAGATGGTAGGTTGATCTCTCACTTTCCTTCTTTCTCTGGTGGGCTCATATGCCCTACAGCAAAAAGAAAGAGAGAGAGAGAGAGAGAGAGAGAGAGAGAGAGAGAGAGAGAGAGAGAGAGAAGCTTATTGTAACTTCTGATTTACATGTAATTATTGCATATCTTTAGTGTACAGTGTAGTTTTTCAAAGCATGTCTACCATGTATAATAATAAAATAAAGGATAAAAACATATTCATCATCTTTAACATTTATTATTATACTATGTTGTGCACCCTAGAAAATCATTCTACACTTTTTTTAAGGAAATATATAATAAATGATCACCAGTGTACTTTACTGTACTATGTCACACAGCTGAATAGCTGATTCTGCTTATATACATGCACTCACTTTAAACAAATCCCCTTCATTCCCCACACCTCCACCTGGTCTTTCCGAAAGGAAGTTTAATTGTATTCTTAATACTTAACAGTATATTTAATACTGTTATTAATTTCCAGACAGTAATTTTTTTATCTGCCCAATTCACTGAATTCTATTGCTTATAACAGCCGATTCTCTGGGTTTCCTAGGAAATAGTTATGTCATCTTTAAATAGAGATACTTAAAAAAAATAATCTTTATTGAGTTATAATTTGCATAATAAAACATGTACTCATTTTAAGTGTATGTTTTATTGATTTTTTTTTTTTTGGAAAGGTTTTTGCTATTGGGTACACGTGCTCGCCAGAAAGACCGACAGAGATAGATAAACAGAAAGTGAGAAATCATCCTCCCCCCCAGGGGGGATGGCCATACTGCAATTCCTTCTCCTCCATTCTCCTCTTGGGATCTTGGGCATGCACGCACATGCACCTTCCATGAGTTAAGCCACCGGGTCCGGGACTTGAACCACGGTCGAGTCTGGTGACATAGCCATTACACCAACTGCTGGTCCCTATTTTATTGATTTTTAAAGAATGTATATACCCAGGTAATCATGACCAAAATCATGACCAAATTAAAATATGCAATATTCCATCAAAAACAAAATCAAACCAAACCAAACCAAAGCAGACTAAACAAAACTAAACGCTGTGGGATCCAGCTGGGGGCCTGGTGGTTAAGGCACTCATGTGACTGACTATGATTCCTGCCTTGGACCTGGTGGCTTAAATGTGTACATTCTATGGAAGAATAGAAAGACTGGAAGGTATAAAAGCATGCAGAGCAGTGTGGGTACTAGAGCGTGTGGGAGGAAGGGAGGAATGAGGAGGAAAGAGGAAGGGAATCCGGGGGAAAGAAAGGCATTTAATGGACACAAAAATGAAAAATTGTTGAGGATAATGTGTATAGTAACATCTGAACTAAAATCTAAACTAATGACTGAATGCAGTGTATAGTGTATTCATACTGGGAAAAATAATTTTGTATGCTGTAAAGATGTACAGTGATTAAATACTAAAAAATAAGAAAATAAAGGGGAAAAAAATCACACCAGGTATGTGGGTTTGCCCACCCCAAATCCTGAGATGAGGATGGAGGAGAAGAGATTGCAGTGTGGCCTTCTCTCTTGGGAAGTGATTTCTCACTTTCCCTCTCTTGGTCCCTCTCTGGTAAGTGTGTGTGCTCTATGGCAAAAAGAGAGAGAGAAAAACAAAAACAAAACACCCCAAAAACCCAAAAAAATGGTACCCCATGACTTTTCCTTGTCATTAATCCTTTTGACAGATAACCCTGATGGTTTTTGTTTTTTCAGATTTTGCCATGTTATTGCATGTATTAGTAATTCATTTATTTTTAAATATTTAAATAGTTTCATGTATTTTTAAAAATTTTTAAATACTTTTTATTTTAATTTATTTTATACATTCAATCATGTATGTCACTTAGCTTGCAAAGTGAATATTCCAACATGTATACATTTCGAACCAATTCAGTTGAGAATAGTATAGACATTATCTTCAACAGATAATAACCCATTTCTTTGTCCCATAATGCCTTGGCTCTCTGTTTTTCTCCTTAATATTAATGTGTTATATTTCATTGAATAAATGTTCTATAATTATTTCATATTCACCAGTTGAACATTTTGTTGTTTCCATGTATGGCTATTATGGAATAAAGCTGCAATGAGCATTATTGTATAAGTTTTTCTGTATATGCATCTTTTCATTTCTTTTTCTATTTTATTTATTTATTTTTTTTGAGAGTTTTTTGCTATAGGACATGTGGGCTCTCTGGAAAGACAGAGAGAGACAGAGAGATAGAAAGCAAGAAGTCACCTCCCAGGGGGGATGACCACGCTGCAATTCCTTCTCCTCCATTCTCCTCTCTGGATCTTGGGCATGCACACACACGCACCCAGCATGAGTTTAAGCCACCGGGTCCAGGACTCAAACCGCGGGTGACTACATGGGAGTCCAGTGACATAGTCATTATGCTAACTGCTGGTCCCTGCATCTTTTCATTTCTCATAGATAGATAAGTAAGGGCAGAATCGATGTATCATGTGACAAATGTTTTTATAAATTTAAAAATTGTCTGTGTTTTAAAGTGGTTTTATCATTTTATATTCCTACCAGTGACACGAGCATTCAAGTTGCTCTATATCCTCACCAACACTTGATATTGTCAGATTTTTTTCACTGTAATTATCTTAAGGGGTATGTATAGGCATTAAGTTGTGGTTTTTAAATTGCATTTTCCTGATGGATAAAATTTTTACCTCTCTTAATGGAATTTTTTTCCAGTTGCATAGGTTATTTTATAACATATCTGTTTAATTCATTTTTCTATGTATTTATCTTTTCGTCTTTTATTGAAGTATAATTTATTTGTAATACAAGACACATGTCTTAAGTGTAGAGCAAAATGAATTTTTAAAAACTGTGACATAATTAACATATAATAAAAATCATAACATTTACTACCACTATTGTGTTTCTTTCGTCCATGTATTTCCAATCTTTTTACTGTATAAATATTATAACCACGTCATTTGGTACACAGACTCTCCATCAGTATGTAACATTTCCACAAATCTTCTGAGCAAAGGTCTTTACAGCATTGCATTGCATGGAGGACCTGATTCATGAAATCTATACTGTTGGAAAATGCTTCAAAGAAGCAAATAATTTCCTGTGGCCCTTCAAATTATCTTCTTCACAAGGTGTAATGAAGAAAAAGACCACCCATTTTGTATAAGGTGGAGATGCTGGCAACAGGGAAGACCAGATCAACAGACTTATTGGAAGGATGAACTAAGATATCCACCATGATTATTTTTGTAGTCTGGTCAGTAAATAAACAGTGGCTGTTTTCAGACTCAAAAAAAAAAATGTTTATATAAGGATTATAATGCTATAGGAAAATTAAAAGATGTCTCCCTCTCCAGAGAAGGGCCGGGGTAATAAAGATAAAGACTTTTCTTTCCCTTTTTGGAGAAGATATGCTTACATATCAGGGAACAAAATAGCTTTGTCTCTACAGAGGGGAGAATGGGCAGGTCATTAGCTACCCTAGATAAAACGAGAGTTTCCTAATTTGGAGGTTTCTCTCCTGTAATGAGTGGGTATCATCTTGTTTCTCTTGGTTCTTTGGGTTTTGATTGGCTTCCTATCTAGGTGTTCCTGAGTCAGTCCATGGATTTGGACTTCTGGAAATGTTGGGAAAGTTGGTGAACTTCGTCCTGTCAATAATGCCACAAACTACTCTTTATAGGTTAACTGACTAATGAGATAGGAAGAGGTGGGAGATGTGCTTACTGTTTTTGTTTACATTGCCTTTCTATATGATGAATATGTGCTAATCTTTTTGTTTTCCCAAACGGTGAGAACACTTGTGTATGAGCCCATATTTGACCTGTAGCTTTAAACCTAAAGCCATCCATTTCTCCTCAGTGTTAGAGATTAAAGGGTGAAAAGAATCACTTTTGGAGAAATGAATTTTCTCAGTACTAGTTCAGTCTATTGTTTCCCTTAAAATGTATACCTAAATTATATCTACCAATATTAAAACTGATACATTCCATAGCTTCCTGACTTCTGTGTCAATTTCCTGATTGCCTAGGGAAACTTTAGGGAAAGGAGGAGTATTGGCTTGTAAATTCTGTTGTATATGAGGAGCTATCTGATTGTCTTTTCTCTCCATTTTCTTTCCTGTATATTTTCTCCAAAGAACTGAAGTCACTCTAAATTAAGAATTTAGTTTTAGATCTTTTACATAGAAAATAGCAAGTGGGCATTTTTAAACTTAAAATGAAGGGTTAAATATTCTAGATGTAAAGAGTAAAATAAAGTGTATTAAAGCATTAAAAAAAGAAATAGTACTTAAAATTATTTGTTTACCATCTAAAGTAGTCTATCTATATAGAAAAGGCAAGAGTAAAGCTATTTTTCAAAAGAACACCTTAAAAAAGTCTTTATCTTGGAAATATTTACACCCTAGTAGATGGAGGAAGATAATTATACAACATTAATTATGCACTCTGTCAATTTAGTTTTCTTATGTATTATTTATTTTTTTTTTTTGGAGAGATATTTGCTATATAGGGCACATATGCTTGACAGAAAGACAGAGAGACAGAAAGCGAGAAATCACCCCCCAGGGAGGATGGGCACGCTGCAATCCCTTCTCCTCCATTCTCCTCTTTGGATCTTGGGCACGCACGCACATGCGCCCAGTGTGAGTTTAAGGCACTGGCTCTGGTACTCAAACCATGGTCAATTACATGGGAGTCCAGTACATGCCATTACGCCAACTGCTGGTCCCAATTTTTTCTATTTTTTAATAGCATGTAGTTGAAAAAATATTCATCAAAGGTACAAAAACAGTATCAGAGATCTTTATTTCAGATACTTTATCAAACACAGGAATTAGAAGTTTGTTTATTTATGTATGCGCTCGACAGAAAGACAGAGAGATACAGAGAGATAGAAAGCTAGAATTCACCCCCCAGAGGGAATGACCACGCCCAAATCCCTTCTCCATTCTCCTCTCAGGATCTTGGGCATGCACGCACACATGCCTGGCGTGAGTTCAAGCCACTGAGTCCAGGACTTGAACCGTGGTTGACCACATGGGAGTCCAGTGACATAGCCATTACGCCAACTGCTGGTCCCAGTAGTTTATTTATCTAAATTTTAAAATGTTTTCAGTATCTTTTTGATATCAAATATATATAATTAAGAATGTCTTTGTATTTCACAAACATTTGCCACATCTTCTGTAGCTGAGAAGTAGCAGAGCCGTGTTCACTTACTTTTTGCACAGGATTTAAATAGAAGTCGTGGTTTAAATTAGAAGCACTTCTTTCCTATCCCTTTTCAGGCTTGTCTCACATCTTGGTTTCTCAGGCTGTAGATCAAGGGGTTTAACATGGGGATGATAACACCATAAAACACAGAAGCCACTTTTTCCTGCTCTTGAGACTCACTGGTATGATGGTGCAAGTCCATGTAGAAGAGAGTCCCATAGAAGATGGTGACAGCTGTCAGGTGGGAGCCGCAGGTGGAGAAGGCTTTTTTCCTTCCTGTAGCAGAAGACATCTTTAGGATGGCAGACAGGATTTTTATGTAGGAAAAGATGACGACCAACACGGTGAATGTCTGTATGAATCCTGCAAATGCGGTTAGTAGCATGATGTCAAAGACAATATTGGAGCATGTAAGGGCGAGAATTGGGGGCTCATCACAGAAAAAAATGGTTAATTGCATTGGATTTGCAAAAGTTTAAGGAGAAAATAAAACTTACATTTGCAGAGGCATTTAGTAATCCCATGACATATGAACCAACTAACAGCTGAATGCAGAGTCTCCGGGACATGATGATTGGGTAGCGAAGTGGGTTACAGATGGCCACGTAACGGTCCACTGCCATAGCAGCCAGGAGGAAGCAGTCACTTGTTACAAAAGTACCATAGACTAGTAACTGCACCATACAACTTGTGAATGAGATGGATTTATCTGAAACTATGAAGTTTTGCAACATCTTGGGAGTGATGGCAGAGGTGTAACAGAGATCGACAAATGCCAGGTTTTGGAGAAGAAAGTACATAGGGGTGTGAAGGCCAGAATCAATCTTGATGAGTAGGATCATCCCTATGTTCCCCACTAGGGTGACCATATAGATCACCAGAAATACTACGAAGAGGATGTGCCAAAACTTCTCTTGACCAGCAAATCCCAGGAGAATGAACTTGGTTACTTTGGTGTCATTATTTTGTTCCATGGCTAGAAAAGTTCAATTATCAGCTAAGAGCAGCAAAGAAAGAACAGATAAAGTTAAGGCGAGGGTGATTCTTAACTCTTTCTGGATTTAGATATAGTATAATGTTTCCTTTCATAGGGAAATCAGTAAAAATTTTCTGTGCTATTATTGACTTCAATTTTAATGGTTTATTCTTGACACGGGATTTAGCTAATTTCATCCTCAGAGTGGGGAAATTTCTATGGGACTTTGTTCTCAGGGTACATACTGAATACTCTTTCATTAATATATCAATTAGACACATATAAACATACTATTATTTAATTATGGATATATATATAATTTTATATAATTTAAGACAATTGCACTTAATTATACAGCTTAGATATTCAGAAAAAATGAGACACTAAAATAACAAATCTCAACACACTGGTAATTTGACTATATTAAAATAAAAAATACCAACATTTTAAAAAGACTGGCTATTGACTGGAAATTTATGAAGTTATTGCAAGAAAAACAAATATCAAAGAATTAATATTTATCCTATATAAATAATTTTTTATTAAACTAAGAGAAAAATTTATAAAAGAAATAAATAGGATAATTATAGAAGAGAAAATTGAGATAGTCAATAGAAATACAAAAAGAAATACACGTCAGTACTAATCAGATAATTGTTTATTAATATTTCATTGACTTACAATTTTTACATTCATAAATCTAAAATGCTAAATTTTGGTGAGAATGCAAAGACACTGGAGAGGTTTATCTACTGGAGAGGTTATTTAGCCTAGGCAAGCTGAAAACAAATCTGACATATTTGGAAATATAGCAAAATTAAATATATGCTTCTTTATGGTTCAGAATTTCCAGAATAGGTACATATTCTGGTTCTGACCTTATTAACAAGGACACAAGTGTGCATATTTATATATACATGTGCACTGGAATAACATGTATGAATATATGTTTATTATGAGGTTCACGTCCTAAGTTTCAGTTAGGCAAGAAGAATAAGTTTTCAAGTTCTATTGCACAGTGTTGTGACTATAGTTAGTAAATGCATATTTCAAATTGCTAAAAATGTTAATTTTAAAGTTTCCCTCCACAAAGAAATGTAAAGTAGGTGAAGTGATGGATTTGTTAATTAGCTTGATTTAATCATTGCAGGATATGTACATTCACTTAAACAGCACATTGCACCCTACAGATATGAACAATTACTATGTTTCAGAGAAAAAAATAAAGATAGAGCTGTGTAAATGGCCTCTAGGTAAAATAGAGGAAAGGTAACTCTTTCAATGAGGCTGCCACACAAGGAGTAAAACCTAGGAGAATGGGTAAAAGGAAGAAGTTAGAAGAGGTCAATGCTCCATTTAAACTAGAATAGTGATAGAGTAATGAGATTTACCATATCAATTTAATCATTCTGAATTCAAATAAAATGTATGCTATTGCGAGGACACTTTGCAAGAGATAAGGAAACAAGTAAAACTGAACCCCCCCCCCCCCCCCCCCCCCCCCACTCCATAAACACACACTCTATCTGTTGTGGAGGGTTTTGCTCAATTTGAAATTCTTTGTTTCCTCTATGGGGAGGGTGTTTGCTCATTGAACAAATACTATGAATGAGATGGTCAATTACCCAAGTGTTTTCAACACACTTAACCTACGTTTAGTCCAGTTCTCCTGCACCTTCATTTGTATTAAGCATTGAGCAGTGGAGGGAAGCTAGCAGACAGTGGTTGGAATTCTGGCTCCACCACTTCAGAGAAAGCGTGTACCTCCCTTTGGACTCGGTTCCCTTTTCTGAGTATAAAAACAGAAAACAGAATTACCCAGCAGAATTACCTGGTCATTGTAAAATTGAATAATAGGAAAAGTTTGGAAGTAGGATCAAATGAATCATAGTAGATTCATTTTATATATGGATAACACATACTTTTATAGAAAAGTGCCTATGTCATCTTCTCAAATGAGCAAAGCAAGCTACAGAATCACATATAGAGTAAGGACCTTTGTAAAAACAGAACTACTTTTTTACTCTCACTCTCCCTTTTTCTTTATGTATGCATAGGAAAGCTTGGGAGGATACATGCCAATTTTGGTAGTTATGCTTAGGAAAAGAGTGGAGAGAGGAAAATCATTAAACTTTTAATAATCTTTATTATTTATTTAGGTTTTTGCCATAGGATTTTTGGGATTGCTGGAGAGAGGTGGAGAGACGGAAAATAAGAAATCACCCAACAGTGTTTATGGCCATGCCATAATCTCTTCTCCTCCTTTTTTATTTTTTTCTTACATTTTTGGCACAAATGAACACGTGCCCAGTATGATTTTCAAGCCTCTGTGTCTGAGATTTACACCACAGTCAACCACATGGGAATCCAGTGCCTTAATCACCATGCCATTCGCTGATCCCACATTTTTCTTTTTAAGTAGCTTTACATGTTTAAAAAAGAAGGTAAAGGGGGCCAGCAGTTAGCATGTAGGTTAGGGTGTTGAACGCCCACATGGTTGACCACGGTTTGAGGTCAAACCTGGTGGCTTGTTTTCCTACTTCTCACTCTTCATTTCTTTCTCTGGTGAATTAAAAATAATAATAACAATAATGAGTAAACTTAATAATAATAACTTAATAAATAATTAATTATTTATTATTTTTTAGAACTATTTAAGGATGAACATGTTAGTTATTAATAACTTAATAAATAATTCTAACAAAAAGTGGAGAGAGAGAATTAAAGTCTGCTTTGTAGTGATGTAAATTTCCTAGGCAGGACTGGTGTTGAATGGAAGCTCAATAGTTGGTCTTAATAACACACAAACAATCCATTAAGGGCCCACCATAGTCATTCACTCATTCAATTGTTCAACCACTTGTTCATCCATACTCCTTTCCGAGGCAACACATCCCAGGGTGTTCTCTCATTCTATGTCTATAAACTCACTGAAGATGAAACGATCCTTCCTGGAGTTGAAGTGCAGCATGCTGGAACTTAGGCTTCTACCCTTGATCCATCATTGCTAGCACACTCAGATGGTGCTTGGCTGATCTAGAGAAATGGGACTTTTGTTTTACTTACACATGAGATGTCTCCAGACTCTCTTTCTACAACTGATGCAGGTTGGTTGCCTAGCAAGGTCTCTTTCTGTACTTCCTCTCCATCAGGGAGTTTGTAGTAGGGGCCTGAGGGATCAATATTAACTCCCTCGATGATCTCAATTTCCAGAGGCTGAGAGAAAATTAGGAAAAACAAGATGATTAGTTATTTTTCACTGAAGAAAAGTTAAGAGTACTAACATGACCAAATTCTATTTTCTTTCTCTTTTTTTCTCTAGCTTATTCAAGTCTGATTGACAAATAGAAACTGTATACCTTTAAGATATAGAGTGTGATGCTTTGACATACGTATACACTGAGAAGGAATTATCTCATCAAACTAATTAACATGTTCGTCTCCTTAAACAGTTGCTTTACTTTATTATTTTGTGTTGACACATATTCTCTTTTTTTTTTTTTTGGAGAGGTTTTTGCTATAGGGCGTGTGCGCTCGCCAGACAGACAGAGACAGAGAGACAGAAAGCAAGAAATCACTCCCCAGGGGGTATGGCCATGCCGCAATCCCTTCTCATCCATTCTCTCGGGATCTTGGGCACGCACACACACGTGCCTGGCGTGAGTTTTAAGCCACTGTGTCCGGGACGCGAACCGTAGTCGACCATGTGGGAGTCCAGCGGCATAACCATTACGCTAACTGCTGGTCCTGACACATATTCTCTTAGAAAATTTCATGTATATAATGCATTGTTATTAATCACAGTCACCATGCTGTTCATTGGGTGTTCAGAAGTTATTAATCTTAAAACTGTGATTTGGACTCTTTCAGCAATTTATCCCCTTACCCCCAACATTCATCCCCTGATAAGGATCATTCTAGTTTCTATTAGTTAAACCTTAGTTTTTGCTTATAAATATTACATGTATAACTGAGCGTATGCAATGTCTGTATTTGTGTATCTCACTTACTTCACTTAACATAGCATTTTCAAGGTGCCTTCTTTCATAGTATCTTTCAGGTTCGTATCATGAATGGTAAGATTTTCTTCTTTTAAAAAACAAAATGATATATGTATATATGTAGAGAGAGAAAGAGAGAGAGAGAGAGAGAGAGAGAAATAGAGGAAGAGTGTGTGTGGACATACTTCAGAACTATACTACAGACCACATTTAAGAGTTCATTCTTCTGTTGATCGATACTAAGGTTATATTTATATTTTTTTTTATAGATATTGTGAGTAATACTGCAAAGAGCATGAGAGTACAAACGTATGTTCGAAATAGTAATTTTATTTCCTGTAGCTATAGATCCAGAATTGGAATCACCGAATTGTATGGTAGTTTTATTTTTAATTTTTGAGGAAATGCCATACTTTTTCCCTTGAAGGCTGTGTCATTTTACATTCCTACCACCGAGGTACCAGATTTATCTTCTCTCCACATATTTGCCAATATGTATCTTCTGATTTACTGTACAATTTTGCTTCACTTGCCTGTTGAGTCATTTTACAGACTGAAACACCAAGCCTTAATTCCCAGAGCATGAAATATTCAGTATTGAGCACACAAAAGGTTACCGTAAAAAAACAAAAATGAAAAAGTCACTCACTAATCAGTAGTGATAAACAGATTTATAAAAAAAAAAAAAAAAAAAAGGTTACCGTAAAATGCATGTTTTTTTTTTTATCTCATTTCTTTATTATGGCTTACAAAAAGTTAGTGACAGGTCAATCTTCAACTCTCCCACACTTATTAGAAGAAAAATGGCCAAAAATTTTTGAAGAAAGACACAGGAGCTGGACTTCTGCATGAATTTGAGCACTTCATACATTAAGATGGGTGGCATTTACATGTAAAATTTGAATATAACATTTAGGTCTAATTATATCTATATCTATCTATATCTATATATCTATATCTATATCTATCTATATCTATATATCTATATCTATCTATATCTATATATCTATATCTATCTATATCTATATATCTATATCTATATCATCTATATCTATATATTATGATTGTTATTTACATCTAATCATTAGACATCTGTAGAGTACATGATGTCTTTTTTTCAAGATATGCATGCAGTATGTGATAATCAAATCACAGATACTAGTGTGAAAAATTTCCTACAGAAGATGAGGTCCAACCTTTCTAGTCCACATTCTACCACTTCAAATGACATTCAATTAAGATTATCTAGGATTATCTTGGTGAATAAGGCTGCTCTTGCAAAGAGTTTCAGAAATTAAGCCTTGGATGACCTTGACTTGGTGATCACGGCTATAGTTAAATACATAATCTTTATGAGGATGCTAAGAGTAAAGTTGTGGGAGACTGCACACCAGAGAGTCTCCCGAGGTTTCTCAGAGAGCAAACAATTGCCATTATTGGTTCCCTTCAAGAATACCTGACCTTCGAAACCTTGCTCTGATTGGTCACTAGAATCCCTCAGATTTGCATATCCGGCACCTCATGATTGGTCCAAAAGCAACCAGTCATAACCCACCTTTTACAACCAATCACGGCCCACCAGCAGCATGTATATAACCATGATGCCTGGCCCACAATCGCCAGACGACCCTGAAGAGCCTCAAGAGCTGACACTGCATCGTCTCCGGAAGACCCTGAAGAGTTCTAACACCACGTTGGCTCCGGACGACCATGAAGAGTTGTGACACCGCGTCATCTCCGTGCTGCTCACAATAGACGACGCAACCCTGAAGAGTTGTAACATTGCGTTGTCTCCGTGCTGTACTGTGCTGCCCACAATAAATGGATGACCCTGAAGATACTGTGTTGTCTCCGTGTTGTAACACTGTGCCGCTTGTCCCGGCTCTCACTCCTTCCCTCAGGAAACCTGTTCGACTGTCCCCCCTGGGTCTGGACATAAAGTCATAGTTGTTTTGTGCAAAAAGAACAGATTCTTAGATACTAGTCAGTTTCTTCAACTCTTTGAAATTTTAAAAACAATTAAATTTCATCTTAATATTGAAAATGAGCACAATTGGATTAGTTATAGTGATGCTTCATGACACACTGTTACTGATGGTCCTATTTAATGATAAAAAAAATTACTTAACTGCACAACTAGTTGAAAGACTGGAGTATTACCTATCACTAAAACCTACCATTGTTTCCTGTCCTTTGCAACTGCCTGCCTTTAACCTTACCTAATACTACACATATTGTGAATAGATTGGATATTATTTCTTTTGTTTTAATTTCTAATTCTGCTAGTATTTGTAAGCATATACACATATGTGCACACACATATATTACTATACTATATGTTATCTATTTTAATTTGCTTGTTACTAAATTTAACTGAAATTTTAATTTTGATTTGAAGAGGGCATGTGTATTCTGGAGAGAGCTAGAGAGAGAAAAGGAAAGTGAGAAAGAACTCCCATGGGGGAGAGTCATGCCTTACTTCCTTGTCTTCCATTTCTCCCTTCCTTTGGTACTTTGAGCAAATGCACATGTGCCTGATTTTATTATTTATTTATTTATTTATTTATTTATTTATTTATTCCTTCCTTCCTTCCTTCCTTCCTTCCTTCCTTCCTTCCACACAGCACACACCCAGTGTGTTATCAAGTCACTGAGTTAGGACTTGACTCACCCTTTTGGTCTCATGGGATCCAGCCATCTTAACCACTGGGCTGCAGCTAGTTCCATTACACATTTATTCTATTTTCTTCTGGGATTTTTATTTTTACTTAACAATACTGAAACCAATCTGTTGTGTTGCGGTATTAGAAGCTCATTAATTTTCACTACTGCATCCTATTTTATTATGTGATTAATATGTAATTAACATGTCCATTCATTCATGTAGCAGCTCCATGAGTGCAGTCATAGATGTCCTGTATGAGGTATAAATGAGCGTTGACCTCACCTGCTCACTTTGGAACCCAGTACAGTAGTTTTGCTGAGGCCACACTTTCCCTGGGTATTTTTTTTGTGTGTGGTATATTTTCTCAGGTAGGCCTAGTCCTTGGAGATACAGGACTTCTTTGTCAGACTATTTTGGCTCAAGGACCTATTGATAACTTTGCCAAAGATTCCTTATTACTTAATAAGAGTCTAAGGTACTCAAGTTTCTATTCTTCTCTCCTTTACTTAGGGTCAGACTTAAATCTTTCACAGCCTTTCCCAGGCTCCTTCCATATACCTACCCCTACTTGCTTTTATGTAGATATTTCTATAATAAAAGGTTTGCATATGTGAACCCACTTTGGTGTTTGCTTCTAGAGAACCTGGATTAACATATACTGCCAATGGCATTTGCATTCTTTAGGATTATTTTTTTGTATTTTACATGATGTTTTTATTACCTATTTTGTACAAGTTAATATTTGGTACATTTTGTTTTTCCCCATAGATAATTGTATTCGTTTTCTGTTTTGGTTGCTGCTATAACAAACTGCTACAGAGTCCTTGCCACTTTCTCTTCCTTAGGTCCAACCATGACATCCCTATACTGAACAACGGTCATGTTCTATTGGTTTCCAGATGGTTAAGGTCCCATAGGCTATAGTGTGATTGAGGAGAGTTCATGTAGCTCTGGGTACAATCAAGAATGATGTATCCAGAGTTTAATGATACCTATGTCCAGAGAATGTACCTTATTTTCTACAAAATGTTGAAAAGAATGCAGTTTGAAGTCAGTGCTAATGTACAGTGTCAGAGAATATGTTTCTGTTTTGGTAATTATAGCACACCTGGCACAGCTACTCAGATTAATGCTGCCATTTGGCCAACTTTGTGGTAGTCCATCACATGCCATAATCTGTCTTCTTTGTGTGTGTGTGTGTGTGTGTGTGTGTGTGTGTGTGTGTGTTTTGCAGGACCTAGACCGTGAATTAAATGAGGATATAATGAGGGCCATCACCTTGGAGTAACTAGCTCTTAGATAATGGCAGCGTTCCACACTCATTTATCTTTCGATGCTTCAGAGTCCTTTCATGTTGACTCCACTTTCTCCCAAAGATCATGTTCCTTCACTGTGTTGTTGAGTCTGGTTATATTCTGAATCCCAGCACTAAAATTAATCATAGAAACAAAACGATCTTCTTTGTGAACTCGCTAATCTGTAACTCACAAAGAAACATACCAGGTAGTATTTGATAAATCTATAAAAGATGCGATTTATTGGAGGGAAAGAATGGAAACACTGCTCATGCATCCAGTGCCTGATGTTCTCAGGGCTCATCGTGTTAAATGACACCAGGATCCTTTAGTGTCCATAGTCCCCATAGCCACTAGATACTTCTGTCGTTTCTTTTATGACACACACAAACAGACACCTCTGATCTTAAAGACCACAAGAGGTACAACAAAACCCCATCACTAACAACATCAGAAAGACAATCAGAAAGTTTTGGGAAGAGATGTCTGATCACTTGCTCAAGCTGCTAAGCTGGCTTCCAAAAATGACTCTTAAAACTGATAACGTTGGACCAGCAGATGGCGGATTGGTTATGTTGTTGGACTCTCACAAGTCAACTGTGTTTGAATTCTGGAACCAGCAGCTTATAACGCATGCTGGGCACGTGTACCTGTGTGCCCCAAGTCCTGAGAGAATGAAGAAGAAGGGATTACAGCATGACCAACCCTCTGGGAGGTGATTTCTCATTTTGTGTCTCTGTCTCTATTCTCCAGCAAGCACGTGTCCTATAGCAAAAACCTCTCTTAAACAAACAAACAAAAAATTGATTATGTCAAGACCCTGAGGATCTAAGTCATAGATCTCCCCTTATTCTACCTTTATTTTTTCTTTTGAGAGAGTTTTTTGCTCTAGGGGGTGTTTTCTCCATGGCGAAACAGAGAGACAAAAAGGCAAGAAATCATTTCCCTGGGGTGATAACCATGACACAGTCACTTCTCCTCAATTCTCCCCCTGGGATTTTAGGCGAGCACCTAAAGGTATCTGGTGTGTTTCAAACCGTTGGGTCTGGGATTTGAACTGCAGTTGGCCATGAGGGAGTTAAGCACATTAACCACTACACAACCTGCCGATGCCTTCATTCTACATTTCTACATGTAAGAAAGAAAATACTTACATTTCATATTTACTCTGTGTGTTTATTCTAATACCACTGTTGTACTGATATAAGAATTTGGGCCTTCTGATAAGCTCTGTAAAACTGACCGCTGGTTGGCTTTTCAAAGCAGAAGAAGCTATGCTGGCCTGTAAGTTACCACTCCCAACTGTGTGAGTTTTCTTTATAGATATCTGCTCTGCTCTTTCTCTTTTTGTGTATTTGTTTTTTCCACAAATATTTATTGAGCAACTACAATGTTCCAGGAATATCTTGGATATCAGGAATTCAATGATGAGCAAGTTATTTTCCTTATTATATGCTTCAGTGTTAGGGTGAGGACAGTCATCTCTCTTAGTGGCAAAATGAATCACACCATCATTACATAATGAAGAGGGATATTAATTGCTACTTGGAATAAGGACATTACAGTATAAATAGATATCTCCTCAGCTATCTTTGAATAGTGTTTACTTTTAATCCCATCATGTATGACATAGTACAGTCATTGGCTTCATTAAGAGTTTAGAAACAGAATTTCCTGGAAAGCTTTAGAAGGTTTCTTGTTTTAGACCTACTCTATCCAAATTTCTAGGAATTGGTGCCAGAGGTCTGACGATAACACATATGTTGGTGTACTTGATTGAGCCAATATACAGTGCATTCTGGATGGAAAATTTCATTTTGTGTGGTATAATGAGGCATAGTAAATGAATATAATTAAATAAATTTTAAAAAATAAGTCTCCAGGTGATGTTGATGAAGCCCTCCCAGTCTGGTATTTGTTTAACATGAGCACTGGCTTACTATGGCTTTCATAAGATTCAGTATTAGTGTAATGGAGGCACAAAGACTGAATGGTCAGATTGCCCATTTCCTTTCTAATTCCGTCCGTTATAAACTCTGGTGCCTATTAATGTTGAGACTGTTGAGAGACCTGTTGACTTTCCCCCTTATTTGTTATTTTGGATAATTCAAGAGTAGAAAGTATCTGGATATTTGTCAGTTTGAGTTGTCCATCAAATATTCACATTAGGGACCAGAAATCACAAGAGGCATATAAGTAGATTTTTAAATTTTTACTTTGCCAGAAGGCCTATGTTCTCTGCAGAGAGAGACGGATAAAGAGATAGAGAAATAGAGACAGAGACAGAGGAATAAAGAGAAAGCACCCCAATGTGATGTCATCCTATCTATTCCTTTCTTTCATTCTGCAAATTCTGGATATATATATTGACTTCAGTGTATGACCCTTCATGGTTAAGCAATGAGATTAAAATTCTGTATTTAACTGGTACTCAGAAGGAAAAAAACATAATTTGTAGAAAAGCGTGCTTTAGTGTGTTTAGTTATTTGTATTAAATGGGACTCATTGTGATGCCTCTGCATTTATTCTATTGACTCAACCTGAAGATGATGGCATAATACATACTTTAGTCTATGGTATCAGTGATAGAAACGATGCCTTTCTAAAGAAGGGGTTTATCATAATATGCTGCTTCTTGAGGGCTTACACTTTTAGAATATCATTCCCAGTGCTATCTTTTTTTCTTCTTTTTTCAAATACACACACACACACACACACACACAGAGAAACACAAACACATACATATGTGTGTGTATATATAATATATATATATGTGTGTATATATATGTATTATATATATATGTATATATATGACCAATCCTGATAACACCCCCATTGCCACCACCTCATTTTGGACCATGAAAAGTCCCTGAGTAGTTACTTCTGGAGCTAGGTATCATAGAAATTGTAAAGTGAAATGACCTTTACATGGAGAAGAGATTGCATGTGTGATGTAGAAAGGATTGTATTAGATATTACAGGTGTACTATAAGCCATTTGACTTATGCTCCAAAGTAACTGTAATTTGATGTTGGTAGGATAGCAGATTACGATGAACACCTTTAACTGACTGTTTTAAGGTCATATGTTCAAATGAGTAAATCTGTATTAACAGAATTTAAGCAATTCTTGAAATGTATGAATATCACCTTAATACGCTGATTACAAAGCAAAAAAAAAAAGGTTTAAATACATGAAAGAAATATATAATAACAGTATAATGGTCAACCCAGAAAGTGGCTGATTATCGACTTCTCAGAACCAAGGAAACCAAATCCTGATCTAGCAATAGGGAAAGCTTACCGTCAGTGGATTTATGCTGGAAAATCTTCGAAAGTCTCCAGAATCCAGATCCTGCTTCTTAGGATTCAGTTCTAGAGCGATTCCTGCTCCCCTAATCTATACTCGGGTACATTTGACAAAGACCATTCCTTGTAATAAGCCCCTCTACTCCTCTTACTGACATGCCCAAACTTCTGTGGTCTGTGCGTTACAGAAAAAAAGGAAACCTAAATTTTTTACTTCAGGTGTGTTTGATCAATGAGATCTAATGATATACATTCCTATGTATGACTTTGTCTTGTCTTATTAGTTAGGAAAAAAATATTCTTTAACTTTATAATTTACTTTTTCTTTTTAGGAAAAAATTGTTCAACAGAGACAGAGAGAGAGAAAGAGGGAGAGAAAGTGAGAAAGCATCCCTCAGGGGATGGCTATGCCGCAATCCTTTCTCCCCTTGGGATTTTGGGCATGCAGACACACGCATCCAGTGTATTTTTCAAGCAACTGGGTCCAGGACATGTTCCTCAGAATTGACCATTCAGAATTCAGTCTCCTGAACACCATACCTCTAGCTGGCTCTGAAAACTTTTTGTTAAAATAAATTGTTGCTCAACTTTATCATGAATTGAAAGAGGTGAATTAACATTTACTACTTCTATTGTGTTTCTGTTGTCCGTGTATTTCCAATCTTTTCACTCTACAGATATTAACGACATGTTATTTGGCACACCGATTCTCCATGACTATGTAACATTTCTGCACAGTCCAGTCTTCTCAGCAAAGGCACTCCTAAGCACTGCATTTCAGAGTCTTTATATAAGAGGAAATAATGCTGTAGTAAAATTAAAGTATGTCTCCCTCCCCAGAGATAGGCATGACAGTGAAGACTTTTCCTTCCCTTTCTGGAGAAGATATGTGTATGTCCCAGGGTACAAACAAGGTTTCTCTCAACAGAGAGAGAATGGGCAGGTCATTAGCTACCCTAGATAAGGCAAGATTTTCCTAATTTGCAGGTTCCTCTTCTGTGATGGGCGAGTATCACCTTGTTTTTCTTGGTACTCTGGGCTTTGATTGGCTTCCTACCTGAGTATTCCTGCCAGCCCATGGGTTTGGTCATCTGGAACTGTTGGGAAAGATGGTGAACTACATTCTGTTAATAATGTCACTAACCCTTCTCTGTGGTTTAACTGACTAACGAGATTGGAAGAAATGGAAGATGCAAGTGCTCTTATTGTTTACATTGCCTTTTTATAGTACTGATTTGTGCTAATATTTTGTTTTTCCAGATGGTGAGGACTCTAGTGTGTGAGCCTATACTGAAGTACAGACTTAAGCCTGGAACCATCCATCTTTCCTCATTGTTGGAGATTATAAAGTTTTTTTTTTTTTTTTTTTGAGAGGTTTTTGCTATAGGGCGCGTGTGCTCGCCAGACAGACAGACAGACAGAGAGAGATAGAGAGATAGAAAGCGAGAAATCACCCCCCAGAGGGGATGGCCACGCCGCAATCCCTTCTCCTCCATTCTCCTCTCGGGATCTTGGGCACGCACGCACAAGCGCCCGGCGTGAGTTTAAGCCACCGGGTCCGGGACTCGAACCGCGGTCGACTACGTGGGAGTCCAGCGACATAGCCATTACGCTAACTGCTGGTCCCGAGATTATAAAGTTTAAAGCATGGTTTTTGGATAAATGGGTTTTCTCTGTACTAACCCACTACGGTGACCACATAGATCACTGGAAATGCTATGAGGAGGATATGCCAAAACTTCTCTTGACCCGCAAATCCCAGCAGAATGAATTTGGTTACTTTGGTGCCATTTTTTTTTTCCCATGGCTAGAAAAGTTAAATTATCAGCTAAGAGTAGCAAAAAAAGAAAAGCAGGTAATATTAAGACCTTTGTGATTCTTCACTCATTCTGGATTTACATATGGTATAATGTTTAGCTTCATAGTGGAATCAGTAAAAATTTTCTGTGCTTTAAAATTACAGCACAGAATTGAATTTAAAGGCTTAACCTTGATACTAGACTTAGCTAACTTCATTTTCATTGTGGGGAATTTCCGTGGAGCTATGTTCTCAGGGTACATGCTGATTAGCATTTCATAAATATATCGGTTAGTAACATTTAAACATACTTTTATTTAATAACAAATGTCTATACTTTTATGTAAATTAAATATAATTTTGTTTTAGATAAGTTCACTTAATTTTACTGTTTACCTATTCAGAAACTATTGACAGACAGTAAAACAACAAACCACAAAACACTGGTAATTTGACTATTATAAAATAAAAAATACTGATATTATTATTTTTTTAGACATTTTTGCCACAGGGCATGTGCACTCACCAGAGAGAGAAAGATAGAAACGGAACAAGCAAAATAACCTCCCCCAGGCGAGTTGGCCAAATTGTAATCCCTTTTCCACTTTCCTCTTGGGATCTTAGGCACATTTGTACACACGCGTGGTTTGAGTTTTAAGCCATTGGGTCTGGAACTCTAACCATGTTTGACTACATGGGAGTCCATGATGTAACCATTACCCTATCTGCTGGTCCCAAAATACTGACATTATTAAAAGACTGACTATTAGGACCAGCAGATGGTGTAATGGGTACATCACTGAACTCCCATGTAGTCGATTGTGGTGCGAGTGCTGGACCCAGTAGCTTAAACTCATGCCAGGTGCGTGTGCATGTGTGCCCAAAATCCTGAGAGGAGAATGGAGGAGGAGGGATTCAGGCATGGCCATCTCCCCGGGGGGGTGATTTCTTACTTTCTGTCTCTCTGTCTCTCTCTGTCTTTCTTGTGAGCGCAGGCGCCCTATAGCAAAGAAACCTCTCAAAAAAGTAAATAAATAAATAAATAAATAAATAAATAAAAGACTGGTTATTGTGCGGAAATTTACTAAGGTAAATTTAGTATAAGACAAATAAATGTCAAAGGATTAGTGTCCATCTTATATAAATAATTTTTAAATATTATTTCAAGAAAAAAATTACAAAAGACAGAAATAGGATAATTATATATAACTGAGATGTTCAATAGAAATATGAAAAGATATACAAATTACTACTTGTCAGATAATTGTTATTAATATTTTATTGAACTACAATTTTATACACATCAATCTAAAATGCTAAGTTTTGGTGAGAATGTGGAGACATTGGCTTCTCATACATCTGCTGGGGAGGTTAATTAGCATAGGCACGTTGAAGATGAATTTGAAAATACTATCCATATTAAATATATGCTTCCTTATGGTTCAGAATTTTCAAAATAGGTACCTATTCTAGTCCTGACCACATTAATAAGGACACATTTTCACATATACACATATATATGTGTACTTGTATAACATGTATGAATATGTATATATACAATGAGGTTCATGTATTATAAAATTAGCTACGAGTTCCATTCATCACCACATTCAAACTGTCTACTGAAAATATCTGTCAGGAGTTTGTGTTCTTGACTCAAAGGACTCTAGATCTCCATTCAGATTCCCACTGAGGCCCAGCCATGGCATGAAGCCTAAGGCAACTGGGTCCACATGGCCAGCCATGTGGTTCGATCTCTGGACCTGGTGGCTTGAAAACATGCCAGGTATGTGTGCATGTATGTTCCAAATCCTGAAATGAGCGAGAAATGGAGAAGTTGGCATGACCAACTCCCATGGAAGCCGCTTTCTCAATTTCCTAGTCTCTTTCTGTCTCTGAGGAGCACACACACCTTGTTGGAAAATTAAAAAAAAAATTCTATTGAGTTTCTGTGCTTTGAAGTTATTTGTGTGACCAAAAATGTTTTTTATGTCTTTTCTAAATAAATTATTACTGGATAGTTTTTTAGAACGATCTACTTTTTGTTTATGTCTATTGGAGAAAGAAATAGAAAAATGTTTGGCAGAATTCCCTTTCCCTAGGCAAGAAGGATATAGACACAGAATAAGGAGGGCAACTAGTGATAAAAGTACGTGTTTTCCAATGTCAGAGAGTGTAACAAATATGGGAACACTGGGCTGAAAGGATAGACTGAATTGTAAGCTATTTTATAAAGCAATTAATTAATTTTACATTCAGAAATGTACAATAATTTAAATAGATTCTTTCTATGAGCCTCATTATAAAGATTAGGGAGCTTATATAAATGAATGAAAAATGAATACATATCAATTTTAATATTGATTATAGACAAATTTCAAGCCTTTAAGAATATATTTTAGAAAACATTTTATAAAGTTTATACATACTTCTTTATATTATCAATAATCCAAATAAAATCCATGTTCATGTGTAGGTAGTGGTAGATATCTTTCTCAAACTGTTTCCAGGGAATATGTAATGGGAGAGTTCCTTAATTTATATTCCATTCTAAGACCTTATCTTTTGAAAGACATATTACTACTTTAACAGATGAACATCTTTCTACGTTAGGAACATTAAATTTTGGTAAAACACGTCTATTGAATACTTTGATGTGATCGGTTTTAACAATTTGTATCCAACCTAGAAGAACTTTTTCCCTATCACTTTTAGCTCTTCTTTTACCTCCTTATTCCTCAAGCTATAGATCAAAGGGTTCAACATGGGAATCACAATGCCATAAAATACGGAGGCCACTTTCATATTCTCCTGGGAATGATTAGAATGAGGCTGTAAGTACATGTAACAAAGGGTTCCATAGAATATGGTGACAGCTGTCAGGTGGGAGGCACATGTGGAGAAGGCCTTTTTCCTCCCTGTGGTAGAAGACATCTTTAGGATGGCAGTAATGATGTACATGTAGGAAAAGATGACAACAAACACAGTGAACATCAAGTTAAATCCCACAAAGACAAAAAGTAGCATGATGTTGAGGTCAATGCTGGAGCATGAAAGGGCAAGAATTGGAGGAACATCACAGAAAAAGTGGTTGATACTGTTGGACTTGCAGAATGACAGTGTAAACGTAAAACCTGTGTGTACTGAGGCATTTATTGAACCTATGACATATGAACCAGCTGTCAGCCTGATGCAGACTATTCGGGACATAATTATGGGATAGCGGAGTGGCTTACAGATGGCTACATAACGGTCCACTGCCATAGCAGACAAAAGGTAACAGTCACTGGTTGCAAATATTGCATAAACCAATAGTTGTATCACACAACCTCTGAACGATATTGAATTGTTCTCTACTATGAAGTTTTGCAGCATCTTGGGAGTGATAGCTGAGGTGTAACAGATATCAACAAAAGCTAAATGTTTTAGGAAAAAGTACATGGGTGTTTGAAGTCTGGAACCTGTATTGATGAGAAGTATCATCCCAATATTACCCATCATGGAGGTTGTGTAGATCACCAGGAACACAACAAAGAGGACATACTGATACTTGTGTTGAGCACCAAATCCCAGAAGAAAGAATTCAATCACTTCAGTGCCATTTCCTTGTGTCATGGCTATAGAAAGTCTAGAAAATATGATGACGAGAAAAGAAGAGAAATTATTGTGACATCTTTCTAGGAAAAGACTGTCGGGGACCAGCAGTTAGCGTAATGGCTATGTCACTGGACTCCCATGTAGCCAAATGCATTTTGAGTCCCAGACCTGGTGGCTTAAACTCACACCGGGTGTGAGTGTGTGTGTGTGTGCCCAAGATCCCGAGGAGAATGGAGAGGAAAGGATTGCGGCATGGTCATCCCCCCTGGGGGTGGTGGTGATTTCTCGCTTTCTGTCTCTGTCTCTCACTGTCTTTCTGGTAAGCGCATGTGCCCTATAGCAAAAAAAAAAAAAAAAAAAAAAAAAAAAAGAAAAAGAAAAAAAGAAAGCTCTCCAAAAAAAAAGACTGTCAGATTTTATGTCATTTAATTGACTTGAATTTTATTGTAAACACAATATGGTTTGTAAATTTCAAAATATTTTTTCTATATGGTTCCACATACATAATTATATGTGAAATATATTTCTTTTCAAAGTAAAGCATATTTTTTAGAATAAAATTAACTTGCAAAGGATGTGACTCTGAGAACATGGGGTAACCTATCTTTTCACTATATATCTATATATGATATATTATATATCTATTATATATACAGATAGATATATAATATATATTATATCTAGTTATCTATATTATTATTATTATTATTATTATTATTATTATTTTGCTCTAGGGCACATGTACTCGCCAGAGAGACAGAGAGACAGAAAATGAAAAATCACCCCCTAGGGGAGATGGCCATGCTGCAGTCTCTTCTCCTCCATTCTCCTCTTGGGATTTTGGACATGCATACACATGTGCCTAGTGTGAGTTTTAAGCTACTGGGTCTGGGACTTGAACCGTGGTTGACTACGTGAGAGTCCACAATGTAAGCATTACATTATCTGATGGTCCCACCTTGTCAATATAGTAAATACATTTTTTCATTTGCTTTAATGATATAAAACAATAC
Source organism: Tupaia tana (assembly GCA_026018925.1). Lineage (NCBI taxonomy): Eukaryota > Metazoa > Chordata > Mammalia > Scandentia > Tupaiidae > Tupaia > Tupaia tana. Next base: position 51,166,255 of record JAKSZU010000012.1, read on the forward strand.
TTAATATAATTATGTCCCTTTTCATCAAACCATGCTTTTTCTTAGCTATTTATTATTTTAGACCAGTTTCAAACTTTTGAAATTTATAGCATTAGAGAAATTTTCTGACAGGTAGTCCTGATACACATGTTTGAAGGCTTCAGTCTATGTTTGAACTATTAAAGATACAACTCTCATGCGTGTGACACTCCTCATAAGCTAGATAAAAGTATAATTCTATGTATATACCAGATAGATAGGCATGTTCTTCCCATTGCAATCATTTTGTTTTGCTATAGTCTCTCATCACACATATGCACATTCACAGGTAGACTTCTACGAGAGAGATTTGCATTTTCCATGGCATTGTCTTTATTTTTACCTATAGTCTGGGCTCACAAGAAAATCATCTCATAACAGTTTGATTAATACATATTGGTAGCTTATTTTAAAATAATAAATTTCTTCCTTTCTGCCTCTAAATCTATGTTAGGTCAATTCTGTACCCAGTTGAATATACTGCTGAAAAACAGTGAATCATGATTTTTCATATATTATAAGCCCTTAAACATGCTGATTTTAGTGCCTTTATGCCAAACAGTGTACCATAGGGCTAAATTTGCTTTTTGTAGAATAATATGTCATGAACTCTTGGTATGGTAGAAATTAACTTGCTGATTATCAATGTTTGTTTTTTATGTTGGACACAAATCAGTTTATGCTTGTAACCAAACTTGCTTCTGGGTGGCCTTGATTTAATGTGTTGCCAAGGCAACATGGGCAAAAGTAGTGAGTGCTGCTTCTAGACCTGAACAAGCTCCCCTCCCTATTCCTGGACCCCTGCAAACTGGAATAATCTGATGTTCTACTCTCTTTCCTCCTCATCTATTGGCTGGATAGTGGCACCGAGGGAAGCTTTGCAGATTATAAATTAGGGTTGCCAGAAAAAAATACAAAGTATCTGGTTAATTTTAAATCACAGATAAACAAACACAATTCAGTTTAAATATGACCTAAATATTGCACAGGGAATACTCACGGTAAATCATTACTCATAGTGTAACTTAAATAAAATTCAACGGGTGCCGTATGTATTTGTGTTTGCTAAAGTCTAGCTCCATAACTGTGTTACTTACGATAGTCGTCAGGTTGGAATTTTGAATGACTAAGCAGAGCAGAGGTCTTGGTTCCAACACCAATTTTTCCTAGAATTTTATGTCGTTGGCAATCTTTTTTCTTAATTTAAGTTTAATTATATATATATATATATATATATATATATATATATATTTTTTTTTTTTTTTTTTTTTTTTTTTTTGAGATGTTTTTACTATAGGGCACATGCAATAGCCAGAAAGACAGAGAGAGACAAAGAGACAGAAAGCAAGAAATCAGCCCCCCAGGGAGGATGGCCACGCTGCAATCCCTTCTCCTCCATTCTCCTCTTGGGATCTTGGGCATGAACGCACACATGCCCGGTGTGAGTTTAAGCCACCAGGTCTGACACTTGAACTGCGGTCGACTACATGAGAGTCCAGCATCATAGTCATTACACCAACTGCTGGTCCCTATTATTTTATATTTTGCCATAGGGCACATGTGCTTGCTGGAGAGAGACCAAGATAGGAAAAATGAAAAATCACCCCATGTCCAGGGAATGGCCACACTATAATCTTTTGTTCATTTTCCCATTGGGATTTTGGGCACTCAAGCATATATGCCAGGCATGATTTTTGAGCTGCTGGGTTCAGGACTTCAACTGCAGTTGGTAATGTGGGAATCCAGTGCAATAACCACCATGCCACTTGCTGATCCCTAAATTTTATATATTGTTTTAATTGCTGGAGAGCGTACGTACTTGCCAGAGAGAAAGCTTAAAAGAGAGAGGGAGGAGAAGGCACCCTCCAGTGGAGTGTGGTTATTCCATGACCCCTTCTCCTCTATTTCTCTGTTTGTGTGGGATTGTGGGAAAGCATGCAAACACTCCCAGTGTTATTCTCAAGCCCCCCAGGCAGGGATTCTAACTCAATTGGCCATGTTGGATCCAGCTTCCTAAAACTCTAGAGTATGGGGGCAGCCCATGATCCAAACTTTCTAGTATGATAAATCTTTAAGACTTAGAGCTTTAAAAATTTGTAACAGTCTTATTTTAAACAAATGTCACTGTAATAACATGACAAAATGAGATTATGTTTTTAAAAAATGATTTAGAGAAGACTGACTCCTCCATGGAAGCTGAGAACGAGTGCTTTCAGAGCATAAGAGTAATAATTTTCTGCTGAGACTTCACCCTCCAACCCCCACTCTCAAGTGGTAGGGTCCCCTGTATCCTTCTCTGTCTCTCTCTGTCTTTTCATTAAGAAAAAAATTTAAGATAAAGTATTTTCTTGGCTCTCAGATCATCCTTTATCTTGTTAATAATTTTCTTTCCCCCTTCCCATTTAGGAGAGGCAAAGGGCAGGCCTTCAGAAGACTCCTTCATTGGAGTGATAACTAGTGCATTTGCACTGCATGGTTTTCATGTTTTGCTTTTTTTTTAAAAAAAATAACATTTTTTTTTCTTTTCTCGCTCTCTTCTCTTTCTCTGTTTTCTTATTCTCTTTCTTTTACTTCATCACTTTGCTGCTCAGCATCCACTCACTGAGTGTCTAGACAGGTCTATATGGATCGCAGCCAAACATCTGAATACTATTAGGGTCAACATATTCCTCAATTCCCACTGAATCTGACGCACAGAGGGAGAAAAATGGAATGGCAAAGAGATTGCAGATCACCTCCTCCTATATGCCTCTGGACACTCAGATTGAACTTCTAGAAATTAGGAAGAAACGTATAACCCATCAGGTGACTAGAAATTCACCACAGAGGCAGAAGAAATATGAGAAACCAAGAAAATACTTCTCCTTCAAGGGAAAAGAATAACTCCTCTTCAGCCACAGACAGTACAATGGAATTCATGGAAATGTCTGATAAAGAATTTAGAATATTCATACTGACGGGACCAGCAGTTAGCATAATGGCTATGTTGCTGGACTCCCATGTAGGCGACCGCGGTGCGCGTCCCGGACCCGGTGACTTAAAACTCATGCCGGGAGCGTGTGCATGCGTGCCCAAGATCCTGAGAGGAGAAAGGGGGAGAAGGGATTGCTGCGTGGCCATCCCCCCTGGGGGGTGATTTCTCGCTTTCTATCTCTCTGTCTCTCTCTGTCTGTCTGGTGAGCACACGCACCCTATAGCAAAAACCTCTCCAAAAAAAAAAAAAAAAGAAAGAAAAGAATATTCATACTGACAAAACTAGCAGAGACGCAAGAGAAGAGAGACAATGAATTCCAGAAGAAGCAGGAGAAAAGAGCCGATGAATTCCAGGAGGTGAGGAAGTTCTTACACGATCTGAAAGAGGAAATACATATCATACGAAAGAATGAAATGAAACTGTTAAAGATGAAAGGTATAATACAGGAAGTCAAAACCTCCCTCGAATGTATTAAAAGCAGACTAGATCATACAGAAAATTGAATTTCAGATGTAGAAGAATGAATCTCTAGCAAAAATAATCCACCACAAAGATTGAGAAAATAGCCCCCCAAAATGAGAATAATATACAAGAAAAACTAGATGCCATTTAACATCCAAACACCCTGATTATCAGTATCCCAGAAGCTGAAGAGACTAATAAGGGCATTGACAATCTATTCCATGAAATCCTGGAAGAAAACTTCCCAAACCTAGAGAGGCATTCAAAGATCCAGACCCAAGAAATACAAAGGACCCCAAATAGAATCAACCCAAGAATATCTTCTCCAAGACACATTATAGCCTAATTGACAAAAACCACAGAGACAAGATATTGATTGGCAAGAGAGAAACATCAAGTTACCTACAAAGGATATCCCATCAGGCTAACAGTGAACCTCTCACTGGAAACAATGCAAACAAGGAAAGAATGGGAAAATAGATTCAAAGTGTTGAGTGAAAAACAATTTCATCCAAGAATATACTATACCTGGCAAGATTATCATTCATATGGGAAGAGAAGACAAGAACATTCTCAGATAAACAAAACCTGAAAGAATTTACTAACACTAGACCAGCTCTTCAGGATGTTCTGAAGGGAGTGCTATGTCAGGAAAACTAGTCAGACACGTAGAAATAAGTGTTCACAAACAACTACGAAAAACTAAATCCTGAGCTAGCAATAGGGAAAGCTTAGAATCAACTGGATTTATACTGCAAAATATTTAAACATTTCAGGACTCGTTTTCAGTACAGTAAGAAGTCTGAATAAGAAGTAACTTATAGAAAAATTACCCACATTAGCTCACCTACAGATTCTCAGTTTCCTTTGTTCATCGATATGAACAAACAATTCTTACCTGTATCTGAAAAAGAAAAATAAAAAAAGGGAGAAAAAAAGCCACTTGAAGGAAGCAGAAACTAAAAGAGAAGAGACATCTTTCTTTGTGTTTCTATTTAATCCTTGTACCTATTGGCAGTATACAGTATGGTTTTTCTAAGCATGCATGCATGCATGTCAATCAAGAAAAAATATCCCCATATACATAATTTTCAGCAGGTCATTTTACTTTATTTAATTTTTTTTGTGGTTCTTACATTTTTATTGCAGTGTGAAGTAAAACATATTTTTCATAAAGTTAAATGTTCCTCCATGACTCTTCTCCTGGAAGATGCTGATTCTCACAGTTTGTGTTTGGGGAGCAGGAATATTGTCCTTGAAGAACTATCATCAAATTCCTAGTGATGGGCTCTGGCAGCCCTTGTCAGTAGCTGTGCTTCACTCTCCAACTTCTACCACTTTAGTGGTATATTTAAAGCAAAGCCCTTTTTCAAGGTGCAGGATGTCAGGTAGGCTCCAGAGTAACTCATTAACTGCAGATAGCGTAAGCGGGTCAGCAGGTGTTGTCATCAATGCTCCGTGACTTTTACATGTTTAATGGATTATTGTCAAGAGAAGGGGTTAAACCAATCTCAACGCTGCAAATTTTAGTATCATTTTAAAACACTTAATTGAAAAGGATCTTAATGTTCATAGCATCAAATGTGTTATTGCTAATAATCTCCTTAATGTATATTTTAGTGTTCCAGGAAACCAGCTTCTGATACATGTTTGCCCTCCAACCTAACAGAGGAAATGACAGTCAGTAGCTGATTAGAAAAATGTGTTTGGACCAGTTTACATTCCTACCTGCAGTATGGGAGAGTTCCCCTTTCACCACACCCATGTCAGAACTTGTCTTTTTTTTTTTTTTTTTCAATTTTTTAATCTTAGTCATTTTGACTGGGGTTAGGTGGTATCTCATTGTGGTTTTGATGTGCATCTCCCTTACAATGAGGGATGTTGAACATTTTTTCATTTGCCTTTTGGCTACTTGTGTATCTTCCTTAGAGAGTGGTATATTCTATCAAATAGTACTCAGGCATAAAAAAACAATAAGACCCTGGTTTTTGACAGAAAGTGGATGAATATAGAAGATTTACTGCTGAGTGAAGCAAGCCAGGCTATGAAGGAGAGACATTGTATATCTCCATTTAATATATACCAAGTGTCGACACTCTATGACTGAATGACTAAATGATATAGAAACATAGTAAATGGTTGTGAATACCAGATACAGTGTGGGAAGAGGGTGGGTGAAGGAGTAGAGTCTGAGGAGGAACATTAAGGAGAAAAATAGAGAGGTGACTCATTTATGGGACAAAGAAATGGATTATTATCTATTGGAGATAACTATAGTATTGTCAATTGGACTGGTGAGAAATGTACACATGCTAGAATATTCACTTTGCAAGCTAAGTAACATGTGATTGAATGTATAAAAGAAGTTGAAATAAAAAATTAAAAAAAAAGGAAAAGTGTGTTTGGAGTATAAAGGCAAAGGGCCAGAAATATTTTTTTTTATAGGAACAAAATAATAGTTTAGTTGATCATATTCTGATATTCTTAAGCAATTATATACCTGGAAATTAATGAATAGGGCTTACATTAGAAGCTAATATTTTAAGTTCAAAGGTCTAAAACAGAGATTATTGTCTTTTTCCAAAACTACTTCCTCTTAAATTTTGTGTCTGTTAAATGTTTTTTTCCTGAATCCCTCTGTCACTCTCCTCCTATACAGTCTCTGATATCTATAGCTGCCATCCCTGCCAAAATATCTTCGAGTCTTTCAATTCTGCCATAGAATGTAGACATTTGGTATTTATTGAATTGGAACATACAGTCATACAATGCCTGTCTTTCATAGTTTGGTTTGCTTCACTTTGCATTAAATCTTCTATGTTTATTCACTTTGTATCAGATGACAGGATCTCATTGTCTTTTATGGCTGAGTAGTGTTCTGTAGTGTATATGTGCCTCATTTTTAAAATCCAGTTATCCATTCTTAGATATTTAGGTTGATTCCATATCTTAGCAATTGTAAATAATGCTGCAATGAACATGGATGTGCAAATGTCTTTCTGATGAAGTGTTCTCCTAATCTTTGGATAAATATCCAAGAGTAGTAGTACTGGGTTGTGTGTTAATTCTTCTACAGTAGGTGAGGGTGTTTGAGGAAACCTCATACTGTTTTTCACAGTGGCTGTACTAATTCACACTCTCATCAACTGTTAAGGAGAATTTTCCGTTCACCACGGCCTCACAGTTGTCAACCTTTATTTATTTATTTTTATCATAACCATTCTGACCACAGGTAAGTGATACCTCATTTTGGTTTTGATTTATATTTTCCTTGTGATAAGAGATGTTGAACATTTTTTCATATACTTTTGGCCATTTGTATGTCTTCCTTAGAGAGTTGTCTGTTCAGTTCATTTGCCTACTTTTAAATTGGATCATTAACTTTATTTTTCTTTTATGTAGGTAAGCAGCTGACTTTCCAGTGTATTCTGATTATCAGTCCCTTATCTGAAGTATAGTTTGCAAATATTTTTACTCATTCTGAGGGTTCTCTCTTAGAGAGAATGAGGAGTTTTTGCTTTGCTGTGCAAAAGCTCTTTAGTTTGACATAGTCCTACTTGTCTATTTTTGTAAATAATCCTGTGCTTTGGGGGTCTTATTTAAGAAAGCTTTGCCTACTTCAATGTCTTCAAGTTTCCCTTGTGTTTTCCTCCAGTAGTTTGTAGGCTGTAGTTTGAGGCTTTGCATTTAGATCCTTGATCTTTTCTTTTTGGAGAGGTTTTTGCTTTAGGGCACATGCACTCGCCAGAAAGACAGAGAGAGACAGAGAGATAGAAAGCGAGAAATCACCCCCCAGGGAGGATGACCATGCTGCAATCCTTTCTCCACCATTCTCCTCTCGGGATCTTGGGCATGCGTGCACACATGCCTGGAATGAGTTTAAGCCACCAGGTCTGGAACACAAACCGTGGTCAGCTACATGGGAGTCCAGCGACATAGCCATTATGCTAACTGCTGGTCCCAAGATCCTTGATCTATTTTGAGTTAATATTTGTTAATGGTGAGAAATGGAGTTCACTTTCAGTATTCTACAGATGGATATTAGTTCTCCCAGCATCATTTGCTGAAGAGACTTTCTTTTCCTTACTGGATTGTCTTGTGCCCTTTGCCTCTGACACCCAAAGACAGGTTGATAAGTCCACAGTGGCAAGTACGCTAATCAAAGTATCCACCATTCTCATGAGCCTATCCCTTCACCCCTGTTATATAAATACATCACATCCCCTCTATAGGATGGGCTGAAACATTTCTGGCTTCAGACCCCTGGGTACTCTTTCTCTCAATAAACTTTCCTTTTTCTCTGAAGAAAAAAAAAAGAAAAAAAGCTGGATGTATGTTTTAATATTTACTTCCAGATTCTATATTCTGTTCCATTGGTCTTTGTGCCTGTTTTTGTGCCAGTACCATGCTGTTTAGAATATTACAGCCCTGCAATATATTTTGAGGTCAGGTAGTGAATGCCTTCTACTTTATTCTTTTTGCACAGTGTTGTCTTGGCAGAGCCTTTTATCATTCCAGACAAATTTTATAAGTTTCTTTTCTAGTTCTGTGAAGAATGACTGGCAATTTGGTTGAATTGCATTGAATTTGTAAATTAGTGTAGGTAGAATTGAAATTTTGTTATATTAACTCTTCCAATCCAGAAACATGGGATGTCTTTCCACTTTTGTATATCATGCTTAATTTCATTTTTTTTTGTAGTTTTCCTTGTAAATATCTTTCACCTCTTTGGATAAGTTTATTCCTAGGTATCTTATTTATTTGTTGGTTTATTTGTGGCTATTGTAAATGGTTTCACTTTCTTCAATTCTGCTTCAGCCTGTTCTTTGTTGATATTTAAAAATGCTGTAGAATTTTGTATGTTGATTTTTGTAACCTGCGACTTTACTGAATTTATTTATTACTTCTAGGAGGTGTTTTGGGGTACGTATCCTTTTGGATTTTCTATATATATAATCATGTTGTCTGCAAATAAGGAAAATTCTTTTTTTTTTTTCTTATTGAGTGGCTTTTATTTTACTCTCTCGTCTAATTATATTGGCTAGGACTTTCAATACTATGCTGAAAAGGAGTTAAGAAAGTGGACAGTACTGTATTATTTTGGTTTTTAGTGTTAAAGCTTTGAACTTTTCATCATTCAGCATGATGCTAGCTATGGGTTTGGCATATATGGTTTTATTGTGTTGAGAAACATCCCTTCTATACTTAGTTTGTTGAGAGTCTTAATCATGAAGGGTGTATGTTTTCTCAAATGCTCTTTCCACATCAATTGTTATGATCATACAGTTTTTATCCTTCCTTCTATTAATATGATATAGTACATTTATTATTTTGCATATGTTGACCCACCTTTTTATCCCTAGGATAAAGCCTACTTGATCATGGTATATAGCATTTTTAGCATGTTAAGAACATCTTTGAAACAACCTCTCTTCAAAACACATTATATAATGAGACTTCAGAAAGCTTGTGGATAACTTAAATTATGTGTTTGTTTTTTTTTTTTTTTTTGGAGAGGTTTTTGTGTGTTTGTTTTTGTACATAAAATTTTTGAAGACCTTGGGTGTGTGTGTGTGTGTGTGTGTGTGTGTGCATAAGTGAGATGAAACTTATACATTTTAGGATAATTATTATTTTTGTGGAGGCTAAATGGGAATGCAATTATTGACAGAAATAAAGGGATTAAAAATATTGCTTGTTGTAGTTCAAATTGTAGTAGGACTAAAATGTGGTTGTTTTATTATTCCTTATATGTATATATATTTGAGGGATAACTTTATAGTATTGTCTACTGGACCTGTGCAAAATGTACACATGTTGGAATTTTCACTTTGTAAGCTAAGTAACATGATTGAATGTATAAAAGAAATTGAAATAATGATAAAAATAATAATAAAAATTAAAAAAATATATACACACATATGTTTATACATGAACATTTTTGTGTAATAATAAAAATGGCAACATAAATAATCAAATTAGAAAATGATTGAAAGACACAATCAAACATTTTTCTAAAGATGGCTATATGGATTGTAAATAAGCTCATGCAATGATATCTAACATCATTGGCCATTATAGAAATGCAAAATAAGACAGAATGAGATATCACCACATACAAATTATAATGGAAAAAATAACAATAGTGTCAATAGTAAATGTTGGCAAAAATGCAAAGCAATGGGGGTCTCTCACACATTCTAGTTGGATGTAAAATTGTGTGGTCACTCTAGAAAATAATTAGGGAGTTCTGTAAAAAATTAAACACACAATTACCATACAGACTGCACTCCTGGACAATTATGTTTGCACAAAACTTGTGCCCTCACAAAAACGTATAAACAAATTTTCACAGAAGTCTTGGTTGTAATAGTCCCAAAATTTAAAGAACCAAGTGTCATATAGTAGACGAATGGTTAAACAAATGCATATATATTTACTCTGGAATATTACTCAGCCATAAAAAGAAACAAACTATTGATATATGCAGTGGCTTAGATGGATCTCAAAGGCAGTGTGCTAGTAAAAAAATCTCAAATGGTGTAATTCCATTTATAATATTACTACTGTAACATCCTCAAAATGAGAAAATTATAGCAGTGGAGGACAGATTAGTGATTGGCAGGATTATGAGTGATATTGGGAGGGAGGGGGTATGACTATTAAGGGGAGTTATGATTGAGATCTGAGTTTTGGGATGGAATAAGTTTGTGTATTTGATTGTAATGGTGGTACACAAATCTACACAATAAAATGACACGAAGCTATACGTGCAATTGCACTAGTATCACAATCTGGGATTTGTGTGTTTGGTATAATTATGTAAATTATAACCTTGGGAGAAAACTGAAACAAGGGTACATGAACCTTTCCATTTTCTTTACAACTTCCTGTGAATCCAGAATTGTTTCAAAATGAAAAGTAAATTTAAAAAAATTAAAGAAGATGAAAAAGAAAAGCGCGCTTTAAAGTGATGTGGGAGTCAGGTTGAGCAAATGTATGTGAACTTCTCAGCATAGGGCCAGCCTTTGAATGTGTGCTAGGCAAATGGTCACAGAATACAAATGACAGATTAGGGGCATCAAATTGATTAACTGATAGATTGACTCACTCAATCACTTGTCCATTAACATGCTTTCTCCCATACCACCTGACCCAACTGGGTTTCTTCAACTCCATTTCCGTTTTAGCCCTCGGGATTCCTACAGGTCTTGGGGCAAACATGTTGAAACTCTGGCTCTGACCCGGGCGCTCTGCCCCTTCAAGCACACACTGCACTAAGACCCGGCTGATGTGGCACAATGGGCATCGCTTCCTTTTACTTACCCAGCACTCGCCTCCAAATTCTTTCTGCAGCTGGTGCTGGCTGATGCCCACGAAGGTCTCTCTGTGGTTCCTTACGCTCAGGGAGTTTATAGCTGGAGCCTATGGGATTGACACTCCCTTGAGAATCTGAGATGGAGTTGGGAAAACATCATTCATTAGTTAACGCTTTGCTGAATAAAGTTAAGCTTTCCAGAGGAGGCAGATTATTTTTGTGTTACTGTCATTAGGGACTATCTTCTTCTCTTTTGAGAGTTGCCCTGTTTTTTACATGTTTTTTCCTCTCTCCCTCCCTCCCATTTCCAGCTAATCTAGAGTAACTATTTTTCCAAATCCTTTCTAACACGGTGTTATGAACCTTTTATTATTCTTTGTCATTATGATAGGAGAAAATGTGTATGTTTTCCTTTTTCTTTTTCTGAGTCAAATTGAGCATCTTTTTATGTTTCTATAATTGATTAGTATTTATTTTAAAATATAAACTATCTGTTCATAGGTAATCTTATCTGTTTTAAATTGACATGTTAGTCACATATCCTACCTTATAAGAGTTATAAATATTCCTATCTTTTTCTTAATCATTTTACTTCATTTCTGTGTTCCTTTAGCCATGAAAAATTTAATGCTTACGTAGCAAATATATTAATACTTTGTCCATATTAATATGCACCTTCTTTACTCTGAATGTTTTTTAAAATTTTACTATTTTGCTTTTAAAATTTAATTTAAGTAATTCATTGACTCAATTATTTTTATTTTATTTTTTCTTTTTTTGGAGAGGTTTTTGCTATAGGGGGTGTGTGCTCGCCAGAAAGAGAGAGAGAGACAGACAGAAAGCAAGAAGTCACACCCCAGGGGGAATGGCCACACTGCAATCCCTTCTCCTCCATTCTCCTTTCGGGATCTTGGGCACGCACGCACACGCGCCCAGTGTGAGTTTAAGCCACTGGGTCCGGGACTCGAACCACGGTCGACTACATGGAAGTCCAGCGACATAGCCATTATACTAACTGCTGGTCCCTATCAACTCATTATTATTGTTATAATTCTTTTGCTATATGATGCCTGTGTTTATGAAAGAGAGACAAAGAGAGAGGGATGGTAAGAAATCACTTAGGGAGAATGACTGCCCCACAACCCCTTCTCCATTCTCCTTTTTGGAATTTGGGCACATACACACATTTGCCTGGCATAATTTTTGAGCTGCCAGTCTGCCCTAACCTCCACACCATCTGCTGGCACTGATTCATTTTAAATTTATTTTTGTGAAGTTTATGAGATAAGTGTCTGGTTTTACTTTCCTTATTAGATATTTGGCAATCATTTCAACACTATTTATTGCATTATTCATGATGTCTCATTTTTGCAAAATCATCTTTATCATGTATTATTTTCTCTGTGTATTTGGTTCTTTTTCTGTCTTTCAGTATTTGTTGTCTTGACCTGCCTGTTGCTTTGTGTCTTAGTACAACACAATTGAATTATAGTTTTTCAATATTTTCCTCCCTGGCTTGGTTATTCACTCTACATAACTCTTTAAAAATTTTTTTTTTTGTTATTTGACTGCTGTTGCTTGCTCTTGTTTCCCCTAAAGTGTAGAATCAGTTTGTAACTTAGACTCTCCCACCAAAATATTTGTTTATATATTGTATTCACAAAACATTTGGGTTCATATTAAATTTATACATTAAAACAGTAGAATTTACAGAGACTAGGGGAGTGTTTTTATTTGTTCAAGTTTGCTTCTTTTATAGATATCTTAATATCTTGAATATTTCTTGCAAGCTTATTTCTTGGTCACTTGTTGGGTCTTTTTAAAAAATAACGTTAATCTTAACTTCCCATCTATATGTAATTATACTTCTCTGCATGATATAGAATTTTTTCCCCAAAGCATGTCGACAGTGTGTAATAATAAAATCAAGGACAAAAACATATTCATCATCTTTAACATTTATCATTACAGTATGTTGTGCTCATTAGGAAATTGTTCTACTGCTTTTTTGCAATATATAATAGTCACTAGTGTTCTTGACTTTCCGGTGACACAGAATTGTATAACTGATTCCACTTGTTCACATGCACTTTTGTGTCTGTTAAACAATTCTCTGTCCCCCTCACCTTCACCTGTCCTTATTGTTATTAATTTCTGGACGGTAATTTTTCTTTTTATCTTACCACCTCACTGCATTCTATTGCTTGTAACAGTTGATTCTCTGGGGCTTTAGGAAATAATTAAATCATTAAATAAAGATACCTCTGAAAATCATCTTTTTTGAAGTATACTTTATATAAATAAAATACACTCATTTTAGGTGTAGGTTTTATTGATTTTAAAAGAATGTATATACCTTGTATACTCAGATAATGATGACCAGATGAAAAATTAAAATATTTCATCATCCAAACAAAAGTACTTCTGTGCCCTTTCCTTGTCATTAATCACAGATAACCCTGATGTTTTTTCATGTTTTGTCATGCTATTACATGTATTAGTAATTCATCCATTTTTTTACTGTGCTATATTCTGTTAAATAAATGTTCTGTAGTTTATTTATGTATTCAGCTGCTGTGCATTTTGTTGTTTCCACGTATGCCTGTTATGAATAAAGCTGCAATGAGTAATTTTGTATGTCTTTGTACAAACACATCTTTTCATTTCTCTCTCTCTTTTTTTTTTTTTTTTTTGAGAGGTTTTTGCTATAGGGCGCGTGTGCTCGCCAGACAGACAGAGAAAGACATAGAGACAGAAAGCGAGAAATCACCCCCCAGAGGGGACGGTCACACCGCAATCCCTTCTCCTCCATTCTCCTCTCGGGATCTTGGGCACACACGCACACGCGCCCGGCGTGAGTTTTAAGCCACTGGGTCCGGGACACAAACCGTGGTCGACTACGTGGGAGTACAGCAACATAGCCATTACGCTAACTGCTGATTCCCTTCATTTCTCATAGGTAGAAAAATAGAGCAAAATTGATGGGTCAAATGACAAGTGTCTTTATATCTTTAAAAATGTTCAAAATTACCTCTTTTCCAAAGTGGAAGTACATAGAAATGAAATAAATGAATCATGAAATAAATGAATCATATGGTAACTCTATATTTAATAATTCGGCCTGTTTTTCAAAGGGGTTGTACTATTTTACGTTTCGACCAGCAATGTATAGATTTCAATTCTTCACATTGTTACCAAGGCTTGTCATTTTATGTCTCTAACTATATAGTCCTAGAGGTATATAGTCGTATTTTATTTTGGCTATTATGCATTTCCCTAATGAGCATCTTCTTAAGTGCTTATTGAACATGTGTACATCTTTTTGGAGAAATATCTACTCAGATCCCTCGCATCTTAAAAATTGGATTAATTGCTTATTATTGTTGTCAGTATTATTTATATATTCTGATTGCAGGCCTTTATCAAATATAAGATTTTTGAATATCTGCTCTCATCTGAGAGTTGTTTTTTTCACTTGATTGATAGTGTTGTTTGAAGCACAAAAGTTCTCTCTTTTTTTTTAATGAAAGCCAAATTATTTATTTTTCCTTTAAGTGCTTGTGCTTTTCATGCAATATCTAAGGAGATACTGCCTAATCAAAGGTTATGAAGATTTATTCCTATTTTTTTTCAAGAGCTTTATTGTTTCAGCTCTTACATGTAGGTTTTTGATCTCTTTTGAGTTAATTTTTGTATGGGAAGACTTAAAAAGTTTGTGGAAAAGAGTGTTAAAGTAGGAGTTTACTTTGGTGTAAAAACTTTTGAAACCCATGCATAAAATTTTGGAAGACATATTCTAGAAACTTCTTGCAGATCCCTCGTATATGGTGTGATGTAAAGTTATTTTATTCTTTGTGTGAAGTCTATTTGTTCTAGCACCATTCATTGAGAAGAGTGTTCTTTCTATTAAGTGGTTCTGAGCCTTGTTGAAAATTTATTGACAGATGAATGAGTTTATTTCTGGATGTTTGGAGAAATCTATTCCATTGATGTATGTGTCTCTTCCTTATTTCAATTTTATTTCAGTTGTTTTTTGTGTTTAGCCTAATGACATATATGCTATTTTTTTAAAGTTCATTTTTAAATTTCATCTGTGAGTGAGTAAGACAGAGCAGCAGCATCCTACCGTGACCCAGCCCACCTCTGATCATGAGCATGTGTGGACCCAGTGTACGCAGGGAGGTTTCCAGGTGTGGACATGAACCTGCCCACATGGGGGTCAGCCTCGTGGGTTGTCATGTTTTATATCTGTGCCATCATCTGGTCCTGGATACTCATTTTTTATAGTTACATTATTGATTTTTTTCTTGTGTATAACAGTTAAATCTCATAGGATATCTAGAAAAATTCATACCTACTTCAATAAAAACTTATATGCCTTTCTGATTTTTTATTTATTTTTTATCCATTTCTGCTGTCTTAGTGCTTTGATTATGTTAAAGTAAACTATATCGGCCTAAAACACCTGCTGCACTCTTATGCTTGGATTCCTATACAAAATCTGAAGTTGTACGTTAGGCTCTTTTCCTGAGCTGATTGCTACGTTATGGACAATCACACTGGCCACACTGCAGTCAAGCAAAGAAAGCCCACCTTTTGGATTGTTTGATCATCCACCTGTAACAAATACAATTGTTTCTCTACCTCATTCCTTTACTTTCGTTTTTATATGTCATTTTCCCTTTCTAGAACTTAAATATTGAGTATACCACAAGCCTTACTGGAGTTGTCTGGAAGTCCGGGCACAATTGCCTGATTTAAATTGTGTTAAAATTTGCTCAATTTAGGACCAGCAGATGGTTATGTTGCTGGACTCATATGTAGTCGACAGCAGTTTGAGTCCTGGACCGAGCAGCTTAAAACGAACACTGGGCGCATGTGCAGGCATGCCCAAAATTCAGAGGAAAATGGAAAAGGGATTGGCTTTTTTTTTTTTTTTTTTCTTTTTAACAATCACTAGCTCCAGAATAATCTTAAGAGTCATTTTAAGTTCTGCTGTTCTATTGTACAGTAGACTGATTATAGTTAAACCCTTGTCTTTCAGAACAGCAAAAAGAGGATCTTGAATGTTTTTGTTACAAAGAAATGATGGAAGATATAATAAATATGTTAACTACCTTGATTTGATTCTTACACAATGTATGTGTTTATTGAACCATCATACCATAAATCATAAATATGTACAATGATTATGGATTAATAAAAAAGAATAATTTTGAGCAAGGCTATCTTTTCTTACTTCTGATCCTGAAGGAAAAGTTTCAGGACTTTTTTTCTCTTAATAAGCTATAGTCTTGGGCCAGCAAGTGGCAGAGTGGTTGAAGCACTAGACTCCCATGGGCTCCATTGTGGTTCAAGTCCTGGACCCAATGACTTAAAACTCAAACCAGATGCATGTGGCAAAAATTTCTCTCTCTCTCTCAAAAAAAATTGTAGTCTTTCAATTGAGGTATTTTTGAATTTTATGAAACATTAGAATTAAGCATAAATATTTAATATTAGCAAATGTTTTCAAGTATCTGTGGAGATAAATTTATGCTGTATTTCTAAGAGTCAATGAGTATATTTTACTATCTCAATAGATTTTCCAATATTGATCTTTATGTAGTTCTGTAGTAAAACTAACTTAATTTGTTGTATTGTGCTTTTGATATGCAGTTGTTATTATTTTCATTATTATTATTTGGTGCTGAAATTTTTATTTAGCTTTTTTTGTAATATTTGTGAGTGTTATTGGGTTGTAGTTTTTTGTGCTATGTTTCTTAATTTGGTTCAAAAAACTTATTTTGAAACATTTCCTTTGTTCTGATGTGCTCTTTCAATTCAAGTATCACCGGTATTGCCTAGTTCTTAGTAATTATTTAGATTCAGGACTTGCAACTATTTTTTATGGGAGAAGAGAATGTTGAATTTTTACTGCTTTATTCTTTCCATGTTAATCGTTGTTTACCTTCTTCTGTGGTAACACTTGGTGGTCAAATTTCCTTAGTAAAACTTGTCCTATCACATTCTCTTCATACCATGGAATATTTTAATTCTTTTCATTTGCTTTATTTCTCAATACTATTATCCCAATAAAATTTCAAATAAATTATTCATTTCATTGCTCTTGCTTCAGAGAATGAGATTTAAGATTTATTAGTTTAGTCATTTAAGTTTTTGTTTTTTTAAGAGAGATTTTTTGCTATAGGGCATGTGAGCTTGCCAGAGAGTCAGAGACAGAGAGACAGGTGAGAAATACCCTTACCCCCGGGAAGGCTGGCTACATCGCAATCTCTTCTCCAGTCTCCTTTTGGGATTTTGGGCACACTCGCACATGTGCATGGTGTGAGTTTTAAGCCACAGGTCCGGGACTTAAATCAGGGTTGACTACAAGAGAGTCCAGCAACATAACCATTATGCCATCTAGTGGTCCCCAAAATGTTTTAAATTAATTAATTAAAAAATAATTCTTGCTTTTATTCTTTTTGACATTATTTTCTCACTTCTTGAAATATATGCTTAATTTTTATTTATTATTTAATAATAGTATTTATAGACTTATAAAATTTTATATGAGCCCCTGGTATGCCTTGTACCACTTATATTTAATAGGGCAGTATATAATAGTTTGTAAGATTTTATAGATTTGTGACAATTTAGTTTTTATTTCTTCTTCAGTGAAATGATGTATAAGACAGCTTTGAATTTCTTTCTTTTTGCTTTCTATTATTATCATTTATACATTCAATTGCCATACATCATTTAGATTATAAAGAGATTTTACCCAGCATGATATACACCTCAGCCCAGCCCAGTTGAGAATATGATACACATTCTCATCAACAGATAATAAACCATATCTGTGACCCACAAATGTCTTACCTCTCTATTTTTTCCCCAAATTTTCTTTCCTATGCTCTTCCCTTACCACACTTTCTTCTTCCACTTTGTCTCTAGTGTCCATAACAATTTGTAATGTTTTTATGTCCTCCAGACTTTCAGTCTCTACTATCGAGTGTGGACAGTCAGTATATGTTAAGTGGAGACATACAATGTCTTTCTTTCATAGCCTGACTTGCATCATTCAGCAACAAATCTCCCATATTCATCCACTTTCTATCAAATTCAAGGATCTTGTTGTTTTTAATGGCTGAATAATATTCCATGGAGTATATGTGCCACACTTTTCCAATCTATTCATTTGTTTGTGTACATTTGGGTTGGTTCCATGTCTTAGCAATGTGAATAATGCTGCAATAAATATAATTGTGCAAGTGCTTTTCTGACTGAGCATTCTCCTGTTCTTTGGGTAGATACCCACAAGTGGAATTGCTGGACCATATGGCAGTTCTATTTGAAGGTCTTTGAGGAATCTCCATATTGTTCTCCAACAAGGGGAGACTTCCCCTTTCACCATATCCCCTCCAGCAACTTTTTTTTTTTTTTTTTTTTTTTTTTTAATCTTCACCATTCTGACTGGGGTTAGGCAATCTCATTGTGGTTTTGATCTGCATCTCCCTTATGATGAGGGTTGTTGAGCATTTTTCATATGCTTTTTGGCTGTTTGTATTCTTCCTTAGAGAGTTGTTTATTCAGCTTATTTTTCTATATTTTAATTGGGTTAATAATTTTCTTCTTGATAAGACACTTGAGTTCCCTGTGTATTCTGGTTATCAGTCCCTTATCTGAGGCACAGTTAACAAAAATTCTCTCTCATTCTGAGGGTTACCGATTCACAGTAATTATGATGTCCTTTGCTGTGCAGAAACTTCTTAATCTGATGTAATCCCACCTGTCTATTTGGAGAATATTGCCTGTATTTTGGGGATCTTCTTTAAGAAGTCTTTGCCTACCTCAATGTCTCCCAGAGTTTTCCCACTGTTTTCTACCAGTAGTTTTATAGTTTATGGTCTTAGGTTTAGATCTTTGATCCACTTTGAATTGATTTTTTTTAAAGGTGACAGAAAGGGGTTCAGATTAATCTTTCTGCAGGTGGATACCCAGTTTTTCCAGCACATTTGCTAAAGAGGTTTTCTTTTTCCTGGTGGATTGACTGGTACTTTTTGTCAAAGATCAATTGCCTGTATGTTTTGGAGTTTATTTCTAGGGTCTCTACTCTGTTCTATTGGTCCTCATGTCTGTTTTTGTGCCAATACCATGCTGTTTGATTATCACAGCTTTGTAATATATTTTGGGGTCAGGAAGTGAGATGTCATCCACTCCACTCTTCCTGGTCAAGATGACTTTGGTAATACAGGGTCTTTTATGATTCCATATAAATTCTATTATTTTTTTCTCTAGATCTGTGAAGAATGTCTCTTGTAATTTTATAAGGATTGCATTAAATATGTAGATTAATTTGGGTACAATTGCCATTTTGATTATATTAATTCTGCCAATCGAGGAACATAGAATTTTATTCCACTTTTTTGTGTCCTTTTTGATTTCTTTTTTAAAGTTTTGATAGTTTTCCTTATAGAGGTCTTTGACTTACTTGGTTAGTTTTATTCCTATGTATCTTATACTTCTTGTGACTGTGGTAAATGGGATTACTTTCTTCAATTCTGTCTCTGTTTGCTTGTTCTTTGAATATAGAAATGCTATTTATTTTTTGTAAGTTAATTTTGTATCTTGCCATTTTACTGCATGCATTTATTTTTTGAGAATTTTTTTTGTAGGTACTATTGAGTCTTGTATGTATACAATCATGTCATCGGCAAACAGAGATAATTTCAGTTCTTCTTTCCCTATAATGCCTTTTATTTTCTTCTCTTATCTCATCACATTGGCTAGGATTTTCAGTACTATATTGAATAGGAGCAGAGAAAATGCCAGCCTTGTCTTGTACCCGTTTTTAGTGCAAAAGCTTTCAGCTTTTTCTCATTCAGTATAATGTTAGCTGTAGATTTTTCATAGATGGTTTTTATTATTATGAGCAACTGTCCTTCTATGCCAATTTTGCTGATAGTCTTAATTATAAAGGAATGTTGTGTTTTGTCAAATGCTTTTCCCATATCAATTGAAATGATTATTTTTTTATCTTTCTGTTTATATAGTGTATTACATTTATGGTTTTGTGTATGTTGAGCCACCCTTGCGTCCGTGGAATAAAGCCTACTTGGTTGTGATGAACAAGCTTTATTTTATATGCTGTTGAATATGGTTAGCAAGTATCTTGTTGAGAATTTTTGGATCTATATTCATCAGAGATAGAGGTCTGTAGTTTTCCTTTATTATCGTATCCTTATCAGTTTTGGGAATGAGAGTAATGAAGCCTTCACAGAATGAATTTGGAAGGGTTCCTTCTTTTTGGATCTCTAGAAACAGTATGAGTAGAATGGGGGGCACCTTTATAAAGGTTTTATAAAATTTCTAAGTAATACATTTTTAGTTGTCTTTACCTTAAAGCTTTATTATTAAATTTGAGTGTTAGCTCATTGTATCAGATCATATTTTCAGTCTGCTTTCTGAATTTTAGAATTTATTGTAACTTCTACAATTCTTTCATGAATACATAAAAATATGAAGGAGTTGCTCACTTCAGGGACCAGCATCAAGGCTGAGAAGCCTGAGTTACAGCCCCTTTCTTCCAGTCTCACCTTGTAGGCCCAAAGCTAGAAATGACAGGGGAATTGCAGGCTTCTTAAGGAGACATCTCCATCTGAGGTGACCTCCTCATTTCAGGGACCAGTGTCAGGGCTGAGCAGCCTGAGCCACAGCCCTTCTTTTCCAATTTCACCTCCCAGGCCCAGAGCTAGAAAGCCTCCACCCACTGAGGGTCTAGACAGATCAAGGTACATAGTAGCCAAACATCTGAATATTGTGAGGCTCAGAGAAATTCTCACCCCCACTTGCTGAACCAGATGAAAAAAGGGGAGAAACTTCTCTTCATTAATCTGAACTCAAAACTGCTTTTGTTGATAGCATGTTGCAAAACACAGTAGAAGAGAGAAATTGGCACAGAAGCATTTCATGGTAAGGTAACACACAAGCTCATAGTTGCAGAAACTTCCAACAAATTAGCCAATATATGAATATTTCACCAAATGACTAAAAATTGGAGGAGAGTCTCAAGTATGAGAAAACCAAGTAATATAGCTCCAATAAAAATACACAGTAACTTGTCTCCAAGTATGGAAAAATCAGAGGAAATTACCGAAATGTCAGAAAAGAGAATTCAGAATATTTAGGGTGACACAACTCTATGACATGCAAGAGAAAAGAGATATTGAACTCCAGGAGATGAAGAAATGCTTTCATAAACTGAAAGAGGAAAAAGACAATATAAAAAAGAATCAAAAAGAACTTTTAAAATCATAAACTGAAAGAGGAAAAAGACAATATAAAAAGAATTAAAAAGAGCTTCTAGAGTTGAAGACTATAATCCAAGAGATCAAAACCTCCCTTGAAAGTATTAAAAGCAGATTAGAACATGCAGAGGATCAAATTTCAGATTAGAAGACAAAACCTTAGACTTAGAAAAATATCACTGAAAAGAATGAAAACCTAGCCCCCCAAAATGAGGATAATATAGAGCAAATACCAGATAACATTAAATGCCTGATTTTCTGAAAATTGGTATCCCAGGAGGTGAAAAATCTAATAAGGGCATTGAAAATCTATTCCATGAAATCTTGAAAGAAAATGTCCCAAATCTAGAGAAGCACTCAAACATCCAGACCCAAGAAATACAAAGGACCACAAATAGAATCAACCCAAGATGACTTTCTCCAAGACACATCATACCCACATTGGTCAAATCATGGATAAAGACAAGATTCTAAAAATGGCAAGAGAGAGAGAGAGAGAATTGTTAAGTTACTTATAAAGTTTATCCCATTAGGCTAACATTGGACCTCTTAGCAGAAACAATGCAAGCAAGGAAAGAATGGGAAGATATATTCAGAGTGTTCAAAGAAAAACGATTTCAACCAAGATTACCCTTCAAATGGGGAGATAAAAACATTTTCAGATAAACACAGCCTGAAAGAATTTACCAACACCAGACCAGCTCTTAAGAAGTTCTGAAAGGAGTGCTTTCTAAAAAAGACAGACAGACAGAAATAAGAGAACAAAAAACAATCAAGAAAATGACTAACGTAATGGCAGGGGAAAGTCCAGAAACATTGATAATAATGTTGAATGCTAATGGATTAAATTCTCCAATCAAGAGACACAGACTGGCTAAGTGGATTAAAAAAATGAAAACTTTCTATTTGTTGCCTAAACGAAATGTATCTCATGGGTAAAGACATACACAGACTAAAAGTGAAGGGCTGGAAAAAGATATTCCATGCAAATGGAAACAAAAAATGGCTGGAGTCACAATTCTAATTTCAGACAAAATAGGTTTTAAGACAAAAACTGTAAGAAGAGACGAAGAAGGACATTATATAGTAGTAAAAGGGCTAATTATTCAAGAAGATATAACACTTATTATTACCTATGCATCCAACTCAGGAGTACCCAAATACATGAAGGAAAGACTACTAGATCTAAAAGGAGAGATAGACTTCAACACAGTAATTGTCAGGGATTTCAACACCCTATTATCTCCTTTGGATGGACCATCTAGACAAAAAAATAAGCAAAGCGATACAGGAGCTAAACGATACCATAAATCAAACGGACTTGATAGACATATATATAGATCTTCCACCCCAAAACCGTGAAATATACATTTTTCTCACCCCTGCATGGAACCTTTTCAAATATTGATGATATGATAGGGCACACAACAAGCCTTCACAGATTCAAAAATATAGAAACTATATCCACCATCTTCTCTGATCATGATGGAATTAAAATTGATATTAATTTCAGAAAAAAACCTTCAAAAATACACAAATATATGGAAACTAAACAATCTAGTCCTGAATGACTTCACAACTACTGAAGAAATTAACACCAAAGTCAAAAGATTAATTGAAACCAATAACAATGAGTAAATGAGTTTCCATAGCCTGTGGGACACAGTACAAGCAGTCGTAAGAGGGAAGTTTATAGCAACTAGTGCACATAAGAAAAACATGAGAAGGTGGAAAATAGAAAACCCAACATCATGCCGCAGGGGATTAGAAAAACAACAAAAAAAGGAAAATGCATCAGGAGAAAATAAATAATAAAAATTTGAACAGAAATAAATGAAATAGAAAATAAACAATCTATAAAGAAAATAAAACAAAAAACTGGTTCCTTGAAAAGATAAACAAAATTCACAAATCATATGCTAGACTAAGAAGAGAGAAAGAAACCAGATAAATTTGCAATGAAACAGGCAATATTACAGTAGACATAATGGAAATACAAAACATCATTACAGAATACTATGAGTGACTATATGCCAACAAACAAGAAAACCTGGATGAGATCGACAAATTCCTGGACACATATATTCGACCAAGTTTGGATCAGGAAGACATAGAAAGCCTGAATAGATGCTAACAAGCAGTGAGACTGAGTCAGTAATAAATAACCTTCCGACAAAGAAAAGTCCAGGTCCTGATGGTTTCACTTTTGAATTCTACAAAACTTAAAAAAATTTTTTTTGAGAGTTTTTTGCTATAGGGCATGTGTGCGCACCAGAAAGACAGAGAGAGACAGAGAGAAAGAAAGTGAGAAATCACCCTTCAGGGGAAGATGGCCACACCACAATCCCTTCTCCTTCATTCTCCTCTTGAGATCTTGGGCATGCACACACACATGCCCAATGTGAGTTTAAGCCACTGGATCTGGGACTCGAACCGCAGTGGACTACATGGGAGTCCAGCAATATAGTCATTAGGCTAATTGCTGGTCCCTCTGTAAAACTTTTAAAGAAGAGATAATCCCAAAAATGAATGATGAAAAGCTATTTGATGAAGATGATGTGAATAGTAATGTCTTTGTCTTGACTGATATGCATGGTAATCATGCTAAAAAAAATGTAAAACACTGTAAAGATATATCTTATTAAATGTGATATAAAAATAAAAAGTAAAAAGAAGAGTTAACCCCCATTCTACTCAAACTATTTCTAAAGATGCAAAAGGAAGGAAACTTCCCAAATTCATTATATGATGCCTGTATCACCCTTACTCCCCAAATAGACATGACAAAAAAGTTAAACTACAAACCAATATCTCTGATGAATAGAAATGCAAACAGTCTAAACAAGATACTAGCAAATAATATCCAATAACATATAAAAAGGATTATACATCACGACCAGATTGACTTCATAAATGTAATACACCATATTAGCAGAAAGAAACATTAAAAACCATATGACCATATCAATTGATGTGGAAAAATCATTTTGTAAAATACAACATCCCTTCACGATTAAGACTCTCAGCAAAATTAGCATAGAAGGGACATTTCTCAATACAATAAAAGCCATCTATGAAAACTCCATGGCTAACATCATAGTGAGTGTGAAAAAGCTGAACGCTTTTTTACTAAAAATTGGTACAAGATTGTCCACTTTCTTCATTCCTTTTCAATATAGTGCTGGAAGTCTTAGCCAATGCAATCAGAAAAGAGAATAAAATGAAAGGCACTGAAATAGGGAAAGAAGAGCTGAAATAATTTCTATTTGCAAATGACATGATCGTATATATAGAAGAACCAAAAGTCCCCTCCCTCAACAAACAAACAAACAAACACAAAACCTCCTGGAATTGATAAATGAACACAGTGAAGTGTCAAGATACAAATAGCATTCCTGTGTACAAACAACAAGCAGACTGAGGTGGAACTGAAGAAAGTAATCTCATTTACCTTAATAACAAAAAGTATAAGATACCTAGGAATAAATCTAACCAAAGAAGTCAAAGACTTATAAGGAAAACTATGAAAACTTAAAAAAATGAAACAAAAAATGACACTAAAAGTGAAAGGACATCCCATGTTCCTGGATTGAAAGAATCAATATAATCAAAATGGCAATTCTACTCAAATTAACCTTCATGTTTAACAAAATCTCAATCAAATTACTACAGACATTTTATACAGAAACTTACAGAATTTGTCTGGAATCATAAAAGATCCCATATTGCCAAAGCAATCCTGTGCAAGAAGAGTGGAGTAGGAGGCATGTCACTTGTGACTCCAAAATATATTACAAGGCTGTGATAATCAAAACAGCATGGCATTGGTACAAAAACAGATATGTAGACCAATGGAACAGAAATAGAAATCCCCGATATAAACCTCAAAACATACAGCAAACTGATTTTTGCCAAAAAACACCAGTCAATCCAATGGGAAAAGGAAATCCTTTTCAGCAAATGGTGATGAAAAAATTGGGTATCCACTTGCAGAAAGATGAATCTAGACCCCTATCTCTCACCATTAACAAAAATCAACTCAAAGTGGATCAAATATCTAAACCTAAGATCTCAAACTATAAAACTGCTGGTGAAAAACACTGGGAAAATTCTAGGGGACCAGCGGTTGGTGTGATGGCTGTGTCGATGGACTCCCATGTCGTCAATCACGGTTCGAATCTCGGACCCCGTGGCTTAAACTCACGCCGGGCGCATGTGCGTGTGTGCCCAGGATCCCAAGAGGAGAATGGAGGAGAAGGGATTGCGGCATGGCCACCCCCCCTGGGGGGGTGATTTCTCGCTTTCTGTCTCTCTGTCTGTCTGGCAAGTGCACATGCCCTATAGCAAAAACCTCTCAAAAAAAAAAAAAAAGAAAGAAAAAACTGGGAAAACTCTATATCAGAGTAGCCAAAGACTTCTTAAATAAGACTCCCCCGCCCCATCCCCCCAAAAGAAAGCACAGGCAGTAATCCCAAAAATAGACATGTGGGATAACATCAGATTAAGAAGTTTTCACACAGCAAAGTCATGGTCACTAGGGTGAATTGACAATCCTTGAAATGGGAGAATATTTTTGTAAACTATGCCTCAGATAAAGGATGGATAACCAGAATACATAGGGAACTCAAGTAATTACCAGGAAAAAATCATCCCAATTAAAAGATAGGAAAATGAGCTGAACAAACAACTCTCTAAGGAAGACACATGGATAGCTAAAAAGCATATGAAAAAATGCTCAACATCCCTCATCATAAGGGAGATGCAAATCAAAAACCACACTGAGATACTACCTAACCCCAGTCAGAATGGTTAAGATTAAAAAAAACAACAAATGGTAAGTGCTGTCGAGGCTGTGGTGAAAAGGGAACTCTCCTACACTGTTGGTGGGAATGAAAATTAGCATAGCCACAGTGGAAATGAGTGTAGAGGCCCCTCAAAGATCTACAAATAGAACTACAATATGGTCTAGCAATTCAACTCCTGAGTATCTATTTACTCAAAGGATAGGAAAATTCTCAGAAAAGTACTTGCACATTATGTTTATTGTGGCATTATTCACAATTACTAAGACATAGAACCAACCCAAATGTCCATGAACAGGTGAATGGATTGAAAAAGTGTGAACATATACACTATGGGATACTACTCTGCCATAAAAAACAAGACCCTGGCATTTGATAGAAAGTGGATGGATATAAAAGATTTATTGCTGAGTGAAGCAAACCAGGCTATAAAAGAAAGACATTGTATGTCTCCACTTAATACATACTTACTGTCAGCATTCTATGGAGAAAAGAAAGATTAGAGGATTTAGAAGCATGAAAATGGGTATAGACGCAGAAGACAGTGTGGGAAGAGGGTTGGAGATAGGGGAGAGTGAGAGGAAAGGAATCAAGGAGAAAAATAGCGGGGAAAAACATTTAAGGGACACAGAAATGGAGGATTATCTGTTGATGATACATGTTATCTCTTCAACTAGAGTGGTGTGAAGTGTATTCATGTTGGGTAAATTCATTTTACAAGCTGTAGTGATGTATGGTGATTTAATGTATAAAATAACTTAAAATAACAAAAAAAGAAAGAAGAGTACTGAAAAGCAAGAGTAAAGCTGTTTTCTGAAAAGACCTTTATCTTGGAAATTCATACACCCTTTGTTGATGGGGTGGGTACTTATTCAACACCAGTTACGTACTTCTTTTAACTTTTTCTTCTATTCCTTTAAAGTGCCATGTAATTTTTTCTATTCTTTTTAAATGGCATCAAAGGACAAAAGCAGTATCAGAGCTCTTTTTTTTGTTTGTTTGTTTTTTGGAGAGGTTTTTGCTATAGGGTGCGTGCGCTCGCCAGACAGACAGAGAGAGACAGAGAGATAGAAAGCGAGAAATCACCCCCCAGGGGGGATGGCCACGCCGCAATCCCTTCTCCTCCATTCTCTTCCTGGGATTTTGGGCACGCACGCACACACGCCCGGCGTGAGTTTAAGCCACCGGGTCCAGGACTCGAACCGCGGTCGACTACGTGGGAGTCCAGCGACATAGCCATTACGCTAACTGCTGGTCCCAGTATCAGAGCTCTTGATTTCAGATGGTTTTTCTATATTATGCACAAGAATTACAAGTTCATTTACTTAATATTTGAGATGTTTTCAGTATCTTTTACATACTATATATAGTACATATATTACATATATATTACATATATATATCACTTATTGTATATATGTAATTAAGCATGTCTGTATATCTCACAAACATTTGTCACATCTCTGAAGCTGAAAAATAACAGAGGCCTGTTCACTTGCTTGTTGAATCATATTTAAATAGAAATCGTGGTTTAAATTAGAAGCACTTCTTTCCTATCCCTTTTAAGGCTTGTCTCACATCTTGGTTTCTCAGGCTGTAGATCAAGGGGTTTCACATGGGGATAATAACACCATAAAACACAGAAGCCACTTTTTCCTGCTCTTAAGACTCACTGGTACGATGGTGCAAGTACATGTAGAAGAGAGTCCCATAGAAGATGGTGACAGCTGTCAGGTGGAGAAGGCTTTTTTCCTTCCTGCAGCAGAAGACATCTTCAGGATGGCAGCCAGGATATATATGTAGGAAAAGATGACGACCGACACAGTGAATGTCAAGTTAAACGCCACAAATACTGATAGCATCATGATATTAAAGACAATATCGGAGCAGGAAAGGGCGAGAATTGGGGGCTCATCACAGAAAAAATGGTTAATTGCATTGGATTTGCAAAAGTTCAATGAGAAAGTAAAACTTAAATTTACAGAAGAATTTAGAAATCCCATGACATATGAACCAACTAACAGCTGAATGCAGAGTCTCCAGGACATGATGATTGGGTAGCGAAGTGGGTTACAGATGGCCACGTAACGGTCCACTGCCATAGCAACCAGGAGGAAGCAGTCACTTGTTACAAAAGTACCATAGACTAGTAACTGCACCATACAACTTGTGAATGAGATGGATTGATCTGAAACTATGAAGTTTTGCAACATCTTGGGAGTGATGGCAGAGGTGTAACAGAGATCGACAAATGCCAAGTTTTGGAGAAAGAAGTACATAGGGGTGTGAAGGCCAGAATCAATCTTGATGAGTAGGATCATCCCTATGTTCCCCACTAGGGTGACCACATAGATCATCAGAAATGCTATGAAGAGGATGTGCCAAAACTTCTCTTGACCAGCAAATCCCAGGAGAATGAACTTGGTTACTTTGGTGTCATTATTTTGTTCCATGGCTAGAAAAGTTCAAGAGCAACAAAGAAAGAAAAGCAGATAAAATTAAGACTATGGTGATTCTTAACTCTTTCTGGATTTAGATATAGTATAATGTTTCATTTCCTAGTGGAATGAGCAAAAATGTTCTGTGCTATTATTGACTTTAATTTTAACGATTTAATCTTGACCCTAGATAGAGCTAATTTCATCTTAAGAGTGGAGAAATTTCCACTGGGCTGTGTTCTGAGGGTACATACTGAATATCATTTTCATTAATATATCAATTAGAAACATATAAAACATCATTTTTTTAATTATGGATATATATAATTTTATATAATTTCACTTAATTATACAACTTAGATATTCAGAAAAAATGAAAGACAGTAAAAAAGCAAATCTCCACACTGGTAATTTGACTATATTAAAATAAAAATTACCAACATTATAAAAGGACTGGCTATTGGCTGAAAATTTATGAAGTTTTTGCAAGAGAAATAAATATCAAAGGATTGATATCCAGCCTATATAAATAATTTTTATTTATTAAATCAAGAGAAAAATTTATAAAAGAAATAAATAGTGTAATTATAGAAGAGAAAATTGAGATAGTGATTAGAAATATGATAAGATATGCAAGTCAGTACTAATCAGATAATCGTTTATTAATTTAATGACTCTATTATTATTCATTGACTTAACAATTTTACATTCATAAATCTAAAATGCTAAATTTTGGTGAGAGTGTGGAGACACTGGCTTCACATTTATCTATTGGAGAGTTTATTTAGCCGAGGCATGCTGGAAACAAATTTAACAGATTTGGAAATATAGTAAAATTAAATATGTGCTTCTTTATGGTTCAGAATTTCCAGAATAGGTACATATCCTAGTTTTTCCTTATTAACAAGGACACATGTATACATATTCATATAAATAATTAAGTATTTTTTAGAACTATTTAAGGTGATGAACATGTTATTTATTAATAACTTAATAAATAATTCTAAAAAAAAAGTGGAGAGAAAGAATTAAAGTCTGCTTTGTAGTGATGTAAATTTCCTAGGCAGGACTGGTGTTGAATGGAAGCTCAATAGTTGGTCTTAATAACACACAAACAATCCATTAAGGGCCCACCATAGTCATTCACGCATTCAATTGTTCAACCACTTGTTCATCCATACTCCTTTCCGAGGCAACACATCCCAGGGTGTTCTCTCATTCTATGTCTATAAACTCACTGAAGATGAAACGATCCTTCCTGGAGTTGAAGTGCAGCATGCTGGAACTTAGGCTTCTACCCTTGATCCATCATTGCTAGCACACTCAGATGGTGCTTGGCTGATCTTGAGAAATGGGACTTTTGTTTTACTTACATAGGAGATGTCTCCAGACTCTCTTTCTACAACTGATGCAGGTTGGTTGCCTACCAAGGTCTCTTTCTGTAATTCCTCTCCATCAGGGAATTTGTAGTAGGGGCCTGAGGGATCAATATTAACTCCCTCGATGATCTGAATTTCCAGAGGCTGAGACGAAATTAAGAAAAACAAGATGGTTAGTTATTTTCCACTGAAGAAAAGTTAAGAGTACTAACGTGAATAAATTCTATTTTCTTTCTCTTTTTTTCTCTAGCTTATTCAAGTCTGATTGACAAATAGAAGCTGTATACCTTTAAAGTATACAGTGTGATGCTTTGACATACGTATACATTGAGAAGGAATTATCTCATCAAACTAATTAACATGTTCTTCACCTTAAATAGTTGCTTTACTTTATTATTTTGTGTTGATACATACTCTTTTTAAAAATTTATGTATGTAATGCATTGTTATTAATCATAGTCACCATGCTGTTCATTGGGCGTTCAGAAGTTATTAATCTTAAAACTGTGATTTGGACTCTTTCAGCAATTTATCCCCTTGCCCCCAACATTCATCCCCTGATAAGGATCATTCTAGTTTCTATTAGTTAAACCTTAGTTTTTGCTTGTAAATATTACATGTATAACTGAGCGTATGCAATGTCTGTATTTGTGTATCTCACTTACTTCACTTAACATAGCATTTTCAAGGTGCCTTCTTTCAAAGTATCTTTCAGGTTCGTATCATGAATGGTAAGATTTACTTCTTTTAAAAAACAAAATTGTTTATGTCTATATGTATAGAGAGAAAGAGAGAGAGAGAGAGAGAGAGAGAGAGAGAGAGAGAGAGAGAGAGAGAGAGAAATAGAGCAAGAGTGTTTGTGGACATACTTCAGAACTATACTACAGACCATGTTTAAGAGTTCATCCTTCTTTTGATTGATACTAAGGTTATGTTTATATTTATATTTATAGCTATTGTGAGTAATACTGCAAAGCGCATGAGAGTACAAACGTATGTTCGAAATAGTAATTTTATTTCCTATAGCTATAGATCCAGAATTGGGATCACTGAATTGTATGGTAGTTTTATTTTTAATTTTTGAGGAAATGTCGTACTTTTTCCCTTGAAGGCTGTGTCATTTTACATTCCTACCACCAAGATACCAGATTTATCTTCTCTCCACATATTTGCCAGTATGTATCTTTTTTATTTACACACAATATATATTTTATTCTGTATTACACAAATCAAAGGTCCAAATATATATTGTTTTTATATTCACTGACAAATGGTATAATTACATAAGCGTTCTTTAAATGAACTCACTCAAATTCATCAGTACATTATTTATCTTTACTGACTATAATTGCAAAGTTGTAAGAACAAACCATTATAACCACATTAATACCTGAAATTGTTTTGATGTCTGATCAAAACCTGAAAATTGGGTGGCATCTAATTAAAATTATTAGTATAGCTTTCATTCATAAAAGAAAATATTTTATTCAAGTTCCCAAAACAAACTTGAGGAATTATATTGTCTGAATTAAAGTCTTTCAATGGGGTATGAAATCACTGTATACACTTGAATCAACTGTCCCATGTGGCATCTTTAGTTTTTAAGAGTCTACCAGGCCAAACCCTTCGCTTTCTTCATTGCTTTTGCTTTGCTTTTCCCCTTTGCTTTCTCTCACTTTGCCTTCAATCTTTTCCTTTGCCTCTGGTTCATCCATACTGGGTACTGTCCGTGCTGATCTAGAAGACTCTTTTTATTTCTCTTAATATCAGTTTCCATATTTCATATCATCTTTTTCATCATTCACGTCAAACTGCGTTTTCTTTTGGTGATGTTTGGGAACCACAACAGTAGCAATCTCTTGAACATATTTCATTAAAGCATCACTGTCTACTTTGACAATACTTTTAAGTCTGTTGAGCTCCTTTGGGGCATTTTTTTTTTCCTCTTTTCAGCACACATCTTCCTTTTCCACTTACTCCGGAAGCTTTTTTTTTTTTTTTTTTTTTTTGGAGAGGTTTTTGCTATAGGGCGCATGCGCTCGCCAGACAAACAGAGAGAGACAGAGAGATAGAAAGCAGGAAATCACCCCCCAGGGGGGATGGCCACGCCGCAATCCCTTCTCCTCCATTCTCCTCTCGGGATCTTGGGCACGCACGCACACGTGCCCGGCGTGAGTTTAAGCCACCGGGTCCGGGACTCGAACCGCGGTCGACTACGTGGGAGTCCAGCGACATAACCATTACGCTAACTGCTGGTCCCGAGCTTTTAGCCATGCTTTACCCAAACAGTCACTCACACGCCATAGGATCATGCCCGCCAATATGTATCTTCTGATTTACTGTACAATTTTGCTTCACTTGCCTGTTGAGTCATTTTACAGACTGAAACACCAAGCCTTAATTCCCAGAGCATGAAATATTCAGTATTGAGCACACAAAAGATTACCGTAAAAAAAAAAGAAAAAGTCACTCACTAATCAGTAATGATAAACAGATTTATAAAAGAAAAAAAGAGAAAAGCTTACCGTAAAATGCATGTTTGTTTTTATCTCATTTCTTTATCATGGCTTACAAAAAGTTAGTGACAGGTCAATCTTCAACTCTCCTACACTTATTAGAAGAAAAATGGCCAACAATTTTTGAGGAAAGACACAGGGGCTGAACTTTTGTGTGAATTTGAGCACTTCATACATTAAGATGGGTGGCATTTACATGTAAAATATGAATATAACATTTAGGTCTAATATATCTATATCTATCTATCTATCTATCTATTTATCTATCTATCTATATTATGATTGTTATTTACATCCAATCATTAGACATCTGTAGAGTACATGATGTCTTTTTTTCAAGATATGCATGCAGTATGTGATAATCAAATCACAGATACTAGTGTGAAAAATTTCCTTCTGAAGATGAGGTCCAACCTTTCTAGTCCACATTCTACCACTTCAAATGGCATTCAATTAAGACTATCTAGGATTATCTTGGTGAATAAGGCTGCTCTTGCAAAGAGTTTCACAAATTAAGCCTTGGACGATCTTGACTTGGGTATCACAGCTGTAGTTAAATACATAATCTTTATGAGGATGCTAAAAGTAAAGTCATAGCTGTTTTGTGCAAAAAGAACAGATTCTTAGAAACCAGTCAGTTTCTTCAACTTTTTGAAATTTAAAAAGAATTAAATTGCATCTTAATATTGAAAATGAGCACAATTAGGTTAGTTATAGTGATGCTTCATGACACACTGTTACTGATGGTCTTATTTAATAATAAAAAAATTACTTAACTGTACAACTAGTTCAAGGACTGGAGTATTACCTATCGCTAAAATCTACCATTGTTTCCTGTCCTTTGCAACTGCCTGCCTTTAATCTTACCTAATACTACAAATATTGTGTATAGATTGGATATTATTTCCTTTGTTTTTTTTTTCATTTCTAATTCTTCTAGTATTTGTAAGCATATACACATATGTGCATACACATATATTACTATTCTATATGTTATCTATTTTAATTTGCTTGTTACTAAATTTAACTGAAATTTTAATTTTGATTTGAAGAGGGCATGTGTATTCTGGAGAGAGCTAGAGAGAGAAAAGGAAAGTGAGAAAGAACTCCCATGGGAGAGAGTCATGCCTTACTTCCTTATCTTCCATTTCTCCCTTCCTTTGGTACTTTGAGCAATCGCACACATGTCTGATTTTATTATCTATTTATTTATTTATTTATTTATTTATTTATTTATTTATTTATTTGTTCCACACAGCACACACCCAGTGTGTTATCAAGTCACTGAGTTAGGACTTGACTCACCCTTTTGGTCTCATGAGATCCAGCCATCTTAACCACTGGGCTGCAGCTAGTTCCATTACACATTTATTCTATTTTCTTCTGGGATTTTTATTTTTACTTAACAATACTGAAACCAATCTGTTGTGTTGTGGTATTAGAAGCTCATTCATTTTCACTACTGCATCCTATTTTATTATGTGATTAATATGTAATTAATATGTCCATTCATTCATGTAGCAGCTCCATGAGTGCAGTCATAGATGTCCTGTATGAGGTATAAATGAGCGTTGACCTCACCTGCTCACTTTGGATCCCAGTACAGTAGTTTTGCTGAGGCCACACTTTCCCTGGGTATTCTCTTTGTGTGTGGTATATTTTCTCAGGTAGGCCTAGTCCTTGGAGATATAGGACTTCTTTGTCAGACTATTTTGGCTCAAGAACTATTGATACCTTTGCCAAAGATTCCTTATACTTAATAAGAGTCTAAGGTACTCAAGTATCTATTCCTCTCTCCTTTACTTAGGGTCAGACTTAAATCTTTCACAGCCTTTCCCAGGCTCCTTCCATATACCTACTCCTACTTCCTTTTTTGTAGATAGTCCTATAATAGAAGGTTTGCATATGTGAACCCACTTTGGTGTTTGCTTCTAGAGAACCTGGATTAACATATACTGCCAATGGCATTTGAATTCTTTAGGATTATTTTTTCTATTTTACGTGATGTTGTCATTACCTATTTTGTATAAGTTAATATTTGGTACAATTTTTTTCCCCATAGATAATTGTATTCGTTTTCTGTTTTGGTTGCTGCTATAACAAACTGCTACAGAGTCCTTGCCACTTTCTCTTCCTTAGGTCCAACCATGACATTCCTATACTGAACAACGGTCATGCTGTATTGGTTTCCAGATGGTTAAGGTCCCATAGGCTATACTGTGATTGAGGAGAGTTCATGTAGCTCTGGGTACAATCAAGAATGATGTATCCAGAGTTTAATGATACCTATGTCAAGAGAATGCACCTTATTGTCTACAAAATGTTGAAAAGAATACCGTTTGAAGTCAGTGCTAATGCACAGAGTCAGAGAATATGTTTCTGTTTTGGTAATTATAGCACACCTGGCACAGCTACTCAGATTAATGCTGCCATTTGGCTAACTTTGTGGTAGTCCATCATATGCCATAATCTGTGTGTGTGTGTGTGTGTGTGTGTGTGTGTGTGTGTGTGTTTTGCAGGACCTAGACCATGAATTAAATGAAGATATAATGAGGGCCATCACCTTGGAGTAACTAGCTCTTAGATAATGGCACCGTTCCACACTCATTTATCTTTCGATGCTTTGGAGTCCTTTTGTGTTTACTCCACCTTCTCCCAAAGATCATGTTCCTTCACTGTGTTGTTGAGTCTGGTTATGTTCTGAATCCCAGCACTAATATTATTCATAGAAACAAAACGATCTTCTTTGTGAACTCGCTAATCTGTTACTCACAAAGAAACATACCAGGTAGTATTTGATAAATCTATAAAAGTTGCGATTTTTTGGAGGGAAAGAATGGAAACACTGCTCATGCATCCAGCGCCTGATGTTCTCAGGGCTCATCGTGTTAAATGACACCAGGACCCTTTAGTGTCCATAGTCCCCATAGCCACTAGATACTTCTGTCGTTTCTTTTATGACACACACAAACAGACACCTCTGATCTTAAAGACCACAAGAGGTACAACAAAACCTCATCACTAACAACATCAGAAAGACAATCAGAAAGTTTTGGGAAGAGATGTCTGATCACTTGCTCAAGCTGCTAAGCTGGCTTCCAAAAATGACTCTAAAAAATGATAACGTTGGACCAGCAGATGGCGTAATGCTTATGTTTCTGGACTTTCACAAGTCAACCGTGTTCAAATCCTGGACCAGCAGCTTATAACACATGCTTGGCACGTGTACCTGTGTGCCCCAAATCCTGAGAGAATGAAGGAGAAGGGATTACAACATGACCAACCCTCTGGGAGGTGATTTCTCATTTTATGTCTCTGTCTCTGGTCTCCAGCGAGGACATGTCCTATAGTAAAAATCTCTCTTAAACAAACAAACAAAAAGCTGATTATGTCAAGACACTGAGGAGCTAAGTTATAGATCCTCCCTTTTTCTACCATTCTTTTTTCTTTTTTTCTTTTGAGAGAGATTTATGCTATAGGGAGTGTCTTCTCCATGGAGAAACAGACAAAAAGGCAAGAAATCACTCATTGGGGGGATAACTATGACACGATCATTTCTCTTCAATTCTCCTGTTGGGATTTTAGGCGAGCACATAAACATGTCTGGTGTTTTTCAAACCATTGGGTTTGAGATTTGAACTGCAGTTGGCCATGAGGGAGTTAAGCACCTTAACCACTACACCTGCCGATGCCTTCATTCTACATTTCTACATGTAAGAAAGAAAAGACTTACATTTAATATTTACTCTGTGTGTTTATTCTAATACCACTGTTGTGCTGGTGTAAGAATTTGGGCCTCCTGATAAGCTCTGTAAAACTGTAACCGCTGGTTGACTTTTTTTTTTTTTTTATTTATTTTTGTATATACTTTCAATCATATTGTTTGGCTTACAATGAGACCATTTCGATATGTGAACATTTCTCCCCAGACCCGTTGATCGAAATATCTTCAACAGATAACACCACACCTCCCCATCCCGTCAATGCTCTACCTCTGTATCCCTTCTCTAAATGTCTTTCGTTGGGCCCCACTCCTCCACATACACCTCATCTGACATTCACACCCATCTCTTGTGTTTGTTCAACTGTTAGTCGATCAGTTTCAGACATAGAATGCAGACAAACGGTATATGTTAAGTGGGGACATACAATGTCTCTCCTTCATAGTCTGGCTTGCCTCACTCAGCAGTACATCTTCCATATTCTTCCACTTTCTGTCAAAAGCCAGGGCTCTGTTGGTTTTTATGGCTGAGTAGTATTCCATAGAGTATATGTGCCACAGTTTTTCAATCCATTCCTCCATACGGGGACATCTGGGTTGGTTCCAAGACTTAGCAATTGTGAATAGTGCTGCAATAAACATCGATTTGCAAGCACTTTTCCAATGAAGAATTCTTCTGTCCTTTGGGTAGATACCGAGGAGTGGGATCTCTGGATCATATGGCAGATCTATCTGTAGATTTTTGAGGAATCTCCAAATTATTCTCCATAGTGGTTGGACCAATCTACATTCCCACCAGCAGTGTAAAAGAGTTCCCCTTTCACCACACCCCCGCCAACACTTATCATTTTTTGTTTTTTTAATATTAGACAATCTGACTGGGGTTAGGTGGTACCTCATTGTTGTTTTTATCTGCATTTCCCTTACGATGAGGGAGGTTGAACATTTTTTCATATGCCTTTTGGCCATTCGTATGTCATCTTTAGAGAATGTTTTCTTCATCTCCTTCTCCCATCTTTTAATAGGGTTGATCATCTTTTTTCCAAACACCTTTTTTAGTTCCTTGTGTATTCTGGTTATCAGTCCCTTATCTGATGCAACATTTACAAAAATATTTTCCCATTCTGAGGGCTGTCGATTCACACTAACTACTGTGTCTTTGGCCATGCAGAAACTTCTTAGTCTGATGTAATCCCACTTGTCTATTTTGTGGACGATGGACTCTGCTTTGAGGGTCTTCTTTAGGAAGTCTTTCCCTACACCAATGTCTCCCAGAGTTTCCCCAGCATTCTCCAGGAGCAGCTTTATAGTTTGAGGTCTTAGATTTAGATCCTTGATCCACCTTGACTTGATTCTTGTCAAAGGAGAGAGGTAGGGGTTCAGATTCATCTTTCTGCAAGTGGAAGTCCAGTTTCTCCAGCACCACTTGCTGAAGAGGCTTTCATTTTCCCACTGGATTGACTGGTACCCCTTGTCAAAGATCAGTTGACTGTATGTTTGGGCACTTATTTCTGGGGACTCTATTCTGTTCCATTGGTCCACATGTCTGTTTCTGTGCCAATACCATGCTGTCTTTATTACCACAGCTTTGTAATACATTTTTGGATCGGGGATTGAGATGCCACCCACTCCATTCTTCTTGTGTAGAAGTGCTTTGGCAATACGGGGTCTTTTATGATTCCAGACAAATTTTAAGATTGTCTTTTCTAGATCTGTGAAGAATGTGTCTGGTACTTTGATTGGCATTGCATTAAATAGGTAGATTAATTTGGGTAGAATTGCCATTTTGATTATATTAACTCTTCCAATCCATGAACATGGGATGTCCTTCCATTTTTTTGTGTCATTTTCAATTTCTTTTTTTACCTTCTCATAGTTTTCCTTGTGGAGGTCTTTAACTTCTTTGGTTAGATTTATTCCTAAATATCTTATACTTTTAGTGGCTATGGTAAACGGAATAAGTTTTTTCAGTTCTATCTCAGTCTGCCTGTTATTCGTATACAGAAATGCTATCGATTTCTGTATATTGATTTTATATCCTGCAACTTTACTGAATTCATGTATTACTTCCAGTAGTTTTTCCATGGAGACCATTGGGTCTTCTATGTATACAATCATGTCATCTGCAAATAGAGAGAGTTTCACCTCTTCTTTTCCTATTCGAATGCCCTTTATTTTTTCCTCTTTTCTGATTGCGTTGGCGAGGACTTCCAGAACTATGTTGAAAAGGAGAGGAGAAAGTGGGCATCCTTGTCTTGTTCCTGTGTTTAGTGGGAAAGCTTTCAGCTTTTCTCCATTCAGGATGATGTTCGCTATGGGTTTTTCATAGATGGCTTTTATTGTATTGAGAAATGGCCCTTCTATGCCAATTTTGCTAAGAGTCTTGATCATGAAGGGATGTTGTATCTTATCAAATGCTTTTTCTGCGTCAATCGATATGACCATATGGTTTTTGTCTTTCTTCCTATTAATATGGTGTATTATGTTTATGGTTTTGCGTATGTTGAACCAACCTTGCATTCCTGGAATAAAGCCTACCTGATCATGGTGTATGATCTTCTGTATAAGTTGTTGAATACGATTTGCTAGTATCTTGTTGAGAATCTTTGAGTCTATGTTCATCAGAGATATTGGTCTATAGTTTTCCTTCCTTGTCCTGTCCTTATCTGTTTTGAGGATGAGGGTGACAGAGGCTTCATAGAATGAATTAGGGAGAGATTCACCCTTTTGGATCTTTAGAAATAATTTGAGCAGAATGGGAGTTAACTCTTCTTTGAAAGTTTTGTAGAATTCAGAGGTGAATCCATCGGGGCCAGGGCTTTTCTTTGTTGAGAGGTTACTTATTACTGATTCAATTTCCTGGCTTGTTATGGGCCTATTCAGACTTTCTATTTCTTCCTGGCTCATTCTTGGTAGATTATATTTGTCCAGGAATTTGTCCATCTCATCCAGATTATCTTGTTTCTTAGTGTATAGATGTTCAAAGTATCCTCTAATGATGTTTTGAATTTCTACTATGTCTGTTGTTATGTTACCAGCCTCATTGCAGATTTGATTCACCTGGTTCCTTTCTCTCTTCTTCTTAATAAGTCTCGCTAGTGGGGTATCAATTTTGTTTATCCTTTCAAAGAACCAGCTTTTGCTTTCACTTACTTTCTGTATAGTACGTTTATTTTCTATTTCATTTATTTCTGCTCGGATCTTTATTATTTCCTTTCTCCTGTAATTTTTTGGATTTTTTTGCTGTTGCTTTTCCAATTCTCCAAGGCTTGATGTTAGGTGATCCATTATCCTTTTCTCTGTCTTCCTCTTATGTGCACTAATTGCTATGAACTTCCCTCTTATGACTGCTTTGGCAGTGTCCCAAAGATTATGGAAACTTGTATCTTCATTGTCATTGGCTTCCATGAATCTTTTGACTTTCAAAGCAGAAGAAGCTATGCTGGCCTGTAAGTTACTGCTCCCAACTGTGTGAGTTTTCTTTATAGATATCTGCTCTGCTCTTTCTCTTTCTGTGTATTTGTTTTTTCCACAAATATTTATTGAGCAATTACAATATTCCAGGAATATCTTGGATATCAGGAATTCAATGATGAGCAAGTTATTTTTCTTATTATATACTTCAGTGTTAGGGTGAGGACAGTCATCTCTCCTAGTGGCAGAATGAATCACACCATCATTAGATAATGAAGAGGGATATTAATTGCTACCTTGGAATAAGGACATTACAGTATAAATAGATATCTCCTCAGCTATCTTTGAATAGTGTTTACTTTTAATCCCATCATGTATGACATAGTACAGTCATTGGCTTCATTAAAATAATTTAGCATCAGAATCTCCTGGAAAGTTTTCGAAGGTTTCTTGTTTTAGACATACTCTATCCAAATCTCTAGGAATTGGTGCCAGAGATCTGACGATAACACATATGTTGGTGTACTTGACTGAGCGAATATACAGTGTATTCCGGATAGAAAATCTCATTTCGTATGGTATAATGAGGCATAGTAAATGAATATAATTTAGTAAATTAATTAAAACATAAGTCTCCAGGTGATGTTGATGAAGCCCTCCCAGTCTGGTATTTGTTTAACATGAACACTGGCTTACTATGGAGTTCATAAGATTCAGTATTAGTGTAATGGAGGCACAAAGACTGAATGGTCAGATTGACCATTTCCTGTCTAATTCCGGCTGGTATGAAGTCTGGTACCCATTAATGTTGAGACTGTTGGGAGACCTGTTGACTTTCCCCCTTATTTGTTATTTTGGGTAATTCAAGAGCAGAAAGTATCTGGATATTTGTCAGTTTGAGTTGTCCATCAAAAATTCACATCAGGGACAAGAAATCACAAGAGGCATATCAGTAGATTTTTTAATTTTTAATTTGCCAGAGGGTCTATTTGCTCTGCAGGTAGAGACAGAGAATGAGATAGAGAAATAGAGACAGAGATGGAGGAATAAAGAGAAAGCACCCCAATGTGATGTCATCCTATCTATTCCTTTCTTTCATTCTGTGAATTCTGGATATATGTATCGACTTCAGGGTATGACCCTTCATGGTTAAGCAATGAAATTAAAATTCTGTGTTTAACTGGTACTCAGAAGGAAAAAAACATAATTTGTAGAAAAGCGTGTGTTAGTGTGTTTAGTTATTTGTATTAAAGGGGACTCATTGTGATGCCTCTGCCTTTATTCTATTGACTCAACCTGAAGATGATGGCATAAGACATACTTTAGTCTATGGTATCAGTGATAGAAACGATGCCTTTCTAAAGAAGGGGTTTATCATAATATGCTGCTTCTTGAGGGCTTACACTTTTAGAATATTATTCCCTTCTGCTGTGCCATCGTTTTTTCTTCTTCTTTTTTTACAAATACATACACGCATACACACACACACACACACACACACACACACACACACTTTCATATGTGTCCAAAAAGAGGTGGTGGGACACATGTATATGACCAATCCTGCTAATACCTCCATTCCCACCACCTTTTTTTGGACCATGAAAACTCCCTGAGTATTTACTTCTGGAGCTAGGTATCTTACAAACTGTAAAGTGAAATGACCTTTACATGGAGAAGAGATTGCATTTGTGATGTAGAAAGGATTGTATTAGAAATTACAGGTTTACTTTAAACCATTTGACTTATGCTCCAAAGTAACTGTAATTTGATATTGGTAGGATAGCAGATTACGATGAACAGCTTTAACTGTATGTTTTAAGGTCTATGTTCACATGTGTAAATCTGGATTAACAGAATTTAAGGAATTCTTGAAATGGATGAATGTCACCTTAATATGCTGATTAAAAGCAAAAAAAAGGTTTAAACACATGAAGAAATATATAATAACAGTATAATGGTCAACCCAGAATGTGGCTGATTATCAACTTTTCAGAACCAAGGAAGCCAAATCCTGATCTAGCAATAGGGAAAGCTTACCGTCAGCGGATTTATACTGGAAAATCTTCGAAAGTCTCAGGAATCGAGATCCTGCTTCTCAGGATTCAGTTCTAGAGCGATTCCTGCTCCCCTAATCTATACTTGGGTACATTTGACAAAGACCATTCCTTGTAATAAGCCCTTCTACTCCTCTTACTGATATGCCCAAACTTCTGTGGTCTGTGCATTACAGAAACGAAGGAAACCTAAATCTTTTACTTCAGGTGTGTTTGATCAATAAGATCTAATGATATAGATTCCTATGTATGACTTTGTCGTTTCTTATTAATTGGGAAAAAATATTCTTTAACTTTTTAATTTACTTTTTAGGAAAAAAATTGCTCAACAGAGATAGAGAGAAAGAGGGAGAGAAAGTGAGAACGCATCCCTCAGGGGATGGCTATGCTGCAATCCTTTCTCCCCTTGGGATTTTGGGCATGCAGACACACGCATCCAGTGTATTTTTCAAGCAGCTGGGTCCAGGACATGTTCCTCAGAGTTGACCACTCAGAATCCAGTCTCCTGAACACCATACCTCTAGCTGGCTCTGAAAACATTTTGTTAAAATAAATTGTTGCTCAACTTTATCATGGATTGAAAGAAGTAAATTAACATTTACTACTTGTATTGTGTTTCTGTTGTCCGTGTATTCCGAATCTTTTCACTCTACAGATATTAACGTCATGTTATTTGGCACACCGATTCTCCATGACTATGTAACATTTCTGCACAGTCCAGTCTTCTCAGCAAAGGCACTCCTAAGCACTGCATTTCAGAGTCTTTATATAAGAGGAAATAATGCTGTAGTAAAATTAAAGTATGTCTCCCTCCCCAGAGATAGGCACGATAGTGAAGACTTTTCCTTCCCTTTCTGGAGAAGATATGTGTATGTCCCAGGGTACAAACAAGGTTTCTCTCAACAGAGAGAGAATGGGCAGGTCATTAGCTACCCTAGATAAGGCAAGAGTTTCCTAATTTGCAGGTTCCTCTTCTGTGATGGGCGAGTATCACCTTCTTTTTCTTGGTACTCTGGGCTTTGATTGGCTTCCTACCTGAGTATTCCTGCCAGCCCATGGGTTTGGTCATCTGGAACTGTTGGGAAAGATGGTGAACTACATTCTGTTAATGATGTCACCTAACCCTTCCCTGTGGTTTAACTGACTAACGATATTGGAAGAAATGGAATATGTGATTACTCCTTTTGTTTTCATTGCCTTTCTATAGTACTGATTTGTGCTAATATTTTGTTTTTCCAGATGGTGAGGACACTAGTGTGTGAGCCTATACTGAAGTACAGACTTAAGCCTGGAACCATCCATCTTTCCTCATTGTTGGAGATTAAAGTTTAAAGCATGGTTTTTGGATAAATGGGTTTTCTCTGTACTAACCCACTACGGTGACCACATAGATCACTAGAAATGCTAAGTGGAGGATATGCCAAAACTTCTCTTGGCCAGCAAATCCCAGCAGAATGAATTTGGTTACTTTGGTGCCATTTTTTTTGTTCCATGGCTAGAAAAGTTAAATTATCAGCTAAGAGTAGCAACAAAAGAAGAACAGGTAATATTAAGACCTTTGTGATTCTTCACTCATTCTGGATTTACATATGGTATAATGTTTAGCTTCATAGTGGAATCAGTAAAAATTTTCTGTGCTTTAAAATTACAGCACAGAATTGAATTTAAAGGCTTAACCTTGATACTAGACTTAGCTAACTTCATTTTCATTGTGGGGAATTTCCATGGAGCTATGTTCTCAGGATACATGCTGATTAGCATTTCATAAATATATAGGTTAGTAACATTTAAACATACTTTTATTTAATAACAAATGTCTATACTTTTATATAAATTAAATATAATTTTGTTTTAGATAAGTTCACTTAATTTTACTGTTTACCTATTCAGAAACTATTGACAGACAGTAAAACAACAAACCCCAAAACACTGGTAATTTTACTATTATAAAATAAAAAATACTGATATTATTATTTTTTTAGACATTTTTGCCATAGGGCATGTGCACTCACCAGAGAGAGAAAGATAGAAACGGAACAAGCAAAATAACCTTCCCCCAGGTGAGTTGGCCAAATTGTAATCCCTTCTCCACTTTCCTCTTGGGATCTTAGGCACATTTGCACACACGCGTGGTTTGAGTTTTAAGCCATTGGGTCCGGAACTCTAACCATGTTTGACTACATAGGAGTCCATGATGTAACCATTACCCTATCTGCTGGTCCCAAAATACTGACATTATTAAAAGACTGACTATTAGGACCAGCAGATGGTGTAATGGGTACTTCACTGAATTCCCATGTAGTCGATTGCGGTGCGAGTGCTGGACCCAGTAGCTTAAACTCATGCCAGGTGTGTGTGCATATGTG
Organism: Tupaia tana; assembly: GCA_026018925.1. NCBI lineage: Eukaryota > Metazoa > Chordata > Mammalia > Scandentia > Tupaiidae > Tupaia > Tupaia tana. Next base: position 51,210,012 of record JAKSZU010000012.1, read on the forward strand.
CCCAAGATCCTGAGAGGAGAATGGAGGAGGAGGGATTCAGGCATGGCCATCCCCCCTGGGGGGGGTGATTTCTTGCTTTCTGTCTCTCTGTCTCTCTCTGTCTTTCTTGTGAGCGCAGGCGCCCTATAGCAAAGAAACCTCTCAAAAAAGTAAATAAATAAATAAATAAATAAAAGACTGGTTATTGTGTGGAAATTTACTAAGGTAAATTTAGTATAAGACAAATAAATGTCAAAGGATTAGTGTCCATCTTATATAAATAATTTTTAAATATTAATTCAAGAAAAAAATTACAAAAGACAGAAATAGGATAATTATATATAACTGAGATATTCAACAGAAATATGAAAAGATATACAAATTACTACTTGTCAGATAATTGTTATTAATATTTCATTGAACTACAATTTTATACGCATCAATCTAAAATGCTAAGTTTTGGTGAGAATGTGGAGACATTGGCTTCTCATACATCTTCTGGGGAGGTTAATTTGCATCGGCATGTTGAAAATGAATTTGAAAATACTATCCATATTAAATATATGCTTCCTTATGGTTCAGAATTTTCAAAATAGTTACCTATTCTAGTCCTGACCACATTAATAAGGACACATTTTCACATATACACATATATATGTGTACTTGTATAACATGTATGAATATGTATATATATATATAATGAGGTTCATGTATTATAAAACTAGCTACGAGTTCCATTCATCACCACATTCAAACTGTCTACTGAAAATATCTGTCAGGAGTTTGTGTTCTTGACTCAAAGGACTCTAGATCTCCATTCAGATTCCCACTGAGGCCCAGCCATGGCATGAAGGCTAAGGCAACTGGGTCCACATGGCCAGCCATGTGGTTCGATCTCTGGACCTGGTGGCTTGAAAACATGCCAGGTATGTGTGCATGTATGTGCCAAATCCTGAAATGAGCGAGAAATGGAGAAGTTGGCATGACCAACTCCCATGGAAGCCGCTTTCTCAATTTCCTAGTCTCTTTCTGTCTCTGAGGAGCACACACACCTTCTTGCAAAATTAAAAAAAAAATTCTATTGAGTTTCTGTGCTTTGAAGTTATTTGTGTGACCAAAAATGTTTTTTATGTCTTTTCTAGATAAATTATTACTGGATAGTTTTTTAGAACGATCTACTTTTTGTTTATGTCTATTGGAGAAAGAAATAGAAAAATGTTTGGCAGAATTCCCTTTCCCTAGGCAAGAAGGATATAGACACAGAATAAGGAGGGCAACTAGTGATAAAAGTACGTGTTTTCCAATGTCAGAGAGTGTAACAAATATGGGAACACTGGGCTGAAAGGATAGACTGAATTGTAAGCTATTTTATAAAGCAATTAATTAATTTTACATTCAGAAATGTACAATAATTTAAATAGATTCTTTCTATGAGCCTCATTATAAAGATTAGGGAGCTTATATAAATGAATGAAAAATGAATACATATCAATTTTAATATTCATTATAGACAAATTTCAAGCCTTTAATAATATATTTTAGAAAACATTTTATAAAGTTTATACATACTTCTTTATATTATCAATAATCCAAATAAAATCCATGTTCATGTGTAGGTAGTGGTAGATATCTTTCTCAAACTGTTTCCAGGGAATATGTAATGGGAGAGTTCCTTAATTTATATTCCATTCTAAGACCTTATCTTTTGAAAGACATATTACTACTTTAACAGATGAACATCTTTCTATGTTAGGAACATTAAATTTTGGTAAAACATATCTATTGAATACTTTGATGTGATCAGTTTTAACAATTTGTATCCAACCTAGAAGAACTTTTTCCCTATCCCTTTTAGCTCTTCTTTTACCTCCTTATTCCTCAAACTATAGATCAAAGGATTCAACATGGGAATCACAATGCCATAAAATACGGAGGCCACTTTCATATTCTCCTGGGAATGATTAGAATGAGGCTGTAGGTACATGTAACAAAGGGTTCCATAGAATATGGTGACAGCTGTCAGGTGGGAGGCACAGGTGGAGAAGGCCTTTTTCCTCCCTGCGGTAGAAGACATCTTTAGGATGGCAGTAATGATGTACATGTAGGAAAGGATGACAACAGACACAGTGAACATCAAGTTAAATCCCACAAAGACAAAAAGTAGCATGATGTTGAGGTCAATGCTGGAGCATGAAAGGGCAAGAATTGGAGGAACATCACAGAAAAAGTGGTTGATACTGTTGGACTTGCAGAATGACAGTGTAAACGTAAAACCTGTGTGTACTGAGGCATTTATTGAACCTATGACATATGAACCAGCTGTCAGCCTGATGCAGACTATTCGAGACATAATTATGGGATAGCGGAGTGGATTACAGATGGCTACATAACGGTCCACTGCCATAGCAGACAAAAGGTAACAGTCACTGGTTGCAAATGTTACATAAACCAATAGTTGTATCACACAGCCTCTGAACGATATCGAATTGTTCTCTACTATGAAGTTTTGCAGCATCTTAGGAGTGATAGCTGAGGTGTAACAGATATCAACAAAAGCTAAATGTTTTAGGAAAAAGTACATGGGTGTTTGAAGTCTGGAACCTGTATTGATGAGTACAATCATCCCAGTATTACCCATCATGGAGATTGTATAGATCACCAGGAACACAACAAAGAGGACATACTGATACTTGTGTTGACCACCAAATCCCAGAAGAAAGAATTCACTCACTTCAGTGCCATTTCCTTGTGTCATGGCTATAGAAAGTCTAGAAAATATGACGAGAAAAGAAGAGAAATTATTGTGACATCTTTCTATGAAAAGACTGTTGGGGACCAGTAGTTAGCGTAATGGCTATGTCACTGGACTTCCATGTAGTTGATCGTGGTTCGAGTCCTGGACCCGGTGGCTTGAACTCATGCCGGGTGCGAGTGCATGTGTGCTCAAGATCCCGAGGAGAATGGAGGAGAAGGGATTGTGGCGTGGCCATCCCCCCTGGGGGGTAATTTCTCGCTTTCTGTCTCTCTGTCTCTCTCTGTCTTTCTGGCTAGCGCATATGCCCTGTAGCAAAAAACAACCTCTCCAAAAATAAATAAATAAATAAATAAATAAATAAATAAATAAATAAATAAAAGACTGTTACATTGTATGTCATTTAATTGACTTGAATTTTATTGTAAACACAACATGGTTTGTAAATGTCAAAATATTTTTTCTATATGGTTCCATATACATAATTATATGTGAAATATATTTCTTTTCAAAGTAAAGCATATTTTTTAGAATAAAATTGACTTAGTTTTCTTTATTATTATTATTATTTTGCTCTAGGGCACATGCACTTGCCAAAGAGACAGAAAATGAAAAATCACCCCCTAGGGGAGATGGCCATGCTGTAATCTCTTCTCCATTCTCCTCTTGGGATTTTGAACATGCATGCACATGTGCCTAGTGTGAGTTTTAAGCCACTGAGTCTGGGACTTGAGCCGTGGTTGACTATGTGGGAGTCCAGCTACGTAAGCATTACACCATCTGATGGTCCCACCTTGTCAATATATTAAACATATTTTTTTCATTTGCTTTAATGATATGGAACAATACTCAAATGTCCCTTTTCAGCAACCCACACTTTTTCTTAGCTATTTATTATTTTAGACCAGTTTCAAACTTTTGAAATTTATAGCATTAGAGAAATTTTCTGACAGGTAGTCCTGATGCACATGTGTGAAGGCTTCAATTTGTGTTTGAACTATTAAAGATACAACTCTCATGCGTGTGACACTCCTCATAAGCTAGATAATAGTAGAATTCTGTGCGTATAATAGATAGGCATGTTCTTCCCATTGCATTAATTTTGTTTCGCTATATTCTCTCATCACACATACACACATTCACATGTGGACTTCTAAGAGAGAGATTTGCATTTTCCATTGCATTGTCTTTATTTTTACCTGTAGTCTGGGCTCACAAGAAAATCATCTCATAACATTTTGATTAATACATATTGGTAGCTTATTTTAAAATAATAAATTTCTTCCTTTCTGCCTCTAAATCTACGTTAGGTCAATTCTGTACCCAGTTGAATATACAGTTGAAAAACAGTGAATCATGATTTTTCATATATTATAAGCCCTTAAATACGCTGGTTTTAGTGTCTTTATTCCAAACAGTGTACCATATGGCTAAATTTGCTTTTTGTAGAATAATATGTCATGAACTCTTGGCATGGTAGAAATTAACTTGCCGATTATCAATGTTTGTTTTTTATGTTGGACACAAACCAGTTTATGCTTCTAACCAAACTTGCTTCTGGGTGGCCTTGATTTAATGTGTTGCCAAGGGAACATGGGCAAAAGTAGTGAGTGCTGCTTCTAGACCTGAACAAGCTCCCCTATTCCCGGACCCCTGCAAACTGGAATAACCCGATGTTCTACTCTCTTTCCTCCTCATCTATTGGCTGGATAGTGGCACCGAGGGAAGCTTTGCAGATGATAAATTAAGGTTGCCAGAAAAAAATACAAAGTATCTGGTTAATTTTAAATCGCAGATAAACAAACACAATTCAGTTTAAATATGACCTAAATATTGCACAGGGAATACTCACGGTAAATCATTACTCATAGTGTAACTTACATAAAATTCAACGGGTGCCGTATGTATTTGTGTTTGCTAAAGTCTAGCTCCATACCTGTGTTACTTACGATAGTCGTCAGGTTGGAATTTTGAATGACTAAGCAGAGCAGAGGTCTTGGTTCCAACACCAATTTTTCCTAGAATTTTATGTCGTTGGCAATTTTTTTTTAATTTAAGTTTAATTATATATATATATATATATATATATATATATATATATATATACATATATATATACATTTTTTTTTTGAGATGTTTTTACTATAGGGCACATGCAATAGCCAGAAAGACAGAGAGAGACAAAGAGACAGAAAGCAAGAAATCAGAAATCAGCCCCCCAGGGAGGATGGCCACGCTGCAATCCCTTCTCCTCCATTCTCCTCTTGGGATCTTGGGCGCGAACGTACACATGCCCGGTGTGAGTTTAAGCCACCAGGTCTGACACTTAAACTGCGGTCGACTACATGAGAGTCCAGCATCATAGTCATTACGCCAACTGCTGGTCCCTATTATTTTCTATTTTGCCATAGGGCACATGTGCTTGCTGGAGAGAGACCAAGATAGGAAAAATGAGAAATCACCCGATGTCCAGGGGATGGCCACACTACAATCTTTTGTTCATTTTCCCATTGGGATTTTGGGCACTCATGCATATATGCCAGGCATGAATTTTGAGCTGCTGGGTTCAGGACTTCAACTGCAGTTGGTAATGTGGGAATCCAGTGCAATAACCACCATGCCACTTGCTGGCCCCTAAATTTTATATATATTTTTAATTGCTGGAGAGTGTATGTACTTGCCAGAGAGAAAGCTTAAAAGAGAAAGGGAGGAGAAGGCACCCTCCAGTGGAGTGTGGTTATTCCACGACCCCTTCTCCTCTATTTCTCCGTTTGTGTGGGATTGTGGGAAAGCATGCAAACACTCCCAGTGTTATTCTCAAGCCCCCCAGGCAGGGATTCTAACTCAATTGGCCATGTTGGATCCAGCTTCCTAAAACTCTAGAGTATGGGGGCAGCCCATGATCCAAACTTTCTAGTATGATAAATCTTTAAGACTTAGAGCTTTAAAAATTTGTAACAGTCTTATTTTAAACAAATGTCACTGTAATAACATGACAAAATGAGATTATGTTTTTAAAAAATGATTTAGAGAAGACTGACTCCTCCATGGAAGCTGAGAACTAGTGCTTTCAGAGCATAAGAGTAATAATTTTCTGCTGAGACTTCACTGCCCAACCCCCACTCTCGAGTGGTAGGGTCCCCTGTATCCTTCTCTGTCTCTCTCTGTCTTTTCATTAAAAAAAAATTTAAGATAAAGTATTTTCTTGGCTCTCAGATCATCCTTTATCTTGTTAATAATTTCCTTTCCCCCTTCCCATTTAGGAGAGGCAAAGGGCAGGCCTTCAGAAGACTGATTCCTCCATTGGAGCGATAACTAGTGCGTTTTCACTGCATGGTTTTCATGTTTTGCTTTTTTTAAAAAAAACAATAACATTTTCTTTCTTTTTTTCTTTTCTCGCTCTCTTCTCTTTCTCTGTTTTCTTATTCTCTTTCCTTTACTTCATCACTTTGCTGCTCAGCATCCACTCACTGAGTGTCTAGACAGGTCTATGTGAATCGCAGCCAAACATCTGAATACTATTAGGGTCAACATATTCCTCAATTCCCACTGAATCTGGGAATGGGAAAATAGATTCAAAGTGTTGAGTGAAAAACAATTTCATCCAAGAATATACTATACCTGGCAAGATTATCATTCATATGGGAAGAGAAGACAAGAACATTCTCAGATAAACAAAACCTGAAAGAATTTACTAACACTATACCAGCTCTTCAGGATGTTCTGAAGGGAGTGCTATGTCAGGAAAACTAGTCAGACACGTAGAAATAAGTGTTCAAAAACAACTACGAAAAACTAAATCCTGAGCTAGCAATAGGGAAAGCTTAGAATCAACTGGATTTATACTGCAAAATACTTAAACATTTCTGGACTCGTTTTCAGTACAGTAAGAAGTCTGAATGTGTTTTTAAAAGAATGAGGATTCTTTAAGATCCTTTTAGGAAGTAACTCATAGAAAAATTACCCACATTAGCTCACCTATAGATTCACTGTTTCCTTTGTTCATCGATATGAACAAACAATTCTTACCTGTATCTGAAAAAGAAAAATAAAAAAAGGGAGAAAAAAAGCCACTTGAAGTAAGCAGAAACTAAAAGAGAAGAGACATCTTTCTTTGTGTTTCTATTTAATCCTTGTACCTATTGGCAGTATACAGTATGGTTTTTCTAAGCATGCATGCATGCATATCAATCAAGAAAAAATATCCCCATATACATAATTTTCAGCAGGTCATTTTATTTTATTTAATTTTTTTTGTGGTTCTTACATTTTTATTGCAGGGTGAAGTAAAACATATTTTTCATAAAGTTAAATGTTCTTCCATGACTCTTCTCCTGGAAGATGCTGATTCTCACAGTTTGTGTTTGGGGAGCAGGAATATTGTCCTTGAAGAACTATCATCAAATTCCTAGTGATGGGCTCTGGAAGCCCTTCTCAGTAGCTGTGCTTCACTCTGCAACTTCTACCACTTTAGTGGTATATTTAAAGCAAAGCCCTTTTTCAAGGTGCAGGATGTCAGGTAGGCTCCAGAGTAACTCATTAACTGCAGACAGCCTAAGCGGGTCAGCAGGTGTTGTCATCAATGCTCCGTGACTTTTACATGTTTAATGGATTATTGTCAAGAGAAGGGGTTAAACCAATCTCAACGTTGCAAATTTTAGTATCATTTTAAAACACTTAATTGAAAATGATCTTAATGTTCATAGCATCAAATGTGTTATTGCTAATAATCTCCTTAATGTATATTTTAGTGTTCCAGGAAACCAGCTTCTGATACATGTTTGCCCTCCAACCTAACAGAGGAAATGACAGTCAGTAGCTGATTAGAAAAATGTGTTTGGACCAGTTTACATTCCTACCTGCAGTATGGGAGAGTTCCCCTTTCACCACACCCACGCCAGAACTTGTCTTTTTTTTTTTTAATTTTTTAATCTTAGTCATTTTGACTGGGGTTAGGTGGTATCTCATTGTGGTTTTGATGTGCATCTCCCTTACAATGAGGGATATTGAACATTTTTTCATTTGCCTTTTGGCTATTTGTATATCTTCCTTAGAGAGTGGTATATTCTATCAAATAGTACTCAGGCATAAAAAAACAATAAGACCCTGGTTTTTGACAGAAAGTGGATGAATATAGAAGATATGAATATGAAGCAAGCCAGGCTATGAAGGAGAGACATTGTATATCTCCATTTAATATATACCAAGCGTCGACACTCTATGACTGAATGACTAAATGATATAGAAACATAGTAAATGGTTGTGAATACCAGATACAGTGTGGGAAGAGGGTGGGTGAAGGAGTAGAGTCTGAGGAAGAACATTAAGGAGAAAAATAGAGAGGTGAGTCATTTATGGGACAAAGAAATGGATTATTATCTATTGGAGATAACTATAGTATTGTCAATTGGACTGGTGAGAAATGTACACATGCTACAATATTCACTTTGCAAGCTAAGTAACATGTGATTGAATGTATAAAAGAAGTTGAAATAAAAAATTAAAAAAAAAAAGGAAAAGTGTGTTTGGAGTATAAAGGCAAAGGGCCAGAAATATTTTATTTTTTTATAGGAACAAAATAATAGTTTAGTTGATCAGATTCTGATATTCTTAAGCAATTATATACCTGGAAATTAATGAATAGGGCTTACATTAGAAGCTAATATTTTAAGTTCAAAGGTCTAAAACAGAGATTATTGTCTTTTTCCAAAACTACTTCCTCTTAAATTTTGTGTCTGTTAAATGTTTTTTTCCTGAACCCCTCTGTCACTCTCCTCCTATACAGTCTCTGATATCTATAGCTGCCATCCTTGCCAAAATATCTTCGAGTCTTTCAATTCTGCCATAGAATGTAGACATTTGGTATTTATTGAATTGGAACATACAGTCATACAATGCCTGTCTTTCATAGTCTGGTTTGCTTCACTTTGCATTACATCTTCTATGTTTATTCACTTTGTATCAGATGACAGGATCTCATTGTCTTTTATGGCTGAGTAGTGTTCTGTAGCGTATATGTGCCTCATTTTTTAAATCCAGTTATCCATTCTTAGATATTTAGGTTCCATGTCTTAGCAATTGTAAATAATGCTGCAATGAACATGGATGTGCAAATGTCTTTCCGATGAAGTGTTCTCCTAATCTTTGGATAAATATCCAAGAGTAGTAGTACTGGGTTTTATGGTAATTCTTCTACAGTAGTTGAAGGTGTTTGAGGAAACCTCATACTGTTTTTTACAGTGGCTGTACTAATTCACACTCTCATCAACAGTTTAGGAGAATTTTCCGTTCACCACGGCCTCACAGTTGTCAACCTTTATTTATTTATTTTTATCGTAACCATTCTGACCACAAGTAAGTGATAGCTCATTTTGGTTTTGATTTACATTTTCCTTGTGATAAGAGATGTTGAACATTTTTTCATATACTTTTGGCCATTTGTATGTCTTCCTTAGAGAGCTGTCTGTTCAGTTCATTTGCCTACTTTTAAATTGGATCATTCACTTTTTTTTTTCTTTTATGTAGGTAAGCAGCTGAGTTTCTGGTGTATTCTGATTATCAGTCCCTTATCTGAAGTATAGTTTGCAAATATTTTTACTCATTCTGAGGGTTCTCTCTTTAGAGAGAATGAGGAGTTTTTGCTTTGCTGTGCAAAAGCTCTTCAGTTTGACATAGTCCTACTTGTCTATTTTTGTAAATAATCCTGTGCTTTAGGGGTCTTATTTAAGAAAGCTTTGCCTACTTCAATGTCTTCAAGTTTCCCTTGTGTTTTCCTCCAGTAGTTTGTAGGCTGTAGTTTGAGGCTTTGCATTTAGATCCTTGATCTTTTCTTTTTGGAGAGGATTTTGCTATAGGGCAGATGCACTTGCCAGAAAGACAAAGAGAGACAGAAAATGAGAAATCACCCCCCAGGGAGGATGACCATGCTGCAATCCTTTCTCCACCATTCTCCTCTCGGGATCTTGGGCATGCGTGCACACATGCCTGGAATGAGTTTAAGCCACCAGGTCTGGGACTCAAACCGTGGTCAGCTACATGGGAGTCCAGCGACATAGCCATTATGCTAACTGCTGGTCCCAAGATCCTTGATCTATTTTGAGTTAATATTTGTTAATGGTGAGAAATGGAGTTCACTTTCAGTATTCTGCAGATGGATATTAGTTCTCCCAGCATCATTTGCTGAAGAGACTTTCTTTTCCTTACTGGATTGTCTTGTGCCTTTTGCCTCTGACACCCAAAAACAGGCTGATAAGTCCACAGTGGCAAGTACGCTAATCAAAGTATCCACCATTCTCATGAGCCTATCCCTTCACCCCTGTTATATAAATACATCGCATCCCCTCTGTAGGATGGGCTGAAACATTTCTGGCTTCAGACCCCTGGGTACTCTTTCTCTCAATAAAGTTTCCTTTTTCTCTGAAGAAAAAAAAAAAAGAAAAAAAGCTGGATGTATGTTTTAATATTTACTTCCAGATTCTATATTCTATTCCATTGGTCTTTGTGCCTGTTTTTGTGCCAGTACCATGCTGTTTAGAATATTACAGCCCTGCAATATATTTTGAGGTCAGGTAGTGAATGCCTTCTGCTTTATTCTTTTTGCACAGTGTTGTCTTGGCAGAGCCTTTTATCATTCCAGACAAATTTTATAAGTTTCTTTTCTAGTTCTGTGAAGAATGACTGGCAATTTGGTTGAATTGCATTGAATTTGTAAATTAGTGTAGGTAGAATTGAAATTTTGTTATATTTACTCTTCCAATCCAGAAACATGGGATGTCTTTCCACTTTTGTATATCATGCTTAATTTCATTTTTTTTTTTTTTTGTAGTTTTTCCTTGTAAATATCTTTCACCTCTTTGGTTAAGTTTATTCCTAGGTATCTTATTTATTTGTTGGTTTATTTGTGGCTACTGTAAATGGTTTCACTTTCTTCAATTCTACTTCAGCCTGTTCTTTGTTGATATTTAAACATGCTGTAGAATTTTGTATGTTGATTTTTGTAACCTGCGACTTTACTGAGTTTATTTATTACTTCTAGGAGGTGTTTTGGGGTATGTACCCTTTTGGATTTTCTATATATATAATCATGTTGTCTGCAAATAAGGAAAATTCTTTTTTTTTTCTTATTGAGTGGCTTTTATTTTATTCTCTCGTCTAATTATATTGGCTAGGACTTTCAATACTATGCTGAAAAGGAGTTGAGAAAGTGGACAGTACTGTATTATTTTGGTTTTTAGTGTTAAAGCTTTGAGCTTTTCATCATTCACCATGATGCTAGCTATGGGTTTGGCATATATGGTTTTATTGTGTTGAGAAACATCCCTTCTATACTTAGTTTTTAGAGAGTCTTAATCGTGAAGGGTGTATGTTTTCTCAAATGCTCTTTCCACATCAATTGTTATGACCATACGGTTTTTATCCTTCCTTCTATTAATATGATATAGTACATTTATTATTTTGCATATGTTGACCCACCCTTTTATCCCTAGGATAAAGCCTACTTGATCATGGTATATAGCATTTTTAGCATGTTAAGAACATCTTTGAAACAACCTCTCTTCAAAACACATTATATAATGGGACTTCAGAAAGCTTGTGGATAACTTAAATTATGGGTTTGTTTTTGTACATAAAATTTTTGAAGACCTTGGGTGTGTGTGTGTGTGCATAAGTGAGATGAAACTTATACATTTTAGGATAATTATTGCTTTTGTGGAAGCTAAATGGGAATGCAATTATTGACAGATATAAAGGGATTAAAAATATTGCTCATTGTAGTTCAAATTGTAGTAGGACTAAAATGTGGTTGTTTTATTATTCCTTATATGTATATATATTTGAGGGATAACTTTATAGTATTGTCTACTGGACCTGTGCAAAATGTATACATGTTGGAATTTTCACTTTGCAAGCTAAGTAACATGATTGAATATATAAAAGAAATTGAAATAATGATAAAAATAATAATAAAAATTAAAAAATATATACACACATATTTTTATACATGAACATTTTTGCGTAATAATAAAAATGGCAACATAAATAATCAAATTAGAAAATGATTAAAAGACACAATCAAACATTTCTCCATAGAAGGCTATATGGATTGTAAATAAGCTCATGCAATGATACCTAACATCATTGGCCATTATAGAAATGCAAAATAAGACAGAATGAGATATCACCACATACAAATTATAATGGAAAAAATAACAACAGTGTCAATAGTAAATGTTGGCAAAAATGCAAAGCAATGGGGGTCTCTCACACATTCTAGTTGGATGTAAAATTGTGTGGTCACTCTAGAAAATAATTAGGGAGTTCTGTAAAAAATTAAACACATAATTACCATACAGACTGCACTCCTGGACAACTATGTTTGCACAAAACTTGTGCCCTCACAAAAACGTATAAACAAATTTTCACAGAAGTCTTGGTTGTAATAGTCCCAAATTTAAAGAACCAAGTGTCATATAGTAGACGAATGGTTAAACAAATGCATATATATTTACTCTGGAATATTACTCAGCCATAAAAAGAAACAAACTATTGATATGTGCAATGGCTTAGATGGATCTCAAAGGCAGTGTGCTAGTAAAAAAAATCTCAAATGGTGTAATTCCATTTATAATATTACTACTGTAACATCCTCAAAATGAGAAAATTATAGCAGTGGAGGACAGATTAGTGATTGGCAGGATTATGAGTGATATTGGGAGGGAGGGGGTATGACTATTAAGGGGAGTTATGATTGAGATCTGAATTTTGGGATGGAATAAGTTTGTGTATTTGATTGTAATGGTGGTACACCAATCTACACAATAAAATGACACGAAGCTATACGTGCAATTGCACTAGTATCACAATCTGGAATTTGTGTGTTTGGTATAATTATGTAAATTGTAACCTGGGAGAGAACTGAAACAAGGGTACATGAGCCTTTCCATTTTCTTTACAACTTCCTGTGAATCCAGAATTATTTCAAAATGAAAAGTAAATTTAAAAAAATTAAAGAAGATGAAAAAGAAAAGCGCGCTTTAAAGTGATGTGGGAGTCAGGTTGAGCAAATGTATGTGAACTTCTCAGCATAGGGCCAGCCTTTGAATGTGTGCTAGGCAAATGGCCACAAAATACAAATGCCAGATTAGTGGCATCAAATTGATTAACTGATAGATTGACTCACTCAATCACTTGTCCATTCACATGCTTTCTCCCATACCACCTGACCCAACTGGGTTTCTTCAACTCCATTTCCGTTTTAGCCCTCGGGATTCCTACAGGTCTTGGGGCAAACATGTTGAAACTCTGGCTCTGACCCGGGCGCTCTGCCCCTTCAAGCACACACTGCACTAAGACCCGGCTGATGTGGCACAATGGGCATCGCTTCCTTTTACTTACCCAGCACTCGCCTCCAAATTCTTTCTGCAGCTGGTGCTGGCTGATGCCCACGGAGGTCTCTCTGTGGTTCCTTACGCTCAGGGAGTTTATAGCTGGAGCCTACGGGATTGACACTCCCTTGAGAATCTGAGATGGAGTTGGGAAAACATCATTCATTAGTTAACGCTTTGCTGAATAAAGTTAAGCTTTCCAGAGGAGGCAGATTATTTTTGTGTTACTGTCATTAGGGACTATCTTCTTCTCTTTTGAGAGTTGCCCTGTTTTTTACATGTTTTTTCCTCTCTCCCTCCCTCCCATTTCCAGCTAATCTAGAGTAACTATTTTTCCAAATCCGTTCTAACACGGTGTTATGAACCTTTTATTATTCTTTGTCATTATGATAGGAGAAAACGTGTATGTTTTCCTTTTTCTTTTTCTGAGTCAAATTGAGCATCTTTTTATGTTTCTATAATTGATTAGTATTTATTTTAAAATATAAACTATCTGTTCATAGGTAATCTTATCTGTTTTAAATTGACATGTTAGTCACATATCCTACCTTATAAGAGTTATAAATATTCCTATCTTTTTGTTAATCATTTTACTTCATTTCTGTGTTCCTTTAACCATGAAAAATTTAATGTTTATGTAGCAAATATATTAATACTTTGTCCATATTAATATGCACCTTCTTTACTCTGAATGTTTTTTTAAAATTTTACTATTTTGTTTTTAAAATTTAATTTAAGTAATTCATTGACTCAATTATTTTTATTTTATTTTTTCTTTTTTTGGAGAGGTTTTTGCTATAGGGGGTGTGTGCTCGCCAGAAGGAGAGAGAGAGACAGACAGAAAGCGAGAAATCACTCCTCAGGGGGAATGGCCACACTGCAATCCCTTCTTCCTCCATTCTCCTTTCGGGATCTTGGGCACGCACGCACACGCGCCCAGCGTGAGTTTAAGCTGCCGGATCCGAGACTCGAACCACGGTCGACTACATGGAAGTCCAGTGACATAGCCATTATGCTAACTGCTGGTCCCTATCAATTCATTATTATTATTATTATTATTTTCTATAGGATGTCTGTGTTTATCAAAGAGAGACACAGAGAGAGAGGGATAGTAAGAAATCACTTCTTAAGGGGAATGGCTGCCCCACAACCCCTTCTCCATTCTCCTCTTTGGAATTTAGGCACATACACACATTTGTCTGGCATAATTTTTGAGCTGCCAGTCTGCTCTGCTACTCAAACTGCAAAGCTGGCTATGCAGGATTCAGCTGCCCTAACCTCCACGCCATCTGCTGGCACTGATTCATTTTAAATTTATTTTTGTGAAGTTTATGAGATAAGTGTCTGCTTTTACTTTCCTTATTAGATATTTGGCAATCATTTCAACACTATTTATTGCATTATTCATGATTTCTCATTTTTGCAAAATCATTTTTATCATGTATTGTTTTCTCTGTGTATTTGGTTCTATTTCTGTCTTTTAGTATTTGTTGTCTAGACCTGCCTGTTGCTTTGTGTCTTAGTACAACACAATTGAATTACAGCTTTTCAATATTTTCCTCCCTGGCTTGGTTATTCACTCTACATAACTCTTAAAAAATTTTTTTTTTTTGTTATTTGACTGCTGTTGCTTGCTCTTGTTTCCCCTAAAGTGTTGAATCAGTTTGTAACTTAGACTCTCCCACCAAAATATTTATTTATATATTATATTCACAAAACATTTGGGTTCATATTAAATTTATACATTAAAACAGTAGAATTTACAGAGACTAGGGGAGTGTTTATATTTGTTCAAGTTTGCTTCTTTTACAAATATCTTAATATCTTGAGTATTTCTTGCAAGCTTATTTCTTGTTCACTTGTTGGGTCTTTTTAAAAAATAACGTTTTTCTTAACTTCCCATCTATATGTAATTATACTTCTCTGCATGATATAGAATTTTTTCCCCAAAGCATGTCGACAGTGTGTAATAATAAAATCAAGGACAAAAACATATTCATCATCTTTAACATTTATCATTACAGTATGTTGTGCTCATTAGAAAATTGTTCTACTGCTTTTTTGAAATATATAATAGTCACTAGTGTTCTTGACTCTCCTGTGACACAGAATTGTATAACTGATTCCACTTGTTCACATGCACTTTTGTGTCTGTTAAACAATTCTCTGTCCCCCTCACCTTCACCTGTCCTTATTGTTATTAATTTCTGGACGGTAATTTTTTTTTTATCTTACTACCTCACTGCATTCTATTGCTTGTAACAGTTGATTCTCTGGGGCTTTAGGAAATAATTAAATCATTAAATAAAGATACCTCTGAAAATCATCTTTTTTGAAGTATACTTTATGTAAATAAAATATACTCATTTTAGGTGTAGGTTTTATTGATTTTAAAAGAATGTTTATACCGTGTATACCCAGATAATGATGACCAGATGAAAAATTAAAATATTTCATCATCCAAAGAAAAAGTACTTCTGTGCCCTTTCCTTGTCATTAATCACAGATAACCCTGATGTTTTTTCATGTTTTGTCATGCTATTACATATATTAGTAATTCATCCAATTTTTTTTACTGTGCTATATTCTGTTAAATAAATGTTCTGTAGTTTATTTATGTATTCAGCAGCTGTGCATTTTGTTGTTTCCACGTATGGCTGTTATGAATAAAGCTGCAATGAGTAATTTTGTATGTCTTTGTGCAAACACATTTTTTCATTTCTCTCTCTTTTTTTTTTTTTGAGAGGTTTTTGCTATAGGGCACATGCGCTCGCCAGACAGACAGAGAGAGACATAGAGACAGAAAGCGAGAAATCACCCCCCAGTGGGGACGGTCACACCGCAATTCCTTCTCCTCCATTCTCCTCTCGGGATCTTGGGCACACACGCACACGCGCCCGGCGTGAGTTTTAAGCCACCGGGTCCGAGACACGAACCATGGTCGACTACGTGGGAGTCCAGCAACATAGCCACTACACTAACTGCTGATTCCCTTCATTTCTCATAGATAGAAAAATTGAGCAAAATTGATGGGTCAAATGACAAGTGTCTTTATATCTTTAAAAATGTTCAAAATTACCTCTTTTCCAAAGTGGAAGTACATAGAAATGAAATAAATGAATCATATGGTAACTCTATATTTAACAATTCGGCCTGTTTTTCAAAGGGGTTGTACTATTTTACGTTTCGACCAGCAATGTATAGATTTCAATTCTTCACATTCTTACCAAGGCTTGTCATTTTATGTCTCTAACTATATAGTCCTAGAGGTATATAGTCGTATTTTATTTTGGCTATTATGCATTTCCCTAATGAGCATCTTCTTAAGTGCTTATTGATCATGTGTACATCTTTTTGGAGAAATATCTACTCAGATCCCTCGCATCTTAAAAATTGGATTAATTGCTTATTATTGTTGTCAGTATTATTTATATATTCTGATTGCAGGCCTTTATCAAATATAAGATTTTTGAATATCTGCTCTCATCTGAGAGTTGTTTTTTTCACTTGATTGATAGTGTTGTTTGAAGCACAAAAGTTCTCTCTTTTTTTTTAATGAAAGCCAAATTATTTATTTTTCCTTTAACTGCTTGTGCTTTTGATGCAATATCTAAGGAGATGCTGCCTAATCAAAGGTTATGAAGATTTATTCCTATTTTTTTTCAAGAGCTTTATTGTTTCAGCTCTTACATGTAGGTTTTTGATCTCTTTTGAGTTAATTTTTGTATGGGAAGACTTAAAAAGTTTGTGGAAAAGAGTGTTAAAGTAGGAGTTTACTTTGGTGTAAAAACTTTTGAAACCCATGCATAAAGTTTTGGAAGACATATTCTAGAAACTTCTTGCAGATCCCTCGTATATGGTATGATGTAAAGTTATTTTATTCTTTGTGTGAAGTCTATTTGTTCTAGCACCATTCATTGAGATGAGTGTTCTTTCCATTAAGTGGTTCTGAGCCTTGTTGAAAATTTATTGACAGATGAATGAGTTTATTTCTGGATGTATTGTAGAAATCTATTCCATTGATGTATGTGTCTCTTCCTTATTTCAATTTTATTTCAGTTGTTTTTTGTGTTTAGCCTAATGACATATATGCTATTTTTTTAAAGTTCATTTTTAAATTTCATCTGTGAGTGAGTAAGACAGAGCAGCAGCATCCTACCGTGACCCAGCCCACCTCTGATCATGAGCATGTGTGGACCCAGTGTACGCAGGGAGGTTTCCAGGTGTGGACAAGGAACCTGCCCACATGGGGGTCAGCCTCGTGGGTTGTCATGTTTTATATCTGTGCCATCATCTGGTCCTGGATACTCATTTTTTCTAGTTACATTATTGATTTTTTTCTTGTGTATAACAGTTAAATCTCATAGGATATCTAGAAAAATTCATACCTACTTCAAAAAATACTTATATGCCTTTCTGATTTTTTATTTATTTTTTATCCATTTCGGCTGTCTTAGTGCTTTAATTATGTTAAAGTAAACTATATCGGCCTAAAACACCTTCTGCACTCTTATGCTTGGATTCCTATACAAAATCTGAAGTTGTACGTTAGGCTCTTTTCCTGAGCTGATTGCTACGTTATGGACAATCACACTGGCCACACTGCAGTCAAGCAAAGAAAGCCCACCTTTTGGGTTGTTTGATCATCCACCTGTAACGAATACAATTGTTTCTCTACCTCATTCCTTTACTTTCGTTTTTATATGTCATTTTCCCTTTCTAGAACTTAAATATTGAGTATACCACAAACCTTACTGGAGTTGTCCGGAAGTCCGGGCACAATTGCCTGATTTAAATTGTGTTAAAATTTGCTCAATTTAGGACCAGCAGATGGTTATGTTGCTGGACTCCTATGTAGTCGACAGCAGTTTGAGTCCTGGACCCAGCAGCTTAAAACTCACACTGGGCGCATGTGCAGGCATGCCCAAAATTCAGAGGAAAATGGAAAAGGGATTGGCTTTTTTTTTTTTTTTTTCTTTTTAACAATCACTAGCTCCAGAATAATCTTAAGAGTCATTTTAAGTTCTGCTGTTCTATTGCACAGTAGACTGATTATAGTTAAACCCTTGTCTTTCAGAACAGCAAAAAGAGGATCTTGAATGTTTTTGTTACAAAGAAATGATGGAAGATATAATAAATATGTTAACTACCTTGATTTGATTCTTACACAATGTATGTGTTTATTGAACCATCATACCATAAACCATAAATATGTACAATGATTATGGATTAATAAAAAAGAATAATTTTGAGCAAGGCTATCTTTTCTTACTTCTGATCCTAAAGGAAAAGTTTCAGGACTTTTTTTCTCTTAATAAGCTATAGTCTTGGGCCAGCAAGTGGCAGAGTGGTTGAGGAACTAGACTCCCATGGGCTCCATTGTGGTTCAAGTCCTGGACCCAATGACTTAAAACTCAAACCAGATGCATGTGGCAAAAATTTCTCTTTCTCTCTCAAAAAAAATTGTAGTCTTTCAATTGAGATATTTTTGAATTTTATGAAACATTAGAATTAAGTATAAATATTTAATATTAGCAAATGTTTTCAAGTATCTATGGAGATAAATTTATGCTGTATTTCTAAGAGTCAATGAGTATATTTTACTATCTCAATAGATTTTCCAATATTGATCTTTATGTAGTTCTGTAGTAAAACTAACTTAATTTGTTGTATTGTGCTTTTGATATGCAGTTGTTATTATTTTCATTATTATTATTTGGTGCTGAAATTTTTATTTAGCTTTTTTTGTAATATTTGTGAGTGTTATTGCGTTGTAGTTTTTTGTGCTATGTTTCTTAATTTGGTTCATAAAACTTATTTTGAAACATTTCCTTTGTTCTGATGTGCTCTTTCAATTCAAGTATCACCGGTATTGCCTAGTTCTTAGTAATTATTTAGATTCAGGACTTGCAACTATTTTTTATGGGAGAAGAGAATGTTGAATTTTTACTGCTTTATTCTTTCCATGTTAATCGTTGTTTACCTTCTTCTGTGGTAACACTTGGTGGTCAAATTTCCTTAGTAAAACTTGTCCTATCACATTCTCTTCATACCATGGAATATTTTAATTCTTTTCATTTGCTTTATTTCTCAATACTATTATCCCAATAAAATTTCAAATAAATTATTCATTTCATTGCTCTTGCTTCAGAGAATGAGATTTAAGATTTATTAGTTTAGTCATTTAAGTTTTTGTTTTTTTAAGAGAGATTTTTGCTATAGGGCATGTGAGCTTGCCAGAGAGTCAGAGACAGAGAGACAGGTGAGAAATACCCTTACCCCCGGGAAGGCTGGCTACATCGCAATCTCTTCTCCAGTCTCCTTTTGGGATTTTGGGCACACTCGCACATGTGCATGGTGTGAGTTTTAAGCCACAGGTCCGGGACTTAAATCAGGGTTGACTACAAGAGAGTCCAGCAACATAACCATTATGCCATCTAGTGGTCCCCAAAATGTTTTAAATTAATTAATTAAAAAATAATTCTTGCTTTTATTCTTTTTGACATTATTTTCTCACTTCTTGAAATATATGCTTAATTTTTATTTATTATTTAATAATAGTATTTATAGACTTATAAAATTTTATATGAGCCCCTGGTATGCCTTGTACCACTTATATTTAATAGGGCAGTATATAATAGTTTGTAAGATTTTATAGATTTGTGACAATTTAGTTTTTATTTCTTCTTCAGTGAAATGATGTATAAGACAGCTTTGAATTTCTTTCTTTTTGCTTTTTATTATTATCATTTATACATTCAATTGCCATACATCATTTAGATTATAAAGAGATTTTACCCAGCATGATATACACCTCAGCCCAGCCCAGTTGAGAATATGATACACATTCTCATCAACAGATAATAAACCATATCTGTGACCCACAAATGTCTTACCTCTCTATTTTTTCCCCAAATTTTCTTTCCTATGCTCTTCCCTTACCACACTTTCTTCTTCCACTTTGTCTCTAGTGTCCATAACAATTTGTAATGTTTTTATGTCCTCCAGACTTTCAGTCTCTACTATAGAGTGTGGACAGTCAGTATATGTTAAGTGGAGACATACAATGTCTTTCTTTCATAGCCTGACTTGCATCATTCAGCAACAAATCTCCCATATTCATCCACTTTCTATCAAATTCAAGGATCTTGTTGTTTTTAATGGCTGAATAATATTCCATGGAGTATATGTGCCACACTTTTCCAATCTATTCATTTGTTTGTGTACATTTGGGTTGGTTCCATGTCTTAGCAATGTGAATAATGCTGCAATAAATATAATTGTGCAAGTGCTTTTCTGACTGAGCATTCTCCTGTTCTTTGGGTAGATACCCACAAGTGGAATTGCTGGACCATATGGCAGTTCTATTTGAAGGTCTTTGAGGAATCTCCATATTGTTCTCCAACAAGGGGAGACTTCCCCTTTCACCATATCCCCTCCAGCAACTTTTTTTTTTTTTTTTTTTTTTTTTTTAATCTTCACCATTCTGACTGGGGTTAGGCAATCTCATTGTGGTTTTGATCTGCATCTCCCTTATGATGAGGGTTGTTGAGCATTTTTCATATGCTTTTTGGCTGTTTGTATTCTTCCTTAGAGAGTTGTTTATTCAGCTTATTTTTCTATATTTTAATTGGGTTAATAATTTTCTTCTTGATAAGACACTTGAGTTCCCTGTGTATTCTGGTTATCAGTCCCTTATCTGAGGCACAGTTAACAAAAATTCTCTCTCATCCTGAGGGTTACCGATTCACAGTAATTATGATGTCCTTTGCTGTGCAGAAACTTCTTAATCTGATGTAATCCCACCTGTCTATTTGGAGAATATTGCCTGTATTTTGGGGATCTTCTTTAAGAAGTCTTTGCCTACCTCAATGTCTCCCAGAGTTTTCCCAGTGTTTTCTACCAGTAGTTTTATAGTTTATGGTCTTAGGTTTAGATCTTTGATCCACTTTGAATTGATTTTTTTTAAAGGTGACAGAAAGGGGTTCAGATTAATCTTTCTGCAGGTGGATACCCAGTTTTTCCAGCACATTTGCTAAAGAGGTTTTCTTTTTCCTGGTGGATTGACTGGTACTTTTTGTCAAAGATCAATTGCCTGTATGTTTTGGAGTTTATTTCTAGGGTCTCTACTCTGTTCTATTGGTCCTCATGTCTGTTTTTGTGCCAATACCATGCTGTTTGATTATCACAGCTTTGTAATATATTTTGGGGTCAGGAAGTGAAATGTCATCCACTCCACTCTTCCTGGTCAAGATGACTTTGGTAATACAGGGTCTTTTATGATTCCATATAAATTCTATTATTTTTTTCTCTAGATCTGTGAAGAATGTCTCTTGTAATTTTATAAGGATTGCATTAAATATGTAGATTAATTTGGGTACAATTGCCATTTTGATTATATTAATTCTGCCAATCGAGGAACATAGAATTTTATTCCACTTTTTTGTGTCCTTTTTGATTTCTTTTTTAAAGTTTTGATAGTTTTCCTTATAGAGGTCTTTGACTTACTTGGTTAGTTTTATTCCTATGTATCTTATACTTCTTGTGACTGTGGTAAATGGGATTACTTTCTTCAATTCTGTCTCTGTTTGCTTGTTCTTTGAATATAGAAATGCTATTTATTTTTTGTAAGTTAATTTTGTATCCTGCCATTTTACTGCATGCATTTATTTTTTGAGAATTTTTTTTGTAGGTACTATTGAGTCTTGTATGTATACAATCATGTCATCGGCAAACAGAGATAATTTCAGTTCTTCTTTCCCTATAATGCCTTTTATTTTCTTCTCTTATCTCATCACGTTGGCTAGGACTTTCAGTACTATATTGAATAGGAGCAGAGAAAATGCCAGCCTTGTCTTGTACCCGTTTTTAGTGCAAAAGCTTTCAGCTTTTTCTCATTCAGTATAATGTTAGCTGTAGATTTTTCATAGATGGTTTTTATTATTATGAGCAACTGTCCTTCTATGCCAATTTTGCTGATAGTCTTAATTATAAAGGAATGTTGTGTTTTGTCAAATGCTTTTCCCATATCAATTGAAATGATTATTTTTTTATCTTTCTGTTTATATAGTGTATTACATTTATGGTTTTGTGTATGTTGAGCCACCCTTGCGTCCGTGGAATAAAGCCTACTTGGTTGTGATGAACAAGCTTTATTTTATATGCTGTTGAATATGGTTAGCAAGTATCTTGTTGAGAATTTTTGGATCTATATTCATCAGAGATAGAGGTCTGTAGTTTTCCTTTATTATCGTATCCTTATCAGTTTTGGGAATGAGAGTAATGAAGCCTTCACAGAATGAATTTGGAAGGGTTCCTTCTTTTTGGATCTCTAGAAACAGTATGAGTAGAATGGGGGGCACCTTTATAAAGGTTTTATAAAATTTCTAAGTAATACATTTTTAGTTGTCTTTACCTTAAAGCTTTATTATTAAATTTGAGTGTTAGCTCATTGTATCAGATCATATTTTCAGTCTGCTTTCTGAATTTTAGAATTTATTGTAACTTCTACAATTCTTTCATGAATACATAAAAATATGAAGGAGTTGCTCACTTCAGGGACCAGCATCAAGGCTGAGAAGCCTGAGTTACAGCCCCTTTCTTCCAGTCTCACCTTGTAGGCCCAAAGCTAGAAATGACAGGGGAATTGCAGGCTTCTTAAGGAGACATCTCCATCTGAGGTGACCTCCTCATTTCAGGGACCAGTGTCAGGGCTGAGCAGCCTGAGCCACAGCCCTTCTTTTCCAATTTCACCTCCCAGGCCCAGAGCTAGAAAGCCTCCACCCACTGAGGGTCTAGACAGATCAAGGTACATAGTAGCCAAACATCTGAATATTGAGAGGTTCAGAGAAATTCTCACCCCCCACTAGCTGAACCAGATGAAAAAAGGGGAGAAACTTCTCTTCATTAATCTGAACTCAAAACTGCTTTTGTTGATAGCATGTTGCAAAACACAGTAGAAGAGAGAAATTGGCACAGAAGCATTTCACAGTAAAGGTAACACACAAGCTCATAGTTGCAGAAACCTCCAATAAATTAGCCAATATATGAATATTTCACCAAATGACTAAAAATTGGAGAAGAGTCTCAAGTATGAGAAAACCAAGTAATATAGCTCCAATAAAAATACACAGTAACTTGTCTCCAAGTATGGAAAAATCAGAGGAAATTACCAAAATGTCAGAAAAGAGAATTCAGAATATTTAGGGTGACACAACTCTATGACATGCAAGAGAAAAGAGATATTGAACTCCAGGAGATGAAGAAATGCTTTCATAAACTGAAAGAGGAAAAAGGCAATATAAAAAAGAATCAAAAAGAACTTCTAAAATCATAAACTGAAAGAGGAAAAAGACAATATAAAAAAGAATCAAAAAGAGCTTCTAGAGTTGAAGACTATAATACAAGAGATCAAAACCTCCCTTGAAAGTATTAAAAGCAGATTAGAACATGCAGAGGATCAAATTTCAGATTAGAAGACAAAACCTTTGACTTAGAAAAAAATCACTGAAAAGAATGAAAAACTAGCCCCCCAAAATGAGGATAATATAGAGCAAATACCAGATACCATTAAATGCCTGATTTTCTGAAAATTGGTATCCCAGCAGGTGAAGAATCCAATAAGGGCATTGAAAATCTATTCCATGAAATCTTGGAAGAAAATGTCCCAAATCTAGAAAAGCACTCAAACATCCAGACCCAAGAAATACAAAGGACCCCAAATAGAATCAACCCAAGATGACTTTCTCCAAGTCACATTATACCCAGATTGGTCAAATCACAGATAAAGACAAGATTCTAAAAATGGCAAGAGAGAGAGAGAATTGTTAAGTTACTTATAAAGTTTATCCCATTAGGCTAACATTGGACCTCTTAGCAGGAACAATACAAGCAAGGAAAGAATGGGAAGATATATTCAGAGTGTTCAAAGAAAAACAATTTCAACCAAGATTACCCTTCAAATGGGGAGATAAAAACATTCTCAGATCAACACAGCTTGAAAGAATTTACCAACACCAGACCAGCTCTCAAGAAGTTCTGAAAGGAGTGCTATACCAAAAATCTAAAAAAGACAGACAGAAATAAGAGAACAAAAAACAATCAAGTGGGAACCAGCAGTTAGCGTAATGGCTATGTCGCTGGACTCCCACGTAGTCAACCGCGGTTTGCGTCTCGGACCCAGTGGCTTACAACTCACGCCGGGCGCGTGTGCATGCGTGCCCAAGATCCCGAGAGGAGAATGGAGGAGAAGGGATTGCGGCGTGACCATCCCCCCTGGGGGGTGATTTCTCACTTTCTGTCTCTACGTCTCTCTTTGTCTGTCTGGCGAGCGCACGCGCCCTATAGCGAAAAACCTCTCAAAAAAAAAAAAAAAAAAAAAAAAAAACAACCCAAAAAAACAATCAAGAAAATGACTAACATAATGGCAGGGGAAAGTCCAGAAACATTGATAATAACATTGAATGTTAATGGATTAAAAAATGAAAACTTTCTATCTGTTGCTTAAAAGAAATGTATCTCATGGGTAAAGACATACACAGACTAAAAGTGAAGGGCTGGAAAAAGATATTCCATGCAAAAGGAAACAAAAAAAGGCTGGAGTCACAATTCTAATTTCAGACAAAATAGGTTTTAAGACAAAAACTGTAAGAAGAGACAAAGAAGGACATTATATAGTAGTAAAAGGGCTAATTATTTAAGAAGATATAACACTTATTAATACCTATGCATCCAACTCAGGAGTACCCAAATACATGAAGGAAAGACTACTAGATCTAAAAGGAGAGATAGACTTCAACACAGTAATTGTCAGGGATTTCAACACCCTATTATCTCCTTTGGATGGACCATCTAGACAAAAAAATAAGCAAAGCAATACAGGATCTAAATGATACCATAAATCAAACGGACTTGATAGACATATATATAGACCTTCCACTCCCAAACCATGAAATATACATTTTTCTCACCCCCGCTTGGAACCTTTTCAAATATTGATGATATGATAGGGCACACAACAAGCCTTCACAGATTCAAAAACATAGAAACTATATCCACCATCTTCTCTGATCATGATAGAATTAAAATTGATATTAATTTCAGAGAAAACCTTCAAAAATACACACATATATGGAAACTAAACAATCTAGTCCTGAATGACTTCAAAACTACTGAAGAAACTAACACCAAAGTCAAAAGATTAATTGAAACCAATAACAATGAGTAAATGAGTTTCCATAGCCAGTGGAACACAGTACAAGCAGTCGTAAGAGGGAAGTTCATAGCAATTAGTGCACATAAGAAAAAGATGAGAAGGTGGAAAATAGACAACCCAACATCATGCCTCAGGGGATTATAAAAACAACAAAAAAAAGGAAAATGCGTCAGGAGAAAATAAATAATAAAGATTTGAACAGAAATAAATGAAATAGAAAATAAACAAATTATAAAGAAAATAAAACCAAAAGCTGGTTCCTTGAAAAGATAAACAAAATTGACAAATCATATGCTAGACTAAGAAGAGAGAAAGAAACCAGATAAATTTGCAATGAAACAGGCAATATTACAGTAGACATAATGGAAATACAAAACATCATTACAGAATACTATGAGTGACTATATGCCAACAAACAAGAAAACCTGGATGAGATCGACAAATTCCTGGACACATATATTCGACCAAGTTTGGATCAGGAAGACATAGAAAGCCTGAATAGATACTAACAAGCAGTGAGACTGAGTCAGTAATAAATAACCTTCTGACAAAGAAAAGTCCAGGTCCTGATGGTTTCACTTTTGAATTCTACAAAACTTAAAAAAAATTTTTTTGAGAGTTTTTTGCTATAGGGCATGTGTGCGCGTCAGAAAGACAGAGAGAGACAGAGAGAAAGAAAGTGAGAAATCACCCTTCAGGGGTAGATGGCCACACCACAATCACTTCTCCTCCATTCTCCTCTTGAGATCTTGGGCATGCACACACACATGCCCAATGTGAGTTTAAGCCACAGGATCTGGGACTCGAACCACGGTGGACTACATGGGAGTCCAGCAATATAGTCATTAGGCTTATTGCTGGTCCCTCTGTAAAACTTTTAAAGAAGAGATAATCCCAAAAATGAATGATGAAAAGCTATTTGATGAAGATGATGTGGATAGTAATGTCTTTGTCTTGATTGATATGCATGGTAATCATGCTAAAAAAAGAAATGTAAAACACTGTAAAGATATATGTTATTAAATGTGATATAAAAATAAAAAATAAAAAAGAATAGTTAAGCCCCATTCAACTCTAACTATTTCTAAAGATGCAAAAAGAAGGAAACTTCCCAAATTCATTATATGATGTTTGTATCACCCTTATTCCCCAAATAGACATGACTGAAAAGGAAAACTACAGACCAATATCTCTGATGAATAGAAATGCAAACAGTCTAAACAAGATACTAGCAAATCATATCCAATAACATATAAAAAGGATTATACATCATGACCAGGTTGACTTCATAAATGTAATACACTATATTAGCAGAAAGAAGCATTAAAAACCATATGACCATATCAATTGATGCAGAAAAATCATTTTGTAAAATACAACATCCCTTCACGATTAAGACTCTCAGCAAAATTAGCATAGAAGGGACATTTCTCAATATAATAAAAGCCATCTATGAAAACTCCATGGCTAACATCATAGTAAGTGTGAAAAAGCTGAATGCTTTTTTACTAAAAATTGGTACAAGATTGTCCACTTTCTTCATTCCTTTTCAAAATAGTGCTGGAAGTCCTAGTCAATGCAATCAGAAAAGAGAATAAAAATGAAAGGCACTGAAATAGGGAAAGAAGAGCTGAAATAATTTCTATTTGCAAATGACATGATTGTATATATAGAAGAACCAAAAGTCCCCTCCCTCAACAAACAAACAAACAAACACAAAACCTCCTGGAATTGATAAATGAACACAGTGAAGTGTCAAGATACAAATAGCATTCCTGTGTACAAACAACAAGCAGACTGAGGTGGACTGAAGAAAGTAATCTCATTTACCATAATAACAAAAAGTATAAGATACCGAGGAATAAATCTAACCAAAGAAGTCAAAGACTTATAAGGAAAACTATGAAAACTTAAAAAATGAAACAAAAAATGACACTAAAAGTGAAAGGACATCCCATGTTCCTGGATTGAAAGAATCAATATAATCAAAATGGCAATTCTACTCAAATTAACCTCCATGTTTAACAAAATCTCAATCAAATTACCACAGATATTTTATACAGAAACCTACAGAATTTGTCTGGAATCATAAAAGATCCCATATTGCCAAAGCAATACTGTGCAAGAAGAGTGGATTAGGAGGCATGTCACTTGTGACTCCAAAATATAATACAAGGCTGCGATAATCAAAACAGCATGGCATTGGTACAAAAGCAGATATGTAGACCAATGGAACAGAAATAGAAATCCCCGATATAAACCTCAAAACATACAGCAAACTGATTTTTGCCAAAAGACACCAGTCAATCCAGTGGGAAAAAGAAATCCTTTTCAGCAAATGGTGATGAAAAAATTGGGTATCCACTTGCAGAAAGATGAATCTAGACCCCTATCTCTCACCATTAACAAAAATTAACTCAAAGTGGATCAAATATCTAAACCTAAGATCTCAAACTATAAAACTGCTGGTGAAAAACACTGGGAAAACTCTAGGGGACCAGCGGTTGGTGTGATGGCTGTGTCATTGGACTCCCATGTAGTTAACCGCGGTTCGAATCTCGGACCAGGTGGCTTAAACTTACGCCGGGTGCATGTGCGTGTGTGCCCAGGATCCCAAGAGGAGAATGGAGGAGAAGGGATTGCAGCATGGCCACCCCCTCTGGGGGAGTGATTTCTCGCTTTCTGTCTCTCTGTCTGTCTGGCGAGCTCACATGCCCTATAGCAAAAACCTCTCAAAAAAAAAAAAAAAAAAAAAAAAAAAAAAAAAAAAAAAAAAAAAAAAAACTGGGAAAACTCTATATCAGAGTAGCCAAAGACTTCTTAAATAAAACTCCCCTCGCACCCCCCCCCCAAAAAAAAAAGAGCACAGGCAGTAATCCCAAAAATAGACATGTGGGATAACATCAGATTAAGAAGTTTTCACACAGTAAAGACATGGTCACTAGGGTGAATTGACAATCCTTGAAATGGGAGAATATTTTTGTAAACTATGCCTCAGATAAAGGATGGATAACCAGAATACATAGAGAACTCAAGTAATTACCAGAAAAAAAATCATCCCAATTAAAAGATAGGAAAATGAGCTGAACAAACAACTCTCTAAGGAAGACACATGGATAGCTAAAAAGCATATGAAAAAATGCTCAACATCCCTCATCATAAGGGAGATGCAAATCAAAAACCACACTGAGATACTACCTAACCCCAGTCAGAATGGTTAAGATTAAAAAAACAACAAATGGTAAGTGCTGTCGAGGCTGTGGTGAAAAGGGAACTCTCCTACACTGTTGGTGGGAATGAAAATTAGCATAGCCACTGTGGAAATGAATGTAGAGGTCCCTCAAAGATCTACAAATAGAACTACAATATGGTCTAGCAATTCAACTCCTGAGTATCTATTTACTCAAAGGATAGGAAAATTCTCAGAAAAGTGCTTGCACATTATGTTTATTGTGGCATTATTCACAATTACTAAGACATAGAACCAACCCAAATGTCCATGAACAGGTGAATGGATTGAAAAAGTGTGAACATATACACTATGGGATACTACTCTGCCATAGAAAACAAGACCCTGGCATTTGATAGAAAGTGGATGGATATAAAAGATTTATTGCTGAGTGAAGCAAACCAGGCTATAAAAGAAAGACATTGTATGTCTCCACTTAATACATACTTACTGTCAGCATTCTATGGAGAAAAGAAAGATTAGAGGATTTAGAAGCATGAAAATGGGTATAGACGCAGAAGACAGTGTGGGAAGAGGGTTGGAGATAGGGGAGAGTGAGAGGAAAGGAATCAAGGAGAAAAATAGCGGGGAAAAACATTTAAGGGACACAGAAATGGAGGATTATCTGTTGATGATAGCATGTTATCTCTTCAACTAGAGTGGTGTGAAGTGTATTCATGTTGGGTAAATTCATTTTACAAGCTGTAGTGATGTACAGTGATTTAATGTATAAAATAACTTAAAATAACAAAAAAAGAAAGAAGAGTACTGAAAAGCAAGAGTAAAGCTGTTTTCTGAAAAGACCTTTATCTTGGAAATTCATACACCCTTTGTTGATGGGGTGGGTACTTATTCAACATCAGTTACGTACTTCTTTTAACTTTTTCTTCTATTCCTTTAAAGTGCCATGTAATTTTTTCTATTCTTTTTAAATGGCATCAAAGGACAAAAGCAGTATCAGAGCTCTTTTTTTTTTTTTTTTTTTTTTTTGTTTTTTGTTTTTTGGAGAGGTTTTTGCTATAGGGCGCGTGCGCTCGCCAGACAGACAGAGAGAGACAGAGAGATAGAAAGCGAGAAATCACCCCCCAGGGGGGATGGCCACGCCGCAATCCCTTCTCCTCCATTCTCCTCCTGGGATCTTGGGCACGCACGCACACACGCCCGGCGTGAGTTTAAGCCACCGGGTCCAGGACTCGAACCGCGGTCGACTACGTGGGAGTCCAGCGACATAGCCATTACGCTAACTGCTGGTCCCAGTATCAGAGCTCTTGATTTCAGGTGGTTTTTCTATATTATGCACAAGAATTACAAGTTCATTTACTTAATATTTGAGATGTTTTCAGTATCTTTTACATACTATATATAGTACATATATTACATATATATTACATATATATATATCACATATTGTATATATGTAATTAAGCATGTCTGTATATCTCACAAACATTTGTCACATCTCTGAAGCTGAAAAATAACAGAGGCCTGTTCACTTGTTTGTTGAATCATATTTAAATAGAAATCGTGGTTTAAATTAGAAGCACTTCTTTCCTATCCCTTTTAAGGCTTGTCTCACATCTTGGTTTCTCAGGCTGTAGATCAAGGGGTTTAACATGGGGATAATAACACCATAAAACACAGAAGCCACTTTTTCCTGCTCTTGAGACTCACTGGTACGATGGTGCAAGTACATGTAGAAGAGAGTCCCATAGAAGATGGTGACTGCTGTCAGGTGGGAGCCACAGGTGGAGAAGGCTTTTTTCCTTCCTGCAGCAGAAGACATCTTCAGGATGGCAGCCAGGATATATATGTAGGAAAAGATGACGACCGACACAGTGAATGTCAAGTTAAACGCCACAAATACTGATAGTATCATAATATTAAAGACAATATCGGAGCAGGAAAGGGCGAGAATTGGGGGCTCATCACAGAAAAAATGGTTAATTGCATTGGATTTGCAAAAGTTCAATGAGAAAGTAAAACTTACATTTACAGAAGCATTTAGGAATCCCATGACATATGAACCAACTAACAGCTGAATGCAGAGTCTCCGGGACATGATGATTGGGTAGCGAAGTGGGTTACAGATGGCCACGTAACGGTCCACTGCCATAGCAGCCAGGAGGAAGCAGTCACTTGTTACAAAAGTACCATAGACTAGTAACTGCACCATACAACTTGTGAATGAGATGGATTGATCTGAAACTATGAAGTTTTGCAACATCTTGGGAGTGATGGCAGAGCTGTAACAGAGATCGACAAATGCCAAGTTTTGGAGAAAGAAGTACATAGGGGTGTGAAGGCCAGAATCAATCTTGATGAGTAGGATCATCCCTATGTTCCCCACTAGGGTGACCACGTAGATCATCAGAAATGCTATGAAGAGGATGTGCCAAAACTTCTCTTGACCAGCAAATCCCAGGAGAATGAACTTGGTTACTTTGGTGTCATTATTTTGTTCCATGGCTAGTAAAGTTCAAGAGCAACAAAGAAAGAAAAGCAGATAAAATTAAGACTATGGTGATTCTTAACTCTTTCTGGATTTAGATATAGTATAATGTTTCATTTCCTAGTGGAATGAGCAAAAATTTTCTGTGCTATTATTGACTTTAATTTTAACGATTTAATCTTGACCCTAGATATAGCTAATTTCATCTTAAGAGTGGAGAAATTTCCACTGGGCTGTGTTCTGAGGGTACATACTGAATATCATTTTCATTAATATATCAATTAGAAACATATAAAACATATCATTTTATAATCATGGATATATATAATTTTATATAATTTCACTTAATTATACAACTTAGATATTCAGAAAAAATGAAAGACAGTAAAAAAGCAAATCTCAACACACTGGTAATTTGACTATATTAAAATAAAAATTACCAACATTATAAAAGGACTGGCTATTGACTGGAAATTTATGAACTTTTTGCAAGAGAAATAAATATCAAAGGATTGATATCCAGCC
This sequence comes from Tupaia tana, assembly GCA_026018925.1. Classification (NCBI taxonomy): domain Eukaryota; kingdom Metazoa; phylum Chordata; class Mammalia; order Scandentia; family Tupaiidae; genus Tupaia; species Tupaia tana. The sequence continues at coordinate 51,241,545 of JAKSZU010000012.1, forward strand.
TATATAAATAATTTTTATTTATTAAATCAAGAGAAAAATTTATAAAAGAAATAAATAGTGTAATTATAGAAGAGAAAATTGAGATAGTCAATAGAAATATGATAAGATATGCAAGTCAGTACTAATCAGATAATCGTTTATTAATTTAATGACTTATTATTCATTGACTTAACAATTTTACATTCATAAATCTAAAATGCTAAATTTTGGTGAGAGTGTGGAGACACTGGCTTCACATTTATCTATTGGAGAGTTTATTTAGCCGAGGCATGCTGGAAACAAATTTAACAGATTTGGAAATATAGTAAAATTAAATATGTGCTTCTTTATGGTTCAGAATTTCCAGAATAGGTACATATCCTAGTTTTTCCTTATTAACAAGGACACATGTGTACATATTCATATAAATAATTAAGTATTTTTTAGAACTATTTAAGGTGATGAACATGTTATTTATTAATAACTTAATAAATAATTCTAAAAAAGTGTGGAGTGAAAGAATTAAAGTCTGCTTTGTAGTGATGTAAATTTCCTAGGCAGGACTGGTGTTGAATGGAAGCTCAATAGTTGGTCTTAATAACACACCAACAATACATTAAGGGCCCGCCATAGTCATTCACTCATTCAATTGTTCAACCACTTGTTCATCCATACTCCTTTCTGAGGCAACACATCCCAGGGTGTTCTCTCATTCTATGTCTATAAACTCACTGAAGATGAAATGCTCCTTCCTGGAGTTGAAGTGTAGCATGCTGGAACTTAGGCTTCTACTCTTGATCCATCATTGCTAGCACACTCAGATGGTGCTTGGCTGATCTTGAGAAATGGGACTTTTGTTTTACTTACACAGGAGATGTCTCCAGACTCTCTTTCTACAACTGATGCAGGTTGGTTGCCTAGCAAGGTCTCTTTCTGTACTTCCTCTCCATCAGGGAGTTTGTAGTAGGGGCCTGAGGGATCAATATTAACTCCCTCGATGATCTGAATTTCCAGAGGCTGAGACGAAATTAAGAAAAACAAGATGGTTAGTTATTTTCCACTGAAGAAAAGTTAAGAGTACTAACGTGAATAAATTCTATTTTCTTTCTCTTTTTTTCTCTAGCTTATTCAAGTCTGATTGACAAATAGAAACTGTATACCTTTAAAGTATACAGTGTGATGCTTTGACATAGGTATACATTGAGAAGGAATTATCTCATCAAACTAATTAACATGTTCATCACCTTAAATAGTTGCTTTACTTTATTATTTTGTGTTGATACATACTCTTTTTGAAAATTTCATGTATATAATGCATTGTTATTAATCGTAGTCACCATGATGTTCATTGGGCGTTCAGAAGTTATTAACCTTAAAACTGTGATTTGGACTCTTTCAGCAATTTATCCCCTTACCCCTAACATTCATCCCCTGATAAGGATCATTCTAGTTTCTATTAGTTAAACCTTAGTTTTTGCTTGTAAATATTACATGTATAACTGAGCGTATGCAATGTCTGTATTTGTGTATCTCACTTACTTCACTTAACATAGCATTTTCAAGGTGCCTTCTTTCATAGTATCTTTCAGGTTCGTATCATGAATGGTAAGATTTTCTTCTTTTAAAAAACAAAATTGTATATGTCTATATGTATAGAGAGAGAGAGGGAGAGAGAGAGAGAGAGAGAGAGAAATAGAGCAAAAGTGTGTGTGGACATACTTCAGAACTATACTACAGACCACGTTTAAGAGTTCATCCTTCTTTTGATTGATACTAAGGTTATGTTTATATTTATATTTATAGCTATTGTGAGTAATACTGCAAAGTGCGTGAGAGTACAAACGTATGTTCGAAATAGTAATTTTATTTCCTATAGCTATAGATCCAGAATTGGGATCACTGAATTGTATGGTAGTTTTATTTTTAATTTTTGAGGAAATGTTGTACTTTTTCCCTTGAAGGCTGTGTCATTTTACATTCCTACCACTAAGGTACCAGATTTATCTTCTCTCCACATATTTGCCAGTATGTATCTTTTTTATTTACACACAATATATATTTTATTCTGTATTACACAAATCAAAGGTCCAAATATATATTGTTTTTATATTCACTGACAAATGGTATAATTACATAAGCGTTCTTTAAATGAATTCACTCAAATTCATCAGTACATTATTTATCTTTACTGACTATAATTGCAAAGTTGTAAGAAAAAACCATTATAACCACATTAATACCTGAAATTGTTTTGATGTCTGATCAAAACCTGAAAATTGGGTGGCATCTAATTAAAATTATTAGTATAGCTTTCATTCATAAAAGAAAATATTTTATTCAAGTTCCCAAAACAAACTTGAGGAATTATATTGTCTGAATTAAAGTCTTTCAATGGGGTATGAAATCACTGTATACACTTGAATCAACTGTCCCATGTGGCATCTTTAGTTTTTAAGAGTCTACCAGGCCAAACCCTTCGCTTTCTTCATTGCTTTTGCTTTGCTTTTCCCCTTTGCTTTCTCTCACTTTGCCTTCAATCTTTTCCTTTGCCTCTGGTTCATCCATACTGGGTACTGTCCGTGCTGATCTAGAAGACTCTTTTTATTTCTCTTAATATCAGTTTCCATATTTCATATCATCTTTTTCATCATTCACGTCAAACTGCGTTTTCTTTTGGTGATGTTTGGGAACCACAACAGTAGCAATCTCTAGAACATATTTCATTAAAGCATCACTGTCTACTTTGACAATACTTTTAAGTCTGTTGAGCTCCTTTGGGGCATTTTTTTTTCCCTCTTTTCAGCACACATCTTCCTTTTCCACTTACTCCGTAAGCTTTTAGCCATGCTTTACCCAAACAGTCACTCACACGCGGCAGGATCATGCCCGCCAATATGTATCTTCTGATTTACTGTACAATTTTGCTTCACTTGCCTGTTGAGTCATTTTACAGACTGAAACACCAAGCCTTAATTCCCAGAGCATGAAATATTCAATATTGAGCACACAAAAGATTGCAAAAAAAAAAAAAGAAAAAGTCACTCACTAATCAGTAGTGATAAACAGATTTATAAAAGAAGAAAAGAGAAAAGCTTACCGTAAAATGCATGTTTGTTTTTATCTCATTTCTTTATTATGGCTTACAAAAAGTTAGTGACAGGTCAATCTTCAACTCTCCAACACTTATTAGAAGAAAAATGGCCAACAATTTTTGAGGAAAGACACAGGAGCTGGACTTTTGTGTGAATTTGAGCACTTCATACATTAAGATGGGTGGCATTTACATGTAAAATTTGAATATAATATTTAGGTCTAATATATCTATCTATATCTATATCTATCTATCTATCTATCTATCTATATTATGATTGTTATTTACATCCAATCATTAGACATCTGTAGAGTACATGATGTCTTTTTTTCAAGATATGCATGCAGTATGTGATAATCAAATCACAGATACTAGTGTGAAAAATTTCTTTCTGAAGATGAGGTCCAATCTTTCTAGTCCACATTCTACCACTTCCAATGGCATTCAATTACGACTATCTAGGATTATCTTGGTGAATAAGGCTGCTCTTGCAAAGAGTTTCACAAATTAAGCCTTGGACGATCTTGACTTGGGTATCACAGCTGTAGTTAAATACATAATCTTTATGAGGATGCTAAAAGTAAAGTCATAGCTGTTTTGTGCAAAAAGAACAGATTCTTAGAAACCAGTCAGTTTCTCCAACTTTTTGAAATTTTAAAAAGAATTAAATTGCATCTTAATATTGAAAATGAGCACAATTAGGTTAGTTATAGTGATGCTTCATGACACACTGTTACTGATGGTCCTATTTAATAATAAAAAAATTACTTAACTGTACATCTAGTTCAAGGACTGGAGTATTACCTATTGCTAAAACCTACCATTGTTTCCTGTCCTTTGCAACTGCCTGCGTTTAACCTTACCTAAAACTACACATATTGTGTATAGATTGGATATTATTTCCTTTGTTTTTTTCATTTCTAATTCTTCTAGTATTTGTAAGCATATACACATATGTGCACACACATATATTACTATACTATATGTTATCTATTTTAATTTGCTTGTTACTAAATTTAACTGAAATTTTAATTTTGATTTGAAGAGGGCATGTGTATTCTGGAAAGAGCTAGAGAGAGAAAAGGAAAGTGAGAAAGAACTCCCATCGGGGAGAGTTATGCCTTAATTCCTTGTCTTCCATTTCTCCCTTCCTTTGGTACTTTGAGCAATCGCACACGTGTCTGATATTATTTATTTATTTATTTATTTATTTATTTGTTCCACACAGCTAGTTCCATTACATATTTATTCTATTTCCTTCTGGGATTTTTATTTTTACTTAGCAATACTGAAACCAATCTGTTGTGTTGTGGTATTAGAAGCTCATTCATTTTCACTACTGCATCCTATTTTATTATGTGATTAGTATGTAATTAATATGTCCATTCATTCATGTAGCAGCTCCATGAGTGCAGTCATAGACGTCCTGTACGAGGTATAAATGAGCGTTGACCTCACCTGCTCACTTTGGAACCCAGTACAGTAGTTTTGCTGAGGCCACACTTTCCCTGGGTATTCTCTTTGTATGTGGTATATTTTCTCAGGTAGGCCTAGTCCTTGGAGATATAGGACTTCTTTGTCAGACTATTTTGGCTCAAGAACTATTGATAACTTTGCCAAAGATTCCTTATACTTAATAAGAGTCTAAGGTACTCAAGTATCTATTCCTCTCTCCTTTACTTAGGGTCAGACTTAAATCTTTCACAGCCTTTCCCAGGCTCCTTCCATATACCTACTCCTACTTCCTTTTTTGTAGATATTCCTATAATAGAAGGTTTGCATATGTGAACCCACTTTGGTGTTTGCTTCTAGAGAACCTGGATTAATATATACTGCCAATGGCATTTGAATTGTTTAGGATTATTTTTTCTATTTTACATGATGTTGTTATTACCTATTTTGTACAAGTTAATATTTGGTACAATTTTTTTCCCCATAGATAATTGTATTCGTTTTCTGTTTTGGTTGCTGCTATAACAAACTGCTACAGAGTCCTTGCCACTTTCTGTTCCTTAGATCCAACCATGACATCCCTATACTGAACAACGGTCATGTTCTATTGGTTTCCATATTGTTAAGGTCCCATAGGCTATACTGTGATTGAGGAGAGTTCATGTAGCTCTGGGTACAATCAAGAATGATGTATCCAGAGTTTAATGATACCTATGTCAAGAGAATGTACCTTATTTTCTACAAAATGTTGAAAAGAATGCAGTTGAAGTCAGTGCTAATGTACAGTGTCAGAGAATATGTTTCTGTTTTGGTAATTATAGCACACCTGGCACAGCTACTCAGATTAATGCTGCCATTTGGCTAACTTTGTGGTAGTCCATCACATGCCATAATCTGTCTTCTTTGTGTGTGTGTGTGTGTGTGTGTGTGTGTGTGTGTGTGTGTTTTGCAGGACCTAGACAGTGAATTAAATGAGGATATAATGAGGGCCATCACCTTGGAGTAACTAGCTCTTAGATAATGGCACCGTTCCACACTCATTTATCTTTCAATGCTTCAGAGTCCTTTCATGCTTACTCCACTTTCTCCCAAAGATCATGTTCCTTCACTGTGTTGTTGAGTCTGGTTATATTCTGAATCCCAGCACTAATATTAATCATAGAAACAAAACGATCTTCTTTGTGAACTCGCTAATCTGTTACTCACAAAGAAACATACCAGGTAGTATTTGATAAATCTATAAAAGATGCGATTTATTGGAGGGAAAGAATGGAAACACTGCTCATGCATCCAGCACCTGATGTTCTCAGGGCTCATCGTGTTAAATGACACCAGGACCCTTTAGTGTCCATAGTCCCCATAGCCACTAGATACTTCTGTCGTTTCTTTTATGACACACACAAACAGACACCTCTAATCTTAAAGACCACAAGAGGTACAACAAAACCCCATCACTAACAACATCAGAAAGACAATCAGAAAGTTTTGGGAAGAGATGTCTGATCACTTGCTCAAGCTGCTAAGCTGGCTTCCAAAAATGACTCTTAAAACTGATAACGTTGGACCAGCAGATGGCGGATTGGTTATGTTGCTGGACTCTCACAAGTCAACTGTGTTTGAATTCTGGAACCAGCAGCTTATAACGCATGCTGGGCACGTGTACCTGTGTGCCCCAAGTCCTGAGAGAATGAAGAAGAAGGGATTACAGCCTGACCAACCCTCTGGGAGGTGATTTCTCATTTTGTGTCTCTGTCTCTATTCTCCAGCAAGCACGTGTCCTATAGCAAAAACCTCTCTTAAACAAACAAACAAAAAATTGATTATGTCAAGACCCTGAGGATCTAAGTCATAGATCTCCCCTTATTCTACCTTTCTTTTTTCTTTTGAGAGAGTTTTTTGCTATAGGGAGTGTTTTCTCCATGGAGAAACAGAGAGACAAAAAGGCAGGAAATCATTTCCCTGGGGTGATAACCATGACACAATCACTCCTCCTCAATTCTCCTCCTGGGATTATAGGCGAGCACCTAAATGTATCTGGTGTGTTTCAAACCGTTGGGTCTGGGATTTGAACTGCTGTTGGCCATGAGGGAGTTAAGCACGTTAACCACTACACCACCTGCCGATGCCTTCATTCTACATTTCTACATGTAAGAAAGAAAATACTTACATTTCATATTTACTCTGTGTGTTTATTCTAATACCACTGTTGTACTGATATAAGAATTTGGGCCTCCTGATAAGCTCTGTAAAACTGTGACCGCTGGTTGACTTTTCAAAGCAGAAGTAGTTATGCTGGCCTGTAAGTTACCACTCCCAAGTGTGTGAGTTTTCTTTATAGATATCTGCTCTGCTCTTTCTCTTTTCGTGTATTTGTTTTTCCCACAAATATTTATTGAGCAACTACAATGTTCCAGGAATATCTTGGATATCTGGAATTCAATGATGAGCAAGTTATTTCCCTTATTATATACTTCAGTGTTAGCGTGAGGACAGTCATCTCTCCTAGTGGCAAAATGAATCACACCATCATTAGATAATGAAGAGGGATATTAATTGCTACCTTGGAATAAGGACATTATAGCATAAATAGATATCTCCTCAGCTATCTTTGAATAGTGTTTACTTTTAATCCCATCATGTATGACATAGTACAGTCATTGGCTTCATTAAAATAATTTAGCATCAAAATCTCCCGGAAAGCTTTAGAAGGTTTCTTGTTTTAGACATACTCTATCCAAATCTCTAGGAATTGGTGCCAGAGATCTGACAATAACACATATGTTGGTGTACTTGATTGAGCGAATATACAGTGTATTCCGGATGGAAAATCTCATTTTGTATGGTATAATGAGGCATAGTAAATGAATATAATTAAATAAATTTTAAGAAATTAAAACATAAGTCTCCAGGTGATGTTGATGAAGCCCTCCCAGTCTGGTATTTGTTTAACATGAACACTGGCTTGCTATGGTTTTCATAAGATTCAGTATTAGTGTAATGGAGGCACAAAGACTGAATGGTCAGATTGACCATTTCCTGTCTAATTCTGGCTGGTATAAAGTCTGGTACCCATTAATGTTGAGACTGTTGGGAGACCTGTTGACTTTCCCCCTTATTTGTTATTTTGGGTAATTCAAGAGCAGAAAGTATCTGGATATTTGTCAGTTTGAGTTGTCCATCAAAAATTCACATCAGGGACAAGAAATCACAAGAGGCATATAAGTAGATTTTTAAATTTTTACTTTGCCAGAGGGTCTATGTGCTCTGCAAGTAGAGACAGAAAATGAGATAGAGAAATAGAGACAGAGACGGAGGAATAAAGAGAAAGCACCCCCAATGTGATGTCATCCTATCTATTCCTTTCTTTCATTCTGTGAATTCTGGATGTATGTATCGACTTCAGGGTATGACCCTTCATGGTTAAGGAACGAAATTAAAATTCTGTATTTAACTGGTACTCAGAAGGAAAAAAGCATAATTTGTAGAAAAGCGTGCGTTAGTGTGTTTAGTTATTTGTATTAAATGGGACTCATTGTGATGCCTCTGCATTTATTCTATTGTCTCAACCTGAAGATGATGGCATAATACATAATTTAGTCTATGGTATCAGTGATAGAAACGATGCCTTTCTAAAGAAGGGGTTTATCATAATATGCTGCTTCTTGAGGGCTTACACTTTTAGAATATTATTCCCTTCTGCTGTGTCATCGTTTTTTCTTCTTCTTTTTTTTTTTTTAAATACATACACACATACACACACACACACACACACACACACACTCACTTTCATATGTGTCCAAAAAGAGGTGGTGGGACACATGTACATGACCAATCCTGCTAACACCCCCATTCCCACCACCTCTTTTTGGACCATGAAAACTCCCTGAGTATTTACTTCTGGAGCTAGGTATCTTACAAATTGTAAAGTGAAATGACCTTTACATGGAGAAGAGATTGCATGTGTGATATAGAAAGGATTGTATTAGAAATTACAGGTTTACTTTAAACCATTTGATTTATGCTCCAAAGTAAGTGTAATTTGATGTTGGTAGGATAGCAGATTACGATGAACAGCTTTAACTGACTGTTTTAAGGTCATATGTTCACACGGGTAAATCTGGATTAACAGAATTTAAGCAATTCTTGAAATGTATGAATATCACCTTAATATGCTGATTACAAAGCAAAAAGAAAGGTTAAAATACAAGAAGAAATATATAATAACAGTATAATGGTCAACCCAGAAAGTGGCTGATTATCGACTTCTCAGAACCAAGGAAGCCAAATCCTGATCTAGCAATAGGGAAAGCTTACCGTCAGTGGATTTATGCTGGAAAATCTTTGAAAGTCTCAGGAATTGAGATCCTGCTTCTCAGGATTCAGTTCTAGAGCGATTCCTGCTCCCCTAATCTATACTTGGGTACATTTGACAAAGACCATTCCTTGTAATAAGCCCCTCTACTCCTCTTACTGACATGCCCAAACTTCTGTGGTCTGTGCATTACAGAAACAAAGGAAACCTAAATTTTTTACTTCAGGTGTGTTTGATCAATGAGATCTAATGATATAGATTCCTATGTATGACTTTGTCTTGTCTTATTAATTAGGAAAAAAATATTCTTTAACTTTTTAATTTACTTTTTCTTTTTAGGAAAAAATTATTCAACAGAGACAGAGAGAGAGAAAGAGGGAGAGAAAGTGAGAACGCATCCCTCAGGGGATGGCTATGCCGCAATCCTTTCTCCCCTTGGGATTTTGGGCATGCAGACACACGCATCCAGTGTATTTTTCAAGCAACTGGGTCCAGGACATGTTCCTCAGAATTGACCATTCAGAATTCAGTCTCCTGAACACCATACCTCTAGCTGGCTCTGAAAACATTTTGTTAAAATAAATTGTTGCTCAACTTTATCATGAATTGAAAGAGGTGAATTAACATTTACTACTTCTATTGTGTTTCTGTTGTCTGTGTATTTCCAATCTTTTCACTCTACAGATATTAACGACATGTTATGTGGCACAGCGATTCTCCATGACTATGTAACATTTCTGCACAGTCCAGTATTCTCAGCAAAGGCACTCCTAAGCACTGCATTTCAGAGTCTTTATATAAGAGGAAATAATGCTGTAGTAAAATTAAAGTATGTCTCCCTCCCCAGAGATAGGCCACGATAGTGAAGACTTTTCCTTCCCTTTCTGGAGAAGATATGTGTATGTCCCAGGGTACAAACAAGGTTTCTCTCAACAGAGAGAGAATGGGCAGGTCATTAGCTACACTAGATAAGGCAAGAGTTTCCTAATTTGCAGGTTCCTCTTCTGTGATGGGCGAGTATCACCTTGTTTTTCTTGGTACTCTGGGCTTTGATTGGTTTCCTACCTGAGTATTCCTGCCAGCCCATGGGTTTGGTCATCTGGAACTGTTGGGAAAGATGGTGAACTACATCCTGTTAATGATGTCACTAACCCTTCCCTGTGGTTTAACTGACTAACGAGATTGGAAGAAATGGAAGATGCAAGTGCTCTTATTGTTTACATTGCCTTTCTATAGTACTGATTTGTGCTAATATTTTGTTTTTCCAGATGGTGAGGACACTAGTGTGCGAGCCTATACTGAAGTACAGACTTAAGCCTGGAACCATCCATCTTTCCTCATTGTTGGAGATTAAAGTTTAAAGCATGGTTTTTGGATAAATGGGTTTTCTCTGTACTAACCCGCTACGGTGACCACATAGATCACTGGAGATGCTATGAGGAGGATATGCCAAAACTTCTCTTGACCCGCAAATCACAGCAGAATGAATTTGGTTACTTTGGTGCCATTTTTTTGTTCCATGGGTAGAAAAGTTAAATTATCAGCTAAGAGCAGCAAAAAAAGAAGAGCAGGTAATATTAAGACCTTTGTTATTCTTCACTCATTCTGGATTTACATATGGTATAATGTTTAGCTTCATAGTGGAATCAGTAAAAATTTTCTGTGCTTTAAAATTACAGCACAGAATTGAATTTAAAGGCTTAACCTTGATACTAGACTTAGCTAACTTCATTTTCATTATGGGGAATTTCCATGGAGCTATGTTCTCAGGGTACATGCTGATTAGCATTTCTTAAATGTATCGGTTAGTAACATTTAAACATACTTTTATTTAATAACAAATGTCTATACTTTTATATAAATTAAATATAATTTTGTTTTAGATAAGTTCACTTAATTTTACTGTGTACCTATTCAGAAACTATTGACAGACAGTAAAACAACAAACCCCAAAACACTGGTAATTTGACTATTATAAAATAAAAAATACTGATATTATTATTTTTTTAGACATTTTTGCCATAGGGCATGTGCACTCACCAGAGAGAGAAAGATAGAAACGGAACAAGCAAAATAGCCTTCCCCCAGGTGAGTTGGCCAAATTGTAATCCCTTTTCACTTTCCTCTTGGGATCTTAGGCACATTTGCACACACGCGTGGTTTGAGTTTTAAGCCATTGGGTCCGGAACTCTAACCATGTTTGACTACATGGGAGTCCATGATGTAACCATTACCCTATCTGCTGGTCCCAAAATACTGACATTATTAAAAGACTGACTATTAGGACCAGCAGATGGTGTAATGGGTACTTCACTGAATTCCCATGTAGTCGATTGCGGTGCGAGTGCTGGACCCAGTAGCTTAAACTCATGCCAGGTGCGTGTGCGTGTGTGATCAAGATCCTGAGAGGAGAATGGAGGAGGAGGGATTCAGGCATGGCCATCCCCCCTGGGGGGGTGATTTCTTGCTTTCTGTCTCTCTGTCTCTCTCTGTCTTTCTTGTGAGCGCAGGCGCCCTATAGCAAAGAAACCTCTCAAAAAAGTAAATAAATAAATAAATAAATAAATAAAAGACTGGTTATTGTGTGGAAATTTACTAAGGTAAATTTAGTATAAGACAAATAAATGTCAAAGGATTAGTGTCCATCTTATATAAATAAGTTTTAAATATTAATTCAAGAAAAAAATTACAAAAGACAGAAATAAGATAATTATATATAACTGAGATATTCACTAGAAATATGAAAAGATATACAAATTACTACTTATCAGATAATTGTTATTAATATTTCATTGAACTACAATTTTATACGCATCAATCTAAAATGCTAAGTTTTGGTGAGAATGTGGAGACATTGGCTTCTCATACATCTTCTGGGGAGGTTAATTAGCATAGGCATGTTGAAAATGAATTTGAAAATACTATCCATATTAAATATATGCTTCCTTATGGTTCAGAATTTTCAAAATAGGTACCTATTCTAGTCCTGACCACATTAATAAGGACACCTTTTCACATATACTCATATATATGTGTACTTGTATCACATGTATGAATATGTATATATATAATGAGGTTCATGTATTATAAAACTAGCCACGCGTTCCATTCATCACCACATTCAAACTGTCTACTGAAAATATCTGTGAGGAGTTTGTGTTCTTGACTCAAAGGACTCTAGATCTCCATTCAGATTCTCACTGAGGCCCAGCCATGGCATGAAGGCTAAGGCAACTGGGTCCACATGGCCAGCCATGTGGTTCTATCTCTGGTCCTGGTGGCTTGAAAACATACCAGGTATGTGTGCATGTATGTTCCAAATCCTGAAATGAGCGAGAAATGGAGAAGTTGGCATGACCAACTCCCATGGAAGCTGCTTTCTCAATTTCTTAGTCTCTTTCTGTCTCTGTGGAGCACACACACCTTCTTGCAAAATTAAAAAAAAAAAAATCCTATTGAGTTTCTGTGCTTTGAAGTTATTTGTGTGACCAAAAATGTTTTTTATGTCTTTTCTAAATAAATTATTATTGATAGTTTTTTAGAACGATCTACTTTTTGTTTATGTCTATTGGAGAAAGAAATAGAAAAATGTTTGGCAGAATTCCCTTTCCCTAGGCAAGAAGGATATAGATACAGAATAATGAAGGCAACTAGTTATAAAAATGCGTGTTTTCCAATGTCAGAGAGTGTAACAAATAGAGGAACACTGGGCTGAAAGGATAGACTGAATTGTAAGCTATTTTATAAAGCAATTAATTAATTTTACATTCAGAAATGTACAATAATTTAAATAGATTCTTTCTATGAGCCTCATTATAAAGATTAGGGAGCTTATATAAATGAATGAAAAATGAGTACATATCAATTTTAATATTGATTATAGACAAATTTCAAGTCTTTAAGAATATATTTTAGAAAACATTTTATAAAGTTTATACATACTTCTTTATATTATCAATAATCCAAATAAAATCCATGTTCATGTGTAGGTAGTGGTAGATATCTTTCTCAAATTGTTTCCAGGGAATATGTAATTGGAGAGTTCCTTAATTTATATTCCATTCTAAGACCTTATCTTTTGAAAGACATATTACTACTTTAACAGATGAACATCTTTCTATGTTAGGAACATTAAATTTTGGTAAAACATATCTATTGAATACTTTGATGTGATCAGTTTTAACAATTTGTATCCAACCTAGAAGAGCTTTTTCCCTATCACTTTTAGCTCTTCTTTTACCTCCTTATTCCTCAAGCTGTAGATCAAAGGGTTCAACATGGGAATCACAATGCCATAAAATACGGAGGCCACTTTCATATTCTCCTGGGAATGATTAGAATGAGACTGTAAGTACATGTAACAAAGGGTTCCATAGAATATGGTGACAGCTGTCAGGTGGGAGGCACAGGTGGAGAAGGCCTTTTTCCTCCCTGCAGTAGAAGACATCTTTAGGATGGCAGTAATGATGTACATGTAGGAAAGGATGACAACAGACACAGTGAACATCAAGTTAAATCCCACAAAGACAAAAAGTAGCATGATGTTGAGTTCAATGCTGGAGCATGAAAGGGCAAGAATTGGAGGACCATCACAGAAAAAGTGGTTGATACTGTTCGACTTGCAGAATGACAGTGTAAACGTAAAACCTGTGTGTACTGAGGCATTTATTGAACCTATGACATATGAACCAGCTATCAGTCTGATGCAGACTATTCGGGACATAATTATGGGTTAGCGGAGTGGCTTACAGATGGCTACATAACGGTCCACTGCCATAGCAGACAAAAGGTAACAGTCACTGGTTGCAAATGTTACATAAACCAATAGTTGTATCACACAGCCTCTGAACGATATCGAATTGTTCTCTACTATGAAGTTTTGCAGCATCTTGGGAGTGATAGCTGAGGTGTAACAGATATCAACAAAAGCTAAATGTTTTAGGAAAAAGTACATGGGTGTCTGAAGTCTGGAACCTGTATTGATGAGTACAATCATCCCAGTATTACCCACCATGGAGATTGTATAGATCACCAGGAACACAACAAAGAGGACATACTGATACTTGTGTTGAGCACCAAATCCCAGAAGAAAGAATTCACTCACTTCAGTGCCATTTCCTTGTGTCATGGCTATAGAAAGTCTAGAAAATATGATGACGAGAAAAGAAGAGAAATTATTGTGACATCTTTCTAGGAAAAGACTGTGGGGGACCAGCAGTTAGCGTAATGGCTATGTCACTGGACTCCCATGTAGCCAAATGCAGTTCGAGTCCCAGACCTGGTGGCTTAAACTCACACCGGGTGCGAGTGTGTGTGTGTGCCCAAGATCCCGAGGAGAATGGAGAGGAAAGGATTGCGGCATGGTCATCCCCCCTGGGGGTGGTGGTGATTTCTCGCTTTCTGTCTCTGTCTCTTACTGTCTTTCTGGTAAGCGCATGTGCCCTATAGCAAAAAAAAAAAAAAAAAAAAAAAAAAAAGAAAGCTCTCCAAAAAAAAAAGACTGTCACATTTTATGTCATTTAATTGACTTGAATTTTATTGTAAACACAATATGGTTTGTAAATTTCAAAATATTTTTTCTATATGGTTCCACATACATAATTATATGCGAAATATATTTCTTTTCAAAGTAAAGCATATTTTTTAGAATAAAATTAACTTGCAAAGGATGTGATTCTGAGAACATGGGGTAACCTATCTTTTCACTATATATCTATATATAATATATTATATATCTATTATATATACAGATAGATATATAATATATATTATATCTAGTTATCTATATTATTATTATTATTATTATTATTATTATTTTGCTCTAGGGCACATGCACTCGCCAGAGAGACAGAGAGACAGAAAATGAAAAATCACCCCCTAGGGGAGATGGCCATGCTGCAGTCTCTTCTCCTCCATTCTCCTCTTGGGATTTTGGACATGCATACACATGTGCCTAGTGTGAGTTTTAAGCCACTGGGTCTGGGACTTGAACCGTGGTTGACTACGTGAGAGTCCACAATGTAAGCATTACACCATCTGATGGTCCCACCTTGTCAATATATTAAACACATTTTTTCATTTGCTTTAGTGATATAAAACAATACTTAATATAATTATGTCCCTTTTCATCAAACCATGCTTTTTCTTAGCTATTTATTATTTTAGACCAGTTTCAAACTTTTGAAATTTATAGCATTAGAGAAATTTTCTGACAGGTAGTCCTGATACACATGTTTGAAGGCTTCAGTCTGTGTTTGAACTATTAAAGATACAACTCTCATGTGTGTGACACTCCTCATAAGCTAGATAAAAGTATAATTCTATGTATATACCAGATAGATAGGCATGTTCTTCCCATTGCAATCATTTTGTTTTGCTATAGTCTCTCATCACACATATGCACATTCACAGGTAGACTTCTACGAGAGAGATTTGCATTTTCCATGGCATTGTCTTTATTTTTACCTATAGTCTGGGCTCACAAGAAAATCATCTCATAACAGTTTGATTAATACATATTGGTAGCTTATTTTAAAATAATAAATTTCTTCCTTTCTGCCTCTAAATCTATGTTAGGTCAATTCTGTACCCAGTTGAATATGCTGCTGAAAAACAGTGAATCATGATTTTTCATATATTATAAGCCCTTAAACATGCTGATTTTAGTGCCTTTATGCCAAACAGTGTACCATAGGGCTAAATTTGCTTTTTGTAGAATAATATGTCATGAACTCTTGGTATGGTAGAAATTAACTTGCTGATTATCAATGTTTGTTTTTTATGTTGGACACAAACCAGTTTATGCTTCTAACCAAACTTGCTTCTGGGTGGCCTTGATTTAATGTGTTGCCAAGGCAAAATGGGCAAAAGTAGTGAGTGCTGCTTCTAGACCTGAACAAGCTCCCCTATTCCTGGACCCCTGCAAACTGGAATAACCCGATGTTCTACTCTCTTTCCTCCTCATCTATTGGCTGGATAGTGGCACCGAGGGAAGCTTTGCAGATTATAAATTAGGGTTGCCAGAAAAAAATACAAAGTATCTGGTTAATTTTAAATCGCAGATAAACAAACACAATTCAGTTTAAATATGACCTAAATATTGCACAGGGAATACTCACGGTAAATCATTACTCATAGTGTAACTTAAATAAAATTCAACGGGTGCCGTATGTATTTGTGTTTGCTAAAGTCTAGCTCCATACCTGTGTTACTTACGATAGTTGTCATGTTGGAATTTTGAATGACTAAGCAGAGCAGAGGTCTTGGTTCCAACACCAATTTTTCCTAGAATTTTATGTCGTTGGCAATCTTTTTTCTTAATTTAAGTTTAATTATATATATATATATATATATATATATATATATATACACACACACACATATATATATATATATATATATTTTGAGATGTTTTTACTATAGGGCACATGCAATAGCCAGAAAGACAGAGAGAGACAAAGAGACAGAAAGCAAGAAATCAGCCCCCCAGGGAGGATGGCCACGCTGCAATCCCTTCTCCTCCATTCTCCTCTTGGGATCTTGGGCATGAGTGCACACATGTCCGGTGTGAGTTTAAGCCACCAGGTCTGACACTTGAACTGCGGTCGACTACATGAGAGTCCAGCATCATAGTCATTACACCAACTGCTGGTCCCTATTATTTTCCTATTATTTTATATTTTGCCATAGGGCACATGTGCTTGCTGGAGAGAGACCAAGATAGGAAAAATGAAAAATCACCCCATGTCCAGGGGATGGCCACACTATAATCTTTTGTTCATTTTCCCATTGGGATTTTGGGCACTCATGCATATATGCCAGGCATGATTTTTGAGCTGCTGGGTTCAGGACTTCAACTGCAGTTGGTAATGTGGGAATCCAGTGCAATAACCACCATGCCACTTGCTGGCCCCTAAATTTGATATATTGTTTTAATTGCTGGAGAGCGTACGTACTTGCCAGAGAGAAAGCTTAAAAGAGAGAGGGAGGAGAAGGCACCCTCCAGTGGAGTGTGGTTATTCCACGACCCCTTCTCCTCTATTTCTCCGTTGGTGTGGGATTGTGGGCAAGTATGCAAACACTCCCAGTGTTATTCTCAAGCCCCCCAGGCAGGGATTCTAACTCAATTGGCCATGTTGGATCCAGCTTCCTAAAACTCTAGAGTATGGGGGCAGCCCATGATCCAAACTTTCTAGTATGATAAATCGTTAAGACTTAGAGCTTTAAAAATTTGTAACAGTCTTATTTTAAACAAATGTCACTGTAATAACATGACAAAATGAGATTATGTTTTTAAAAAATGATTTAGAGAAGACTGACTCCTCCATGGAAGCTGAGAACGAGTGTTTTCAGAGCATAAGAGTAATAATTTTCTGCTGAGACTGCACCGCCCAACCCCCACTCTAGAGTGGTGGGGTCCCCTGTATCCTTCTCTGTCTCTCTCTGTCTTTTCATTAAAAAAAATTTTTAAGATAAAGTATTTTCTTGGCTCTCAGATCATCCTTTATCTTGTTAATAATTTTCTTTCCCCCTTCCCATTTAGGAGAGGCAAAGGGCAGGCCTTCAGAAGACTCCTTCATTGGAGTGATAACTAGTGCATTTGCACTGCATGGTTTTCATGTTTTGCTTTTTTTTAAAAAAAAATAACATTTTTTTTTTCTTTTTCTCGCTCTCTTTTCTTTCTCTGTTTTCTTATTCTCTTTCTTTTACTTCATCACTTTGCTGCTCAGCATCCACTCACTGAGTGTCTAGACAGGTCTATATGGATCGCAGCCAAACATCCGAATACTATTAGGGTCAACATATTCCTCAATTCCCACTGAATCTGACGCACAGAGGGAGAAAAATGGAATGGCAAAGAGATTGCAGATCACCTCCTCCTGTATGCCTCTGGACACTCAGATTGAACTTCTAGAAATTAGGAAGAAACGTATAACCCATCAGGTGACTAGAAATTCACCACAGAGGCAGAAGAAATATGAGAAACCAAGAAAATACTTCTCCTTCAAGGGAAAAGAATAACTCCTCTTCAGCCACAGACAGTACAATGGAATTCATGGAAATGTCTGATAAAGAATTTAGAGTATTCATACTGACGGGACCAGCAGTTAGCATAATGGCTATGTTGCTGGACTCCCATGTAGGCGACCACGGTGCGCGTCCTGGACCCGGTGGCTTAAAACTCATGCCGGGAGCGTGTGCATGCGTGCCCAAGATCCTGAGAGGAGAAAGGGGGAGAAGGGATTGCTGCGTGGCCATCCCCCCTGGGGGGTGATTTCTCGCTTTCTATCTCTCTGTCTCTCTCTGTCTGTCTGGTGAGCACACGCACCCTATAGCAAAAACCTCTCCAAAAAAAAAAAAAAAAGAAAGAAAGAAAAGAATATTCATACTGACAAAACTCGCAGAGACGCAAGAGAAGAGAGACAATGAATTCCAGAAGAAGCAGGAGAAAAGAGCCGATGAATTCCAGGAGGTGAGGAAGTTCTTACACGATCTGAAAGAGGAAATACATATCATACGAAAGAATGAAATGAAACTGTTAAAGATGAAAGGTATAATACAGGAAGTCAAAACCTCCCTCGAATGTATTAAAAGCAGACTAGATCATACAGAAAATTGAATTTCAGATGTAGAAGAATGAATCTCTAGCAGAAATAATCCACCACAAAGATTGAGAAAATAGCCCCCCAAAATGAGAATAATATATAAAAAAAACTAGATGCCATTTAACATCCAAACACCCTGATTATCAGTATCCCAGAAGCTGAAGAGACTAATAAGGGCATTGACAATCTATTCCATGAAATCCTGGAAGAAAACTTCCCAAACCTAGAGAGGCAATCAAAGATCCAGACCCAAGAAATACAAAGGACCCCAAATAGAATCAACCCAAGAATATCTTCTCCAAGACACATTATAGCCTAATTGACAAAAACCACAGAGACAAGATATTGATTGGCAAGAGAGAAACATCAAGTTACCTACAAAGGATATCCCATCAGGCTAACAGTGAACCTCTCATTGGAAACAATGCAAACAAGGAAAGAATGGGAAAATAGATTCAAAGTGTTGAGTGAAAAACAATTTCATCCAAGAATATACTATACCTGGCAAGATTATCATTCATATGGGAAGAGAAGACAAGAACATTCTCAGATAAACAAAACCTGAAAGAATTTACTAACACTAGACCAGCTCTTCAGGATGTTCTGAAGGGAGTGCTATGTCAGGAAAACTAGTCAGACACGTAGAAATAAGTGTTCACAAACAACTACGAAAAACTAAATCCTGAGCTAGCAATAGGGAAAGCTTAGAATCAACTGGATTTATACTGCAAAATATTTAAACATTTCAGGACTCGTTTTCAGTACAGTAAGAAGTCTGAATAAGAAGTAACTCATAGAAAAATTACCCACATTAGCTCACCTATAGATTCTCAGTTTCCTTTGTTCATCAATATGAACAAACAATTCTTACCTGTATCTGAAAAAGAAAAATAAAAAAAGGGAGAAAAAAAGCCACTTGAAGGAAGCAGAAACTAAAAGAGAAGAGACATCTTTCTTTGTGTTTCTATTTAATCCTTGTACCTATTGGCAGTATACAGTATGGTTTTTCTAAGCATGCATGCATGCATGTCAATCAAGAAAAAATATCCCCATATACATAATTTTCAGCATGTCATTTTACTTTATTTAATTTTGTTTTTGTGGTTCTTACATTTTTATTGCAGTGTGAAGTAAAACATATTTTTCATAAAGTTAAATGTTCCTCCATGACTCTTCTCCTGGAAGATGCTGATTCTCACAGGTTGTGTTTGGGGAGCAGGAATATTGTCCTTGAAGAACTATCATCAAATTCCTAGTGATGGGCTCTGGCAGCCCTTCTCAGTAGCTGTGCTTCACTCTGCAACTTCTACCACTTTAGTGGTATATTTAAAGCAAAGCCCTTTTTCAAGGTGCAGGATGTCAGGTAGGCTCCAGAGTAACTCATTAACTGCAGATAGCCTAAGCGGGTCAGCAGGTGTTGTCATCAATGCTCCGTGACTTTTACATGTTTAATGGATTATTGTCAAGAGAAGGGGTTAAACCAATCTCAACGTTGCAAATTTTAGTATCATTTTAAAACACTTAATTGAAAAGGATCTTAATGTTCATAGCATCAAATGTGTTATTGCTAATAATCTCCTTAATGTATATTTTAGTGTTCCAGGAAACCAGCTTCTGATACATGTTTGCCCTCCAACCTAACAGAGGAAATGACAGTCAGTAGCTGATTAGAAAAATGTGTTTGGACCAGTTTACATTCCTACCTGCAGTATGGGAGAGTTCCCCTTTCACCACACCCATGTCAGAACTTGTCTTTTTTGTTTTTTTTTCAATTTTTTAATCTTAGTCATTTTGACTGGGGTTAGGTGGTATCTCATTGTGGTTTTGATGTGCATCTCCCTTACAATGAGGGATGTTGAACATTTTTTCATTTGCCTTTTGGCTACTTGTATATCTTCCTTAGAGAGTGGTATATTCTATCAAATACTACTCAGGCATAAAAAAACAATAAGACCCTGGTTTTTGACAGAAAGTGGATGAATATAGAAGATTTACTGCTGAGTGAAGCAAGCCAGGCTATGAAGGAGAGACATTGTATATTTCCATTTAATATATACCAAGTTTGGCACTCTATGACTGAATGACTAAATAATATAGAAACATAGTAAATGGTTGTGAATACCAGATACAGTGTGGGAAGAGGGTGGGTGAAGGAGTAGAGTCTGAGGAGGAACATTAAGGAGAAAAATAGAGAGGTGAGTCATTTATGGGACAAAGAAATGGATTATTATCTATTGGAGATAACTATAGTATTGTCAATTGGACTGGTGAGAAATGTACACATGCTAGAATATTCACTTTGCAAGCTAAGTAACATGTGATTGAATGTATAAAAGAAGTTGAAAAAAAAAATTAAAAAAAAAAGGAAAAGTGTGTTTGGAGTATAAAGGCAAAGGGCCAGAAATATTTTTTTTTATAGGAACAAAATAATAGTTTAGTTGATCAGATTCTGATATTCTTAAGCAATTATATACCTGGAAATTAATGAATAGGGCTTACATTAGAAGCTAATATTTTAAGTTCAAAGGTCTAAAAGAGAGATTATTGTCTTTTTCCAAAACTAGTTCCTCTTAAATTTTGTGTCTGTTAAATGTTTTTTTCCTGAACCCCTCTGTCACTCTCCTCCTATACAGTCTCTGATATCTATAGCTGCCATCCCTGCCAAAATATCTTCGAGTCTTTCAATTCTGCCATAGAATGTAGACATTTGGTATTTATTGAATTGGAACATACAGTCATACAATGCCTGTCTTTCATAGTTTGGTTTGCTTCACTTTGCATTAAATCTTCTATGTTTATTCACTTTGTATCAGATGACAGGATCTCATTGTCTTTTATGGCTGAGTAGTGTTCTGTAGCGTATATGTGCCTCATTTTTTAAATCCAGTTATCCATTCTTAGATATTTAGGTTGATTCCATGTCTTAGCAATTGTAAATAATGCTGCAACGAACATGGATGTGCAAATGTCTTTCTGATGAAGTGTTCTCCTAATCTTTAGATAAATAT
The DNA here is from genome assembly GCA_026018925.1 of Tupaia tana. Taxonomy (NCBI): domain Eukaryota; kingdom Metazoa; phylum Chordata; class Mammalia; order Scandentia; family Tupaiidae; genus Tupaia; species Tupaia tana. The sequence goes on from JAKSZU010000012.1 coordinate 51,262,992, forward strand.
CCAAGAGTAGTAGTACTGGGTTGTGTGGTAATTCTTCTACAGTAGATGAGGGTGTTTGAGGAAACCTCATACTGTTTTTCACAGTGGCTGTACTAATTCACACTCTTATCAACAGTTAAGGAGAATTTTCCGTTCACCACGGCCTCACAGTTTTCAACCTTTATTTATTTATTTTTATCATAACCATTCTGACCACAGGTAAGTGATACCTCATTTTGGTTTTGATTTACATTTTCCTTGTGATAAGAGATGTTGAACATTTTTTCATATACTTTTGGCCATTTGTATGTCTTCCTTAGAGAGTTGTCTGTTCAGTTCATTTGCCTACTTTTAAATTGGATCATTAACTTTTTTTTTCTTTTACGTAGGTAAGCAGCTGACTTTCCAGTGTATTCTGATTATCAGTCCCTTATCTGAAGTATAGTTTGCAAATATTTTTACTCATTCTGAGGGTTCTCTCTTTAGAGAGAATGAGGAGTTTTTGCTTTGCTGTGCAAAAGCTCTTTAGTTTGACATAGTCCTACTTGTCTATTTTTGTAAATAATCCTGTGCTTTGGGGGTCTTATTTAAGAAAGCTTTGCCTACTTCAATGTCTTCAAGTTTCCCTTGTGTTTTCCTCCAGTAGTTTGTAGACTGTAGTTTGAGGCTTTGCATTTAGATCCTTGATCTTTTCTTTTTGGAGAGGTTTTTGCTTTAGGGCACATGCACTCGCCAGAAAGACAGAGAGAGACAGAGAGATAGAAAGCGAGAAATCACCCCCCAGGGAGGATGACCATACTGCAATCCTTTCTCCACCATTCTCCTCTCGGGATATTGGGCATGCGTGCACACATGCCTGGAATGAGTTTAAGCCACCAGGTCTGGAACTCAAACCGTGGTCAGCTACATGGGAGTCCAGCGACATAGCCATTATGCTAACTGCTGGTCCCAAGATCCTTGATCTATTTTGAGTTAATATTTGTTAATGGTGAGAAATGGAGTTCACTTTCAATATTCTACAGATGGATATTAGTTTTCCCAGCATCATTTGCTGAAGAGACTTTCTTTTCCTTACTGGATTGTCTTGTGCCCTTTGCCTCTGACACCCAAAGACAGGTTGATAAGTCCACAGTGGCAAGTACGCTAATCAAAGTATCCACCATTCTCATGAGCCTATCCCTTCACCCCTGTTATATAAATATATCACATCCCCTCTATAGGGTGGGCTGAAACATTTCTGGCTTCAGACCCCTGGGTACTCTTTCTCTCAATAAACTTTCTTTTTTCTCTGAAGAAAAAAAAAAGAAAAAAAGCTGGATGTATGTTTTAATATTTACTTCCAGATTCTATATTCTGTTCCATTGGTCTTTGTGCCTGTTTTTGTGCCAGTACCATGCTGTTTAGAATATTACAGCCCTGCAATATATTTAGAGGTCAGGTAGTGAAAGCCTTCTACTTTATTCTTTTTGCACAGTGTTGTCTTGGCAGAGCCTTTTATCATTCCAGACAAATTTTATAAGTTTCTTTTCTAGTTCTGTGAAGAATGACTGTTAATTTGGTTGAATTGCATTGAATTTGTAAATTAGTGTAGGTAGAATTGAAATTTTGTTATATTAACTCTTCCAATCCAGAAACATGGGATGTCTTTCCACTTTTGTATATCATGCTTAATTTCATTTTTTTTTGTAGTTTTCCTTGTAAATATCTTTCACCTCTTCGGTTAAGTTTATTCCTAGGTATCTTATTTATTTGTTGGTTTATTTGTGGCTATTGTAAATGGTTTCACTTTCTTCAATTCTACTTCAGCCTGTTCTTTGTTGATATTTAAAAATGCTGTAGAATTTTGTATGTTGATTTTTGTAACCTGCGACTTTACTGAATTTATTTATTACTTCTAGGAGGTGTTTTGGGGTATGTACCCTTTTGGATTTTCTATATATATAATCATGTTGTCTGCAAATAAGGAAAATTCTTTTTGTTTTTTCTTATTGAGTGGCTTTTATTTTACTCTCTCGTCTAATTATATTGGCTAGGACTTTCAATACTATGCTGAAAAGGAGTTGAGAAAGTGGACAGTACTGTATTATTTTGGTTTTTAGTGTTAAAGCTTTGAGCTTTTCATCATTCAGCATGATGCTAGCTATGGGTTTGGCATATATGGTTTTATTGTGTTGAGAAACATCCCTTCTATACTTAGTTTGTAGAGAGTCCTAATCGTGAAGGGTGTATGTTTTCTCAAATGCTCTTTCCACATCAATTGTTATGATCATACGGTTTTTATCCTTCCTTCTATTAATATGATATAGTACATTTATTATTTTGCATATGTTGACCCACCCTTTTATCCCTAGGATAAAGCCTACTTGATCATGGTATATAGCATTTTTAGCATGTTAAGAACATCTTTGAATCAACCTCTCTTCAAAACACATTATATAATGGGACTTCAGAAAGCTTGTGGATAACTTAAATTATGGGTTTGTTTTTGTACATAAAAATTTTGAAGACCTTGGGAGTGTGTTTGTGTGTGTGTGTGTGCATAAGTTAGATGAAACTTATACATTTTAGGATAATTATTATTTTTGTGGAGGCTAAATGGGAATGCAATTATTGACAGATATAAAGGGATTAAAAATATTGCTCGTTGTAGTTCAAATTGTAGTAGGACTAAAATGTGGTTGTTTTATTATTCCTTATATGTATATATATTTGAGGGATAACTTTATAGTATTGTCTACTGGACCTGTGCAAAATGTACACATGTTGGAATTTTCACTTTGCAAGCTAAGTAACATGATTGAATGTATAAAAGAAATTGAAATAATGATAAAAATAATAATAAAAATTAAAAAATATATACACATATATGTTTATACATGAACATTTTTGTGTAATAATAAAAATGGCAACATAAATAATCAAATTAGAAAATGATTGAAAGACACAATCAAACATTTCTCCAAAGAAAGCTATATGGATTGTAAATATGTAACGATACCTAACATCATTGGCCATTATAGAAATGCAAAATAAGACAGAATGAGATATCACCACATACAAATTATAATGGAAAAAATAACAATAGTGTCAATAGTAAATGTTGGCAAAAATGCAAAGCAATGGGGGTCTCTCACACATTCTAGTTGGATGTAAAATTGTGTGGTCACTCTAGAAAATAATTAGGGAGTTCTGTAAAAAATTAAACACACAATTATCATACAGACTGCACTCCTGGACAATTATGTTTGCACAAAACTTGTGCCCTCACAAAAACGTATAAACAAATTTTCACAGAAGTCTTGGTTGTAATAGTCCCAAAACTTAAAGAACCAAGTGTCATATAGTAGACGAATGGTTAAACAAATGCATATATATTTACTCTGGAATATTACTCAGCCATAAAAAGAAACAAACTATTGATATATGCAATGGCTTAGATGGATCTCAAAGGCAGTGTGCTAGTAAAAAAAATCTCAAATGGTGTAATTCCATTTATAATATTACTACTGTAACATCCTCAAAATGAGAAAATTATAGCAGTGGGGGACAGATTAGTGATAGGCAGGATTTTGAGTGATATTGGGAGGGAGGGGGTATGACTATTAAGGGGAGTTATGATTGAGATCTGAGTTTTGGGATGGAATAAGTTTGTGTATTTGATTGTAGTGGTGGTACACCAATCTACACAATAAAATGACACGAAGCTATACATGCAATTGCACTAGTATCACAATCTGGGATTTGTGTGTTTGGTATAATTATGTAAATTGTAACCTGGGAGAGAACTGAAACAAGGGTACATGAGCCTTTCCATTTTCTTTACAACTTCCTGTGAATCCAGAATTATTTCAAAATGAAAAGTAAATTTAAAAAAAAATTAAAGAAGATGAAAGAGAAAAGCGCGCTTTAAAGTGATGTGGGAGTCAGGTTGAGCAAATGTATGTGAACTTCTCAGCATAGGGCCAGCCTTTGAATGTGTGCTAGGCAAATGGCCACAAAATACAAATGCCAGATTAGTGGCATCAAATTGATTAACTGACAGATTGACTCACTCAATCACTTGTCCATTCACATGTTTTCTTCCATACCACCTGACCCAACTGGTTTTCTTCAACTCCATTTCCGTTTTAGCCCTAGGGATTCCTACAGGTCTTGGGGCAAACATGTTGAAACTCTGGCTCTGACCCGGGCGCTCTGCCCCTTCAAGCACACACTGCACTAAGACCCGGCTGATGTGGCACAATGGGCATCGCTTCCTTTTACTTACCCAGCACTCGCCTCCAAATTCTTTCTGCAGCTGGTGCTGGCTGATGCCCACGGAGGTCTCTCTGTGGTTCCTTACGCTCAGGGAGTTTATAGCTGGAGCCTACGGGATTGACACTCCCTTGAGAATCTGAGATGGAGTTGGGAAAACATCATTCATTAGTTAACTCTTTGCTGAATAAAGTTAAGCTTTCCAGAGGAGGCAGATTATTTTTGTGTTACTGTCATTAGGGACTATCTTCTTCTCTTTTGAGAGTTGCCCTGTTTTTTACATGTTTTTTCCTCTCTCCCTCCCTCCCATTTCCAGCTAATCTAGAGTAACTATTTTTCCAAATCCTTTCTAACACGGTGTTATGAACCTTTTATTATTCTTTGTCATTATGATAGGAGAAAATGTGTATGTTTTCCTTTTTCTTTTTCTGAGTCAAATTGAGCATCTTTTTATGTTTCTATAATTGATTAGTATTTATTTTAAAATATAAACTATCTGTTCATAGGTAATCTTATCTGTTTTAAATTGACATGTTAGTCACATATCCTACCTTATAAGAGTTATAAATATTCCTATCTTTTTGTTAATCATTTTACTTCATTTCTGTGTTCCTTTAGCCATGAAAAATTTAATGCTTACGTAGCAAATATATTAATACTTTGTCCATATTAATATGCACCTTCTTTACTCTGAATGTTTTTTAAAATTTTACTATTTTGCTTTTAAAATTTAATTTAAGTAATTCATTGACTCAATTATTTTTATTTTATTTTTTCTTTTTTTGGAGAGGTTTTTGCTATAGGGGGTGTGTGCTCGCCAGAAAGAGAGAGAGAGACAGACAGAAAGCAAGAAGTCACACCCCAGGGGGAATGGCCACACTGCAATCCCTTCTCCTCCATTCTCCTTTCGGGATCTTGGGCACGCACGCACACGCGCCCAGTGTGAGTTTAAGCCACTGGGTCCGGGACTCGAACCACGGTCGACTACATGGAAGTCCAGCGACATAGCCATTATACTAACTGCTGGTCCCTATCAACTCATTATTATTGTTATAATTCTTTTGCTATATGATGCCTGTGTTTATGAAAGAGAGACAAAGAGAGAGGGATGGTAAGAAATCACTTAGGGAGAATGACTGCCCCACAACCCCTTCTCCATTCTCCTTTTTGGAATTTGGCACATACACACATTTGCCTGGCATAATTTTTGAGCTGCCAGTCTGCCCTAACCTCCACACCATCTGCTGGCACTGATTCATTTTAAATTTATTTTTGTGAAGTTTATGAGATAAGTGTCTGGTTTTACTTTCCTTATTAGATATTTGGCAATCATTTCAACACTATTTATTGCATTATTCATGATGTCTCATTTTTGCAAAATCATCTTTATCATGTATTATTTTCTCTGTGTATTTGGTTCTTTTTCTGTCTTTCAGTATTTGTTGTCTTGACCTGCCTGTTGCTTTGTGTCTTAGTACAACACAATTGAATTATAGTTTTTCAATATTTTCCTCCCTGGCTTGGTTATTCACTCTACATAACTCTTTAAAAAATTTTTTTTTTGTTATTTGACTGCTGTTGCTTGCTCTTGTTTCCCCTAAAGTGTAGAATCAGTTTGTAACAGACTCTCCCACCAAAATATTTGTTTATATATTGTATTCACAAAACATTTGGGTTCATATTAAATTTATACATTAAAACAGTAGAATTTACAGAGACTAGGGGAGTGTTTTTATTTGTTCAAGTTTGCTTCTTTTATAGATATCTTAATATCTTGAATATTTCTTGCAAGCTTATTTCTTGGTCACTTGTTGGGTCTTTTTAAAAAATAACGTTAATCTTAACTTCCCATCTATATGTAATTATACTTCTCTGCATGATATAGAATTTTTTCCCCAAAGCATGTCGACAGTGTGTAATAATAAAATCAAGGACAAAAACATATTCATCATCTTTAACATTTATCATTACAGTATGTTGTGCTCATTAGGAAATTGTTCTACTGCTTTTTTGCAATATATAATAGTCACTAGTGTTCTTGACTTTCCGGTGACACAGAATTGTATAACTGATTCCACTTGTTCACATGCACTTTTGTGTCTGTTAAACAATTCTCTGTCCCCCTCACCTTCACCTGTCCTTATTGTTATTAATTTCTGGACGGTAATTTTTCTTTTTATCTTACCACCTCACTGCATTCTATTGCTTGTAACAGTTGATTCTCTGGGGCTTTAGGAAATAATTAAATCATTAAATAAAGATACCTCTGAAAATCATCTTTTTTGAAGTATACTTTATATAAATAAAATATACTCATTTTAGGTGTAGGTTTTATTGATTTTAAAAGAATGTATATACCTTGTATACTCAGATAATGATGACCAGATGAAAAATTAAAATATTTCATCATCCAAACAAAAGTACTTCTGTGCCCTTTCCTTGTCATTAATCACAGATAACCCTGATGTTTTTTCATGTTTTGTCATGCTATTACATGTATTAGTAATTCATCCATTTTTTTACTGTGCTATATTCTGTTAAATAAATGTTCTGTAGTTTATTTATGTATTCAGCTGCTGTGCATTTTGTTGTTTCCACGTATGCCTGTTATGAATAAAGCTGCAATGAGTAATTTTGTATGTCTTTGTACAAACACATCTTTTCATTTCTCTCTCTCTTTTTTTTTTTTTTTTTTGAGAGGTTTTTGCTATAGGGCGCGTGTGCTCGCCAGACAGACAGAGAAAGACATAGAGACAGAAAGCGAGAAATCACCCCCCAGAGGGGACGGTCACACCGCAATCCCTTCTCCTCCATTCTCCTCTCGGGATCTTGGGCACACACGCACACGCGCCCGGCGTGAGTTTTAAGCCACTGGGTCCGGGACACAAACCGTGGTCGACTACGTGGGAGTACAGCAACATAGCCATTACGCTAACTGCTGATTCCCTTCATTTCTCATAGGTAGAAAAATAGAGCAAAATTGATGGATCAAATGACAAGTGTCTTTATATCTTTAAAAATGTTCAAAATTACCTCTTTTCCAAAGTGGAAGTACATAGAAATGAAATAAATGAATCATGAAATAAATGAATCATATGGTAACTCTATATTTAATAATTCGGCCTGTTTTTCAAAGGGGTTGTACTATTTTACGTTTCGACCAGCAATGTATAGATTTCAATTCTTCACATTGTTACCAAGGCTTGTCATTTTATGTCTCTAACTATATAATCCTAGAGGTATATAGTCGTATTTTATTTTGGCTATTATGCATTTCCCTAATGAGCATCTTCTTAAGTGCTTATTGAACATGTGTACATCTTTTTGGAGAAATATCTACTCAGATCCCTCGCATCTTAAAAATTGGATTAATTGCTTATTATTGTTGTCAGTATTATTTATATATTCTGATTGCAGGCCTTTATCAAATATAAGATTTTTGAATATCTGCTCTCATCTGAGAGTTGTTTTTTTCACTTGATTGATAGTGTTGTTTGAAGCACAAAAGTTCTCTCTTTTTTTTTAATGAAAGCCAAATTATTTATTTTTCCTTTAACTGCTTGTGCTTTTCATGCAATATCTAAGGAGATACTGCCTAATCAAAGGTTATGAAGATTTATTCCTATTTTTTTTCAAGAGCTTTATTGTTTCAGCTCTTACATGTAGGTTTTTGATCTCTTTTGAGTTAATTTTTGTATGGGAAGACTTAAAAAGTTTGTGGAAAAGAGTGTTAAAGTAGGAGTTTACTTTGGTGTAAAAACTTTTGAAACCCATGCATAAAATTTTGGAAGACATATTCTAGAAACTTCTTGCAGATCCCTCGTATATGGTGTGATGTAAAGTTATTTTATTCTTTGTGTGAAGTCTATTTGTTCTAGCACCATTCATTGAGAAGAGTGTTCTTTCCATTAAGTGGTTCTGAGCCTTGTTGAAAATTTATTGACAGATGAATGAGTTTATTTCTGGATGTATTGTAGAAATCTATTCCATTGATGTATGTGTCTCTTCCTTATTTCAATTTTATTTCAGTTGTTTTTTGTGTTTAGCCTAATGACATATATGCTATTTTTTTAAAGTTCATTTTTAAATTTCATCTGTGAGTGAGTAAGACAGAGCAGCAGCATCCTACCGTGACCCAGCCCACCTCTGATCATGAGCATGTGTGGACCCAGTGTACGCAGGGAGGTTTCCAGGTGTGGACATGAACCTGCCCACATGGGGGTCAGCCTCGTGGGTTGTCATGTTTTATATCTGTGCCATCATCTGGTCCTGGATACTCATTTTTTCTAGTTACATTATTGATTTTTTTCTTGTGTATAACAGTTAAATCTCATAGGATATCTAGAAAAATTCATACCTACTTCAATAAAAACTTATATGCCTTTCTGATTTTTTATTTATTTTTTATCCATTTCTGCTGTCTTAGTGCTTTGATTATGTTAAAGTAAACTATATCGGCCTAAAACACCTGCTGCACTCTTATGCTTGGATTCCTATACAAAATCTGAAGTTGTACGTTAGGCTCTTTTCCTGAGCTGATTGCTACGTTATGGACAATCACACTGGCCACACTGCAGTCAAGCAAAGAAAGCCCACCTTTTGGATTGTTTGATCATCCACCTGTAACAAATACAATTGTTTCTCTACCTCATTCCTTTACTTTCGTTTTTGTATGTCATTTTCCCTTTCTAGAACTTAAAAATTGAGTATACCACAAGCCTTACTGGAGTTGTCCAGAAGTCCGGGCACAATTGCCTGATTTAAATTGTGTTAAAATTTGCTCAATTTAGGACCAGCAGATAGTTATGTTGCTGGACTCCTATGTAGTCGACAGCAGTTTGAGTCCTGGACCCAGCAGCTTAAAACGCACACTGGGCGCATGTGCAGGCATGCCTAAAATTCAGAGGAAAATGGAAAAGGGATTGGCTTTTTTTTTTTGTTTTTCTTTTTAACAATCACTAGCTCCAGAATAATCTTAAGAGTCATTTTAAGTTCTGCTGTTCTATTGTACAGTAGACTGATTATAGTTAAACCATTGTCTTTCAGAACAGCAAAAAGAGGATTTTGAATGTTTTCGTTACAAAGAAATGATGGAAGATATGATAAATATGTTAACTACCTTGATTTGATTCTTACACAATGTATGTGTTTATTGAACCATCATACCATATCCCATAAATATGTACAATGATTATGGATTAATAAAAAAGAATAATTTTGAGCAAGGCTATCTTTTCTTACTTCTGATCCTGAAGGAAAAGTTTCAGGACTTTTTTTCTCTTAATAAGCTGTAGTCTTGGGCCAGCAAGTGGCAGAGTGGTTGAGGCACTAGACTCCCATGGGGTCGATTGTGGTTCAAGTCCTGGACCCAATGACTTAAAACTCAAACCAGATGCATGTGGCAAAAATTTCTCTCTCTCTCTCAAAAAAATTTGTAGTCTTTCAATTGAGGTATTTTTGAATTTTATGAAACATTAGAATTAAGCATAAATATTTAATATTAGCAAATGTTTTCAAGTATCTATGGAGATAAATTTATGCTGTATTTCTAAGAGTTAATGAGTATATTTTACTATCTCAATAGATTTTCCAATATTGACCTTTATGTGCTTCTGTAGTAAAACTAACTTAATTTGTTGTATTGTGCTTTTGATATGCAGAGTTGTTATTATTTTTATTATTATTATTTGGTGCTGAAATTTTTATTTAGTTTTTTTTTGTAATATTTGTGAGTGTTATTGGGTTGTAGTTTTTTGTGCTATGTTTCTTAATTTGGTTCATAGAAATTATTTTGAAACATTTCCTTTTTTCTGATGTGCTCTTTATTGCCTAGTTCTTAGTAATTATTTAGATTCAGGACTTGCAACTATTTTTTATGGGAGAAGAGAATGTTGAATTTTTACTGCTTTATTCTTTCCATGTTAATCGTTGTTTACCTTCTTCTGTGGTAACACTTGGTGGTCAAATTTCCTTAGTAAAACTTGTCCTATCACATTCTCTTCATACCATGGAATATTTTAATTCTTTTCATTTGCTTTATTTCTCAATACTATTATCCCAATAAAATTTCAAATAAATTATTCATTTCATTGCTCTTGCTTCAGAGAATGAGATTTAAGATTTATTAGTTTAGTCATTTAAGTTTTATTTTTTTTTTTAAGAGAGATTTTTGCTATAGGGCATGTGAGCTTGCCAGAGAGTCAGAGACAGAGAGACAGGTGAGAAATACCCTTCCCCCCGGGAAGGATGGCTACATCGCAATCTCTTCTCCAGTCTCCTTTTGGGATTTTGGGCACACTCGCACATGTGCATGGTGTGAGTTTTAAGCCACAGGTCCGGGACTTAAATCAGGGTTGACTACAAGAGAGTCCAGCAACATAACCATTATGCCATCTAGTGGTCCCCAAAATGTTTTAAATTAATTAATTAAAAAATAATTCTTGCTTTTATTCTTTTTGACATTATTTTCTCACTTTTTGAAATATATGCTTAATTTTTATTTATTATTTAATAATAGTATTTATAGACTTATAAAATTTTATATGAGCCCCTGGTATGCCTTGTACCACTTATATTTAATAGGGCAGTATATAGTAGTTTGTAAGATTTTATAGATTTGTGACAATTTAGTTTTTATTTCTTCTTCAGTGAAATGGTGTATAAGACAGCTTCGAATTTCTTTTTCTTTGCTTTTTATTATTATCATTTATACATTCAATTGCCATACATCATTTAGACTATAAAGAGATTTTACCCAGCATGATATACACCTCAGCCCAGCCCAGTTGAGAATACTATACACATTCTCATCAACAGATAATAAATCATATCTGTGACCCACAAATGTCTTACCTCTCTATTTTTTCCCCAAATTTTCTTTCCTATGCTCTTCTCTTACCACACTTTCTTCTTCCACTTTGTCTCTAGTGTCCATAACAATTTGTAATGTTTTTATGTCCTCCAGACTTTCAGTCTCTACTATAGAGTGTGGACAGTCAGTATATGTTAAGTGGAGACATACAATGTCTTTCTTTCATAGCCTGACTTGCATCATTCACCAACAAATCTCCCATATTCATCCACTTTCTATCAAATTCAAGGGCCTTGTTGTTTTTAATGGCTGAATAATATTCCATGGAGTATATGTGCCACACTTTTCCAATCTATTCATTTGTTTGTGGACATTTGGGTTGTTTCCATGTCTCAGCAATGTGAATAGTGCTGCAATAAATATAATTGTGCAAGTGCTTTTCTGACTGAGCATTCTCCTATTCTTTGGGTAGATACCAACAAGTGGAATTGCTGGACCATATGGCAGTTCTATTTGAAGGTCTTTGAGGAATCTCCATATTGTTTTCCAACAAGGAGAGACTTGCCCTTTCACCATATCCCCTCCAGCACTTTTTTTTTTTTTTTTTTTTTTTTTTTTTTTTTTTTTTTTTTTTTTTAATCTTCACCATTCTGACTGGGGTTAGGTGATCTCATTGTGGTTTTGATCTGCATCTCCCTTATGATGAGGGATGTTGAGCATTTTTCATATGCTTTTTGGCTGTTTGTATTCTTCCTTAGAGAGTTGTTTATTCAGCTTATTTTTTTATCTTTTAATTGGGTTAATAATTTTCTTCTTGATAAGACACTTGAGTTCCCTGTGTATTCTGGTTATCAGTCCCTTATCTGAGGCACAGTTAACAAAAATTCTCTCTCATTCTGAGGGTTACTGATTCACAGTAATTATGATGTCCTTTGCTGTGCAGAAACTTGTTAATCTGATGTAATCCCACCTGTCTATTTAGGGAATATTGCCTGTATTTTGGGGACCTTCTTTAAGAAGTCTTTGCCTACCTCAATGTCTCCCAGAGTTTTCCCACTGTTTTCTACCAGTAGTTTTATAGTTTATGGTCTTAGGTTTAGATCTTTGATCCACTTTGAATTGATTTTTTTTAAAGGTGACAGAAAGGGGTTCAGATTAATCTTTCTGCAGGTGGATACCCAGTTTTTCCAGCACCATTTGCTAAAGAGGTTTTCTTTTTCCTGGTGGATTGACTGGTACTTTTTGTCAAAGATCAATTGGCTGTATGTTTTGGAGTTTATTTCTAGGGTCTCTACTCTGTTCCATTGGTCCTCATGTCTGTTTTTGTGCCAATACCATGCTGTTTGATTATCACAGCTTTGTAATATATTTTGGGGTCAGGAAGTGAGATGCCATCCACTCCACTCTTCCTGGTCAGGATGACTTTGGTAATACAGGGTCTTTTATGATTCCATATAAATTCTATTATTTTTTTTCTCTAGATCTGTGAAGAATGTCTCTTGTAATTTTATAAGGATTGCTTTAAATATATAGATTAATATAGGTACAATTGCCATTTTGATTATATTAATTCTGCCAATCGAGGAACATAGAATTTTATTCCACTTTTTTGTGTACTTTTTGATTTCCTTTTTAAAGTTTTGATAGTTTTCCTTATAGAGGTTTTTGACTTACTTGGTTAGTTTTATTCCTATGTACCTTATACTTCTTGTGGCTGTGGTAAATGGGATTACTTTCTTCAATTCTGTCTCTGTTTGCTTGTTCTTTGGATATAGAAATGCTATTTATTTTTTGTAAGTTAATCTTGTATCCTACCATTTTACTGTATGCATTTATTATTTTGAGAATTTTTTTTTGTAGGTACTATTGAGTCTTGTATGTATACAATCATGTCATCGGCAAACAGAGATAATTTCAGTTCTTCTTTCCCTATAATGCCTTTTATTTTCTTCTCTTATCTCATCACATTGGCTAGGACTTTCAGTACTATATTTAATAGGAGCAGAGAAAATGGACAGCCTTGTCTTGTACCCGTTTTTAGTGCAAAAGCTTTCAGCTTTTTCTCATTCAGTATAATGTTAGCTATAGGTTTTTCATAGATGGTTTTTATTATTATGAGCAACTGTCCTTCTATGCCAATTTTGCTGATAGTCTTAATTATAAAGGAATGTTGTGTTTTGTTAAATGCTTTTCCCATATCAATTGAAATGATTTTTTTTTATCTTTTTGTTTATATAGTGTATTACATTTATGGTTTTGTGTATGTTGAACCACCCTTGCATCCGTGGAATAAAGCCTACTTGGTTGTGATGAACAAGCTTTATTTTATATCCTGTTGAATATGGTTAGCAAATATCTTGTTGAGAATTTTTGGATCTATATTTATCAGAGATAGAGGTCTGTAGTTTTCCTTTATTATCGTATCCTTATCAGTTTTGGGAATGAGAGTAATGAAGGCTTCATAGAATGAATTTGGAAGGGTTCCTTCTTTTTGGATCTCTAGAAACAGTATGAGTAGAATGGGGGGCACCTTTATAAAGGTTTTATAAAATTTCTAAGTAATACATTTTTCGTTGTCTTTACCTTAAAGCTTTATTAAATTTGAGTGCTAGCTCATTGTATCAGATCATATTTTCAGTCTGCTCTCTGAATTTTAGAATTTATTGTAACTTCTACAATTCTTTCATGAATGCATAAAAATATGAAGGAGTTGCTCACTTCAGGGACCAGCATCAGGCTGAGAAGCCTGAGTTACAGCCCCTTTCTTCCAATCTCACCTTGTAGGCCCAGAGCTAGAAATGACAGGGGAATTGCAGGCTTCTTAAGGAGACATCTCCATCTAAGATGACCTCCCCATTTCAGGGACCAGTGTCAGGGCTGAGCAGCCTGAGCCACAGCCCTTCTTTTCCAATTTCACTTCCCAGGCCCAGAGCTAGAAAGCCTCCACCCACTGAGGGTCTAGACAGATCAAGGTACATAGTAGCCAAACATCTGAATATTGTGAGGCTCAGAGAAATTCTCACCCCCCACTTGCTGAACCAGATGAAAAAATGGGAGAAACTTCTCTTCATTAATCTGAACTCAAAACTGCTTTTGTTGATAGCATATTGCAAAACACAGTAGAAGAGAGAAATCGGCACAGAAGCGTTTCATGGTAAAGGTAACACACAAGCTCATAGTTGCAGAAACCTCCAACAAATTAGCCAATATATGAATATTTCACCAAATGACTAAAAATTGGAGAAGAGTCTCAAGTATGAGAAAACCAAGTAATATAGCTCCAATAAAAATACACAGTAACTTGTCTCCAAGTATGGAAAAGTCAGAGGAAATTACCGAAATGTCAGAAAAGAGAATTCAGAATATTTAGGGTGACACAACTCTATGACATGCAAGAGAAAAGAGATATTGAACTCCAGGAGATGAAGAAATGCTTTCATAAACTGAAAGAGGAAAAAGACAATATAAAAAAATCAAAAAGAACTTTTAAAATCATAAACTGAAAGAGGAAAAAGACAATATAAAAAGAATCAAAAAGAGCTTCTAGAGTTGAAGACTATAATGCAGGAGATCAAAACCTCCCTTGAAAGTATTAAAAGCAGATTAGAACATGCAGAGGATCAAATTTCAGATCAGAAGACAAAACCTTTGACTTAGAAAAAAATCACTGAAAAGAATGAAAACCTAGCCCCCCAAAATGAGGATAATATAGAGCAAATACCAGATACCATTAAATGCCTGATTTTCTGAAAATTGGTATCCCAGGAGGTGAAGAATCTAATAAGGGCATTGAAAATCTATTCCATGAAATCTTGAAAGAAAATGTCCCAAATGTAGAGAAGCACTCAAACATCCAGACCCAAGAAATACAAAGGACCACAAATAGAATCAACCCAAGATGACTTTCTCCAAGACACATCATACCCAGATTGGTCAAATCATGGATAAAGACAAGATTCTAAAAATGGCAAGAGAGAGAGAGAGAATTGTTAATTTGCTTATAAAGTTTATCACATTAGGCTAACATAGGACCTCTTAGCAGAAACAATGCAAGCAAGGAAAGAATGGGAAGATATATTCAGAGTGTTCAAAGAAAAACAATTTCAACCAAGATTACCCTTCAAATGGGGAGATAAAAACATTTTCAGATAAACACAGCCTGAAAGAATTTACCAACACCAGACCAGCTCTTAAGAAGTTCTGAAAGGAGTGCTTCCTAAAAAAGACAGACAGAAATAAGAGAACAAAAAACAATCAAGAAAATGACTAACGTAATGGCAGGGGAAAGTCCAGAAACATTGATAATAATGTTGAATGCTAATGGATTAAATTCTCCAATCAAGAGACACAGACTGGCTAAGTGGATTAAAAAAATGAAAACTTTCTATTTGTTGCGTAAACGAAATGTATCTCATGGGTAAAGACATACACAGACTAAAAGTGAAGGGCTGGAAAAAGATATTCCATGCAAACGGAAACAAAAAAAGGCTGGAGTCACAATTCTAATTTCAGACAAAATAGGTTTTAAGACAAAAACTGTAAGAAGAGACGAAGAAGGACATTATATAGTAGTAAAAGGGCTAATTATTCAAGAAGATATAACACTTATTAATACCTATGCATCCAACTCAGGAGTACCCAAATACATGAAGGAAAGACTACTAGATCTAAAAGGAGAGATAGACTTCAACACAGTAATTGTCAGGGATTTCAACACCCTATTATCTCCTTTGGATGGACCATCTAGACAAAAAAATAAGCAAAGCGATACAGGATCTAAATGATACCATAAATCAAACGGACTTGATAGACATATATATAGACCTTCCACCCCCAAACCGTGAAATATACATTTTTCTCACCCCCGCATGGAAGCTTTTCAAATATTGTTGATATGATAGGGCACACAACAAGTCTTCACAGATTCAAAAACATAGAAACTATATCCACCATCTTCTCTGATCATGATGGAATTAAAATTGATATTAATTTCAGAAAAAAACCTTCAAAAATACACAAATATATGGAAACTAAACAATCTAGTCCTGAATGACTTCACAACTACTGAAGAAATTAACACCAAAATCAAAAGATTAATTGAAACCAATAACAATAAGTAAATGAGTTTCCATAGCCTGTGGGACACAGTACAAGCAGTCGTAAGAGGGAAGTTTATAGCAACTAGTGCACATAAGAAAAACATGAGAAGGTGGAAAATAGACAACCTAACATCATGCCGCAGGGGATTAGAAAAACAACAAAAAAAGGAAAATGCATCAGGAGAAAATAAATAATAAAAATTTGAACAGAAATAAATGAAATAGAAAATAAACAAACTATAAAGAAAATAAAACCAAAAGCCGGTTCCTTGAAAAGATAAACAAAATTGACAAATCATATGCTAGACTAAGAAGAGAGAAAGAAACCAGATAAATTTGCAATGAAACAGGCAATATTACAGTAGACATAATGAAAATACAAAACATCATTACAGAATACTATGAGTGACTATATGCCAACAAACAAGAAAACCTGGATGAGATCGACAAATTCCTGGACACATATATTCGACCAAGTTTGGATCAGGAAGACATAGAAAGCCTGAATAGATACTAACAAGCAGTGAGACTGAGTCAGTAATAAATAACCTTCCGACAAAGAAAAGTCCAGGTCCTGATGGTTTCACTTTTGAATTCTACAAAACTTAAAAAAAATTTTTTTGAGAGTTTTTTGCTATAGGGCATGTGTGTGCACCAGAAAGACAGAGAGAGACAGAGAGAAAGAAAATGAGAAATCACCCTTCAGGGGAAGATGGCCACACCACAATCCCTTCTCCTTCATTCTCCTCTTGAGATCTTGGGCATGCACACACACATGCCCAATGTGAGTTTAAGCCACTGGATCTGGGACTCGAACCACGGTGGACTACATGGGAGTCCAGCAATATAGTCATTAGGCTAATTGCTGGTCCCTCTGTAAAACTTTTAAAGAAGAGATAATCCCAAAAATGAATGATGAAAAGCTATTTGATGAGGATGATGTGGATAGTAATGCCTTTGTCTTGACTGATATGCATGGTAATCATGCTAAAAAAGAAATGTAAAACACTGTAAAGATATATGTTATTCAATGTGATATAAAAATAAAAAATAAAAAGAAGAGTTAACCCCCATTCTACTCAAACTATTTCTAAAGATGCAAAAAGAAGGAAACTTCCCAAATTCATTATATGATGCCTGTATCACCCTTATTCCCCAAATAGACATGACAAAAAAGGAAAACTATAAACCAATATCTCTGATGAATAGAAATGCAAACAGTCTAAACAAGATACTAGCAAATAATATCCAATAACATATAAAAAGGATTATACATCACGACCAGGTTGACTTCATAAATGTAATACACCATATTAGCAGAAAGAAACATTAAAAACCATATGACCATATCAATTGATGCAGAAAAATCATTTTGTAAAATACAACATCCCTTCACGATTAAGAGTCTCAGCAAAATTAGCATAGAAGGGACATTTCTCAATACAATAAAAGCCATCTATGAAAACTCCATGGCTAACATCATAGTAAGTGTGAAAAAGCTGAACGCTTTTTTACTAAAAATTGGTACAAGATTGTCCACTTTCTTCATTCCTTTTCAATATAGTGCTGGAAGTCCTAGCCAATGCAATCAGAAAAGAGAATAAAATGAAAGGCACTGAAATAGGGAAAGAAGAGCTGAAATAATTTCTATTTGCAAATGACATGATTGTATATATAGAAGAACCAAAAGTCCCCTCCCTCAACAAACAAACAAACAAACACAAAACCTCCTGGAATTGATAAATGAACACAGTGAAGTGTAAAGATACAAATAGCATTCCTGTGTACAAACAACAAGCAGACTGAGGTGGAACTGAAGAAAGTAATCTCATTTACCATAATAACAAAAAGTATAAGATATCTAGGAATAAATCTAACCAAAGAAGTCAAAGACTTATAAGGAAAACTATGAAAACTTAAAAAATGAAACAAAAAATGACACTAAAAGTGAAAGGACATCCCATGTTCCTGGATTGAAAGAATCAATATAATCAAAATGGCAATTCTACTCAAATTAACCTCCATGTTTAACAAAATCTCAATCAAATTACCACAGATATTTTATACAGAAACTTACAGAATTTGTCTGGAATCATAAAAGATCCCATATTGCCAAAGCAATCCTGTGCAAGAAGAGTGGATTAGGAGGCATGTCACTTGTGACTCCAAAATATATTACAAGGCTGCGATAATCAAAACAGCATGGCATTGGTACAAAAACAGATATGTAGACCAATGGAACAGAAATAGAAATCCCCGATATAAACCTCAAAACATACAGCAAACTGATTTTTGCCAAAAGACACCAGTCAATCCAGTGGGAAAAAGAAATCCTTTTCAGCAAATGGTGATGAAAAACTTGGGTATCCACTTGCAGAAAGATGAATCTAGACCCCTATCTCTCACCATTAACAAAAATCAACTCAAAGTGGATCAAATATCTAAACCTAAGATCTCAAACTATAAAACTGCTGGTGAAAAACACTGGGAAAACTCTAGGGGACCTGCGGTTGGTGTGATGGCTGTGTCATTGGACTCCCATGTAGTTAACCGCGGTTTGAATCTTGGACCCGGTGGCTTAAACTTACGCCGGGTGCATGTGCGTGTGTGCCCAGGATCCCAAGAGGAGAATGGAGGAGAAGGGATTGCAGCATGGCCACCCCCTCTGGGGGAGTGATTTCTCGCTTTCTGTCTCTCTGTCTGTCTGGCGAGCTCACATGCCCTATAGCAAAAACCTCTCCAAAAAAAAAAAAAAAAGAAAAAAAAACAACAACAACAACAAGAACAAAAAAAACAACTGGGAAAACTCTATATCAGAGTAGCCAAAGACTTCTTAAATAAAACTCCCCCCGCACCCCCCGCCAAAAAAAAAGCACAGGCAGTAATCCCAAAAATAGACATGTGGGATAACATCAGATTAAGAAGTTTTCACACAGTAAAGACATGGTCACTAGGGTGAATTGACAATCCTTGAAATGGGAGAATATTTTTGTAAACTATGCCTCAGATAAAGGATGGATAACCAGAATACATAGAGAACTCAAATAATTACCAGAAAAAAAAATCATCCCAATTAAAAGATAGGAAAATGAGCTGAACAAACAACTCTCTAAGGAAGACACATGGATAGCTAAAAAGCATATGAAAAAATGCTCAACATCCCTCATCATAAGGGAGATGCAAATCAAAAACCACACTGAGATACTACCTAACCCCTGTCAGAATGGTTAAGATTAAAAAAACAACAAATGGTAAGTGCTGTTGAGGCTGTGGTGAAAAGGGAACTCTCCTACACTGTTGGTGGGAATGAAAATTAGCATAGCCACTGTGGAAATGAGTGTAGAGGCCCCTCAAAGATCTACAAATAGAACTACAATATGGTCTAGCAATTCAA
The DNA here is from genome assembly GCA_026018925.1 of Tupaia tana. NCBI lineage: Eukaryota > Metazoa > Chordata > Mammalia > Scandentia > Tupaiidae > Tupaia > Tupaia tana. The sequence continues at coordinate 51,282,529 of JAKSZU010000012.1, forward strand.
CTTCTGAGTACCTATTTACTCAAAGGATAGGAAAATTCTCAGAAAAGTACTTGCACATTATGTTTATTGTGGCATTATTCACAATTACTAAGACATAGAACCAACCCAAATGTTCATGAACAGGTGAATTGATTGAAAAAGCATGAACATATACACTATGGGATACTACTCTGCCATAAAAAACAAGACCCTGGCATTTGATAGAAAGTGGATGGATATAAAAGATTTATTGCTGAGTGAAGCAAACCAGGCTATAAAAGAAAGACATTGTATGTCTCCACTTAATACATACTTACTGTCAGCATTCTATGGAGGAAACAAAGATTAGAGGATTTAGAAGCATGAAAATGGGTATAGACGCAGAAGACAGTGTGGGAAGAGGGTTGGAGATAGGGGAGAGTGAGAGGAAAGGAATCAAGGAGAAAAATAGCGGGGAAAAACATTTAAGGGACACAGAAATGGAGGATTATCTGTTGATGATAGCATGTTATCTCTTCAACTAGAGTGGTGTGAAGTGTATTCATGTTGGGTAAATTCATTTTACAAGCTGTAGTGATGTATGGTAATTTAATGTATAAAATAACTTAAAATAACAAAAAAAGAAAGAAAAGTACTGAAAAGCAAGAGTAAAGCTGTTTTCTGAAAAGACCTTTATCTTGGAAATTCATACACCCTTTGTTGATGGGGTGGGTACTTATTCAACATCAATTACGTACTTCTTTTAACTTTTTCTTTTATTCCTTTAAAGTGCCATGTAATTTTTTCTATTCTTTTTAAATGGCATCAAAGGACAAAAACAGTATCAGAGCTCTTGATTTCAGATGGTTTTTCTATATTATGCACAAGAATTGCAAGTTCATTTACTTAATATTTGAGATGTTTTCAGTATCTTTTACATACTATATATATTACATATATATTATATATAACATATATATTACATAGATATCACATATTGTATATATGTAATTAAGCATGTCTGTATATCTCACAAACATTTGTCACATCTCTGAAGCTGAAAAATAACAGAGGCCTGTTCACTTGCTTGTTGAATCATATTTAAATAGAAATCGTGGTTTAAATTAGAAGCACTTCTTTCCTATCCCTTTTAAGGCTTGTCTCACATCTTGGTTTCTCAGGCTGTAGATCAAGGGGTTTAACATGGGGATAATAACACCATAAAACACAGAAGCCACTTTTTCCTGCTCTTGAGACTCACTGGTACGATGGTGCAAGTACATGTAGAAGAGAGTCCCATAGAAGATGGTGACAGCTGTCAGGTGGGAGCCACAGGTGGAGAAGGCTTTTTTCCTTCCTGCAGCAGAAGACATCTTCAGGATGGCAGACAGGATTTTTATGTAGGAAAAGATGACGACCGACACAGTGAATGTCAAGTTAAACGTCACAAATACTGATAGTATCATGATATTAAAGACAATATCGGAGCAGGAAAGGGCGAGAATTGGGGGCTCATCACAGAAAAAATGGTTAATTGCATTGGATTTGCAAAAGTTCAATGAGAAAGTAAAACTTACATTTACAGAAGCATTTAGGAATCCCATGACATATGAACCAACTAACAGCTGAATGCAGAGTCTCCGGGACATGATGATTGGGTAGCGAAGTGGGTTACAGATGTCCACGTAACGGTCCACTGCCATAGCAGCCAGGAGGAAGCAGTCACTTGTTACAAAAGTACCATAGACTAGTAACTGCACCATACAACTTGTGAATGAGATGGATTGATCTGAAACTATGAAGTTTTGCAGCATCTTGGGAGTGATGGCAGAGCTGTAACAGAGATCGACAAATGCCAAGTTTTGGAGAAAGAAGTACATAGGGGTGTGAAGGCCAGAATCAATCTTGATGAGTAGGATCATCCCTATGTTCCCCACTAGGGTGACCACATAGATCATCAGAAATGCTATGAAGAGGATGTGCCAAAACTTCTCTTGACCAGCAAATCCCAGGAGAATGAACTTGGTTACTTTGGTGTCATTATTTTGTTCCATGGCTAGAAAAGTTCAAGAGCAACAAAGAAAGAAAAGCAGATAAAATTAAGACTATGGTGATTCTTAACTCTTTCTGGATTTAGATATAGTATAATGTTTCATTTCCTAGTGGAATGAGCAAAAATTTTCTGTGCTATTATTGACTTTAATTTTAACGATTTAATCTTGACCCTAGATAGAGCTAATTTCATCTTAAGAGTGGAGAAATTTCCACTGGTCTGTGTTCTGAGGGTACATACTGAATATCATTTTCATTAATATATCAATTCGAAACATATAAAACATATCATTTTTTAATTATGGATATATATAATTTTATATAATTTTACTTAATTATACAACTTAGATATTCAGAAAAAATGAAAGACAGTAAAAAAGCAAATCTCAACACTCTGGTAATTTGACTATATTAAAATAAAAATTACCAACATTATAAAAGGACTGGTTATTGACTAGAAATTTATGAAGTTTTTGCAAGAGAAATAAATATCAAAGGATTGATATCCAGCCTATATAAATAATTTTTATTTATTAAATCAAGAGAAAAATTTATAAAAGAAATAAATAGTTTAATTATAGAAGAGAAAATTGAGATAGTCAATAGAAATATGATAAGATATGCAAGTCAGTACTAATCAGATAATCGTTTATTAATTTAATGACTCTATTATTATTCATTGACTTAACAATTTTACATTCATAAATCTAAAATGCTAAATTTTGGTGAGAGTGTGGAGACACTGGCTTCACATTTATCTATTGGAGAGTTTATTTAGCCGAGGCATGCTGGAAACAAATTTAACAGATTTGGAAATATAGTAAAATTAAATATGTGCTTCTTAATGGTTCAGAATTTCCAGAACAGGTACATATCCTAGTTTTTCCTTATTAACAAGGACACATGTGTACATATTCATATAAATAATTATTTTTTTAAAACTATTTAAGGTGGTGAACATGTTATTTATTAATAACTTAATAAATAATTCTAAAAAAAAGTGGAGAGAAAGAATTAAAGTCTGCTTTGTAGTGATGTAAATTTCCTAGGCAGGACTGGTGTTGTATGGAAGCTCAATAGTTGGTCTTAATAACACACAAACAATCCATTAAGGGCCCACCATAGTCATTCACGCATTCAATTGTTCAACCACTTGTTCATCCATACTCCTTTCCGAGGCAACACATCCCAGGGTGTTCTCTCATTCTATGTCTATAAACTCACTGAAGATGAAACGATCCTTCCTGGAGTTGAAGTGCAGCATGCTGGAACTTAGGCTTCTACCCTTGATCCATCATTGCTAGCACACTCAGATGGTGCTTGGCTGATCTTGAGAAATGGGACTTTTGTTTTACTTACACAGGAGATGTCTCCAGACTCTCTTTCTACAACTGATGCGGGTTTGTTGCCTAGCAAGGTCTCTTTCTGTACTTCCTCTCCATCAGGGAGTTTGTAGTAGGGGCCCGAGGGATCAATATTAACTCCCTCGATGATCTCAATTTCCAGAGGCTGAGACGAAATTAAGAAAAACAAGATGGTTAGTTATTTTCCACTGAAGAAAAGTTAAGAGTACTAACGTGAATAAATTCTATTTTCTTTCTCTTTTTTTCTCTAGCTTATTCAAGTCTGATTGACAAATAGAAGCTGTATACCTTTAAAGTATACAGTGTGATGCTTTGACATACGTATACATTGAGAAGGAATTATCTTATCAAACTAATTAACATTTTCATCACCTTAAATAGTTGCTTTACTTTATTATTTTGTGTTGATACATACTCTTTTTGAAAATTTCATGTATATAATGCATTGTTATTAATAGTAGTCACCATGCTGTTCATTGGGCGTTCAGAAGTTATTAATCTTAAAACTGTGATTTGGACTCTTTCAGCAATTTATCCCCTTACCCCCAACATTCATCCCCTGATAAGGATCATTCTAGTTTCTATTAGTTAAACCTTAGTTTTTGCTTATAAATATTACATGTATAATTGAGCGTATGCAATGTCTGTATTTGTGTATCTCACTTACTTCACTTAACATAGCATTTTCAAGGTGCCTTCTTTCATAGTATCTTTCAGGTTCATATCATGAATGGTAAGATTTTCTTCTTTTAAAAAACAAAATTGTATATGTCTATATGTATAGAGAGAAAGAGAGAGAGAGAGAGAGAGAGAAAGAGAGAAATAGAGCAAGAGTGTGTGTGGACATACTTCAGAACTATACTACAGACCACGTTTAAGAGTTCATCCTTCTTTTGATTGATACTAAGGTTATGTTTATATTTATATTTATAGCTATTGTGAGTAATACTGCAAAGAGCATGAGAGTACAAACGTATGTTCGAAATAGTAATTTTATTTCCTATAGCTATAGATCCAGAATTGGGATCACTGAATTGTATGGTAGTTTTATTTTTAATTTTTGAGGAAATGTCGTACTTTTTCCCTTGAAGGCTGTGTCATTTTACATTCCTACCACCAAGATACCAGATTTATCTTCTCTCCACATATTTGCCAGTATGTATCTTTTTTATTTACACACAATATATATTTTATTCTGTATTACACAAATCAAAGGTCCAAATATATATTGTTTTTATATTCACTGACAAATGGTATAATTACATAAGCGTTCCTTAAATGAATTCACTCAAATTCATCAGTACATTATTTATCTTTACTGACTATAATTGCCAAGTTGTAACAACAAACCATTATAACCACATTAATACCTGAAGTTGTTTTGATGTCTGATCAAAACCTGAAAATTGGGTGGCATCTAATTAAAATTATTAGTATAGCTTTCATTCATAAAAGAAAATATTTTATTCAAGTTCCCAAAACAAACTTGAGGAATTATATTGTCTGAATTAAAGTCTTTCAATGGGATATGAAATCACTGTATACACTTGAATCAACTGTCCCATGTGGCATCTTTAGTTTTTAAGAGTCTACCAGGCCAAACCCTTCGCTGCCTTCATTGCTTTTGCTTTGCTTTTCCCCTTTGCTTTCTCTCACTTTGCCTTCAATCTTTTCCTTTGCCTCTGGTTCATCCATACTGGGTACTGTCCGTGCTGATCTAGAAGACTCTTTTTATTTCTCTTAATATCAGTTACCATTTTCATATCATCTTTTTCATCATTCACGTCACACTGCGTTTTCTTTTGGTGATGTTTGGGAACCACAACAGTAGCAATCTCTTGAACATATTTCATTAAAGCATCACTGTCTACTTTGAGAATACTTTTAAGTCTGTTGAGCTCCTTTGGGGCAGTTTTTGTTTCCTCTTTTCAGCACACATCTTCCTTTTCCACTTACTCCGTAAGCTTTTTTTTTTTTTTTTTTTTTTTTTGGAGAGGTTTTTGCTATAGGGCGCGTGCGCTCGCCAGACAGACAGAGAGAGACAGAGAGATAGAAAGCAGGAAATCACCCCCCAGGAGGGATGGCCACGCCGCAATCCCTTCTCCTCCATTCTCCTCTCGGGATCTTAGGCACGCATGCACACGCGCCCGGCGTGAGTTTAAGCCACCGGGTCCGGGACTCGAACCGCGGTCGATTACGTGGGAATCCAGTGACATAGCCATTACGCTAACTGCTGGTCGCGAGCTTTTAGCCATGCTTTACCCAAACAGTCACTCACACGCCATAGGATCATGCCCGCCAATATGTATCTTCTGATTTACTGTACAATTTTGCTTCACTTGCCTGTTGAGTCATTTTACAGACTGAAACACCAAGCCTTAATTCCCAGAGCATGAAATATTCAGTATTGAGCACACAAAAGATTACCATAAAAAAAAAGAAAAAGTCACTCACTAATCAGTAATGATAAACAGATTTATAAAAGAAAAAAAGAGAAAAGCTTACCGTAAAATGCATGTTTGTTTTTATCTCATTTCTTTATCATGGCTTACAAAAAGTTAGTGACAGGTCAATCTTCAACTCTCCTACACTTATTAGAAGAAAAATGGCCAACAATTTTTGAGGAAAGACACAGGAGCTGAACTTTTGTGTGAATTTGAGCACTTCATACATTAAGATGGGTGGCATTTACATGTAAAATATGAATATAACATTTAGGTCTAATATATCTATCTATATCTATCTATCTATCACCTATCTATCTATCTATCTATCTATCTATTTATCTATCTATCTATATTATGATTGTTATTTACATCCAATCATTAGACATCTGTAGAGTACATGATGTCTTTTTTTCAAGATATGCATGCAGTATGTGATAATCAAATCACAGATACTAGTGTGAAAAATTTCCTTCTGAAGATGAGGTCCAATCTTTCTAGTCCACATTCTACCACTTCAAATGGCATTCAATTAAGACTATCTAGGATTATCTTGGTGAATAAGGCTGCTCTTGCAAAGAGTTTCACAAATTAAGCCTTGGACGATCTTGACTTGGGGATCACGGCTGTAGTTAAATACATAATCTTTATGAGGATGCTAAAAGTAAAGTCATAGCTGTTTTGTGCAAAAAGAACAGATTCTTAGAAACCAGTCAGTTTCTTCAACTTTTTGAAATTTAAAAAGAATTAAATTGCATCTTAATATTGAAAATGAGCACAATTAGGTTAGTTATAGTGATGCTTCATGACACACTGTTACTGATGGTCTTATTTAATAATAAAAAAATTACTTAACTGTACAACTAGTTCAAGGACTGGAGTATTACCTATCGCTAAAACCTACCATTGTTTCCTGTCCTTTGCAACTGCCTGCCTTTAATCTTACCTAATACTACAAATATTGTGTATAGATTGGATATTATTTCCTTTGTTTTTTTTTCATTTCTAATTCTTCTAGTATTTGTAAGCATATACACATATGTGCATACACACATATTACTATACTATATGTTATCTATTTTAATTTGCTTGTTACTAAATTTAACTGAAATTTTAATTTTGATTTGAAGAGGGCATGTGTATTCTGGAGAGAGCTAGAGAGAGAAAAGGAAAGTGAGAAAGAACTCCCATGGGAGAGAGTCATGCCTTAATTCCTTGTCTTCCATTTCTCCCTTCCTTTGGTACTTTGAGCAAACGCACATGTGCCTGATTTTATTATTTATTTATTTATTTATTTATCTATTTATTTATTTATTTATTCCACACAGCACACACCCAGTGTGTTATCAAGTCACTGAGTTAGGACTTGACTCACCCTTTTGGTCTCATGGGATCCAGCCATCTTAACCACTGGGCTGCAGCTAGTTCCATTACACATTTATTCTATTTTCTTCTGGGATTTTATTTTTACTTAACAGTGCTGAAACGAATCTGTTGTTGTGGTATTAGAAGCTCATTCATTTTCACTACTGCATCCTATTTTATTATGTGATTAGTATGTAATTAATATGTCCATTCATTCATGTGCAGCTCCATGAGTGCAGTCATAGACGTCCTGTACGAGGTATAAATGAGCATTGACCTCACCTGCTCCCTTTGGAACCCAGTACAGTAGTTTTGCTGAGGCCACACTTTCCCTGGGTATTCTCTTTGTGTGTGGTATATTTTCTCAGGTAGGCCTAGTCCTTGGAGATATAGGACTTCTTTGTCAGACTATTTTGGCTCAAGAACTATCGATAACTTTGCCAAAGATTCCTTATACTTAATAAGAGTCTAAGGTACTCAAGTATCTATTCCTCTTCTTTACTTAGGGTCAGACTTAAATCTTTCACAGCCTTTCCCAGGCTCCTTCCATATACCTACTCCTACTTCCTTTTTTGTAGATATTCCTATAATAGAAGGTTTGCATATGTGAACCCACTTTGGTGTTTGCTTCTAGAGAACCTGGATTAACATATACTGCCAATGGCATTTGAATTCTTTAGGATTATTTTTTCTATTTTACGTGATGTTGTCATTACCTATTTTGTATAAGTTAATATTTGGTACAATTTTTTTCCCCATAGATAATTGTATTCGTTTTCTGTTTTGGTTGCTGCTATAACAAACTGCTACAGAGTCCTTGCCACTTTCTCTTCCTTAGGTCCAACCATGACATCCCTATACTGAACAACGGTCATGTTCTATTGGTTTCCAGATGGTTAAGGTCCCATAGGCTATAGTGTGATTGAGGAGAGTTCATGTAGCTCTGGGTACAATCAAGAATGATGTATCCAGAGTTTAATGATACCTATGTCAAGAGAATGCACCTTATTGTCTACAAAATGTTGAAAAGAATACCGTTTGAAGTCAGTGCTAATGCACAGAGTCAGAGAATATGTTTCTGTTTTGGTAATTATAGCACACCTGGCACAGCTACTCAGATTAATGCTGCCATTTGGCTAACTTTGTGGTATTCCATCATATGCCATAATCTGTGTGTGTGTGTGTGTGTGTGTGTGTGTGTGTGTGTGTTTTTGCAGGACCTAGACTGTGAATTAAATGAGGATATAATGAGGGCCATCACCTTGGAGTAACTAGCTCTTAGATAATGGCAGCGTTCCACACTCATTTATCTTTCGATGCTTCAGAGTCCTTTCGTGTTTACTCCACTTTCTCCCAAAGATCATGTTCCTTCACTGTGTTGTTGAGTCTGGTTATGTTCTGAATCCCAGCATTAATATTATTCATAGAAACAAAACAATCTTCTTTGTGAACTCGCTAATCTGTTACTCACAAAGAAACATACCAGGTAGTATTTGATAAATCTATAAAAGATGCGATTTTTTGGAGGGAAAGAATGGAAACACTGCTCATGCATCCAGCGCCTGATGTTCTCAGGGCTCATCGTGTTAAATGACACCAGGACCCTTTAGTGTCCATAGTCCCCATAGCCACTAGATACTTCTGTCGTTTCTTTTATGACACACACAAACAGACACCTCTGATCTTAAAGACCACAATAGGTACAACAAAACCTCATCACTAACAACATCAGAAAGACAATCAGAAAGTTTTGGGAAGAGATGTCTGATCACTTGCTCAAGCTGCTAAGCTGGCTTCCAAAAATGACTTTTAAAACTGATAACGTTGGACCAGCAGATGGCGTAATGCTTATGTTTCTGGACTCTCACAAGTCAACCGTGTTCAAATCCTGGACCAGCAGCTTATAACACATGCTTGGCACGTGTACCTGTGTGCCCCAAATCCTGAGAGAATGAAGGAGAAGGGATTACAACATGACCAACCCTCTGGGAGGTGATTTCTCATTTTATGTCTCTGTCTCTGGTCTCCAGCGAGGACGTGTCCTATAGCAAAAATGTCTCTTAAACAAACAAACAAAAAGCTGATTATGTCAAGACACTGAGGAGCTAAGTTATAGATCCCCCCTTATTCTACCATTCTTTTTTCTTTTTTTCTTTTGAGAGAGATTTATGCTATAGGGAGTGTCTTCTCCATGGAGAAACAAACAAAAAGGCAAGAAATCACTCATTGGGGGGATAACCATGACACGATCATTTCTCTTCAATTCTCCTCTTGGGATTTTAGGCGAGCACATAAACATGTCTGGTGTTTTTCAAACCGTTGGGTTTGAGATTTGAACTGCAGTTGGCCATGAGGGAGTTAAGCACCTTAACCACTACACCTGCCGATGCCTTCATTCTACATTTCTACATGTAAGAAAAAAAAGACTTACATTTAATATTTACTCTGTGTGTTTATTCTAATACCACTGTTGTGCTGGTGTGAGAATTTGGGCCTCCTGATAAGCTCTGTAAAACTGTAACTGCTGGTTGACTTTTCAAAGCAGAAGAAGCTATGCTGGCCTGTAAGTTACTGCTCCCAACTGTGTGAGTTTTCTTTATAGATATCTGCTCTGCTCTTTCTCTTTCTGTGTATTTGTTTTTTCCACAAATATTTATTGAGCAATTACAATATTCCAGGAATATCTTGGATATCAGGAATTCAATGGTGAGCAAGTTATTTTTCTTATTATATACTTCAGTGTTAGGGTGAGGACAGTCATCTCTCCTAGTGGCAAAATGAATCACACCATCATTAGATAATGAAGAGGGATATTAATTGCTACCTTGGAATAAGGACATTATAGTATAAATAGATATCTCCTCAGCTATCTTTGAATAGTGTTTACTTTTAATCCCATCATGTATGACATAGTACAGTCATTGGCTTCATTAAGAGTTTAGAAACAGAATCTCCTGGAAAGCTTTTGAAGGTTTCTTGTTTTAGACCTACTCTATCCAAATCTCTAGGAATTGGTGCCAGAGATCTGATGATAACACATATGTTGATGTACTTGATTGAGCGAATATACAGTGTATTCCGGATGGAAAATCTCATTTTGTATGGTATAATGAGGCATAGTAAATGAATATAATTAAATAAATTAATTAAAACATAAGTCTCCAGGTGATGTTGATGAAGCCCTCCCAGTCTGGTATTTGTTTAACATGAACACTGGCTTACTATGGCTTTCATAAGATTCAGTATTAGTGTAATGGAGGCACAAAGACTGAATGGTCAGATTGACCATTTACTGTCTAATTCTGGCTGGTATGAAGTCTGGTACCCATTAATGTTGAGACTGTTGGGAGACCTGTTGACTTTCCCCCTTATTTGTTATTTTGGGTAATTCAAGAGCAGAAAGTATCTGGATATTTGTCAGTTTGAGTTGTCCATCAAAAATTCACATCAGGGACAAGAAATCAGAAGAGGCATATCAGTAGATTTTTTAATTTTTAATTTGCCAGAGGGTCTATGTGCTCTGCAAGTAGAGACAGAGAGTGAGATAGAGAAATAGAGACAGAGACGGAGGAATAAAGAGAAAGCACCCCTAATGTGATGTCATCCTATCTATTCCTTTCTTTCATTCTGTGAATTCTGGATATATGTATCGACTTCAGTGTATGACCCTTCATGGTTAAGCAATGAAATTAAAATTCTGTGTTTAACTGGTACTCAAAAGGAAAAAAACATAATTTGTAGAAAAGCGTGTCTTAGTGTGTTTAGTTATTTGTATTAAATGGGACTCATTGTGATGCCTCTGCATTTATTCTATTGACTCAACCTGAAGATGATGGCATAATACATACTTTAGTCTATGGTATCAGTGATAGAAACGATGCCTTTCTAAAGAAGGGGTTTATCATAATATGCTGCTTCTTGAGGGCTTACACTTTTAGAATATCATTCCCTTCTGCTGTGCCATCTTTTTTTCTTCTTTTTTTAAAAATACATACACGCATACACACACACACACACACACACACACACTTCCATATGTGTCCAAAAAGAGATGGTGGGACACATGTATATGACCAATCCTGCTAACACCCCCATTCCCACCACCTCTTTTTGGATCAGTGTGTGTGTGTGTATGACCAATCCTGCTAACACCCCCATTCCCACCACCTCTTTTTGGACCATGAAAACTCCCTGAGTATTTACTTCTGGAGCTAGGTATCTTACAAATTGTAAAGTAAAATGACCTTTACATGGAGAAGAGATTGCATGTGTGATGTAGAAAGGATTGTATTAGAAATTACAGGTTTACTTTAAACCATTTGACTTATGCTCCAAAGTAACTGTAATTTGATGTTGTTAGGATAGTAGATTACGATGAACAGCTTTAACTGTATGTTTTAAGGTCTATGTTCACATGTGTAAATCTGGATTAACAGAATTTAAGCAATTCTTGAAATGGATGAATTTCACCTTAATATGCTGATTAAAAGCAAAAAAAACGGTTTAAACACATGAAGAAATATATAATAACAGTATAATGGTCAACCCAGAACGTGGCTGATTATCAACTTTTCAGAACCAAGGAAGCCAAATCCTGATCTAGCAATAGGGAAAGCTTACCGTCAGCGGATTTATACTGGAAAATCTTCGAAAGTCTCAGGAATAGAGATCCTGCTTCTCAGGATTCAGTTCTAGAGCGATTCCTGCTCCCCTAATCTATACTCGGGTACATTTGGCAAAGACCATTCCTTGTAATAAGCCCCTCTACTCCTCTTACTGATATGCCCAAACTTCTGTGGTCTGTGCTTTACAGAAACAAAGGAAACCTAAATTTTTTTATTTCAGGTGTGTTTGATCAATGAGATCTAATGATATAGATTCCTATGTATGACTTTGTCGTTTCTTATTAATTAGGAAAAAAATATTCTTTAACTTTTTAATTTACTTTTTCTTTTTAGGAAAAAAATTGCTCAACAGAGACAGAGAGAGAGAAAGACGGAGAGAAAGTGAGAAAGCATCCCTCAGGGGATGGCTATGCCGCAATCCTTTCTCCCCTTGGGATTTTGGGCATGCAGACACACGCATCCAGTGTATTTTTCAATCAACTGGGTCCAGGACATGTTCCTCAGAATTGACCATTCAGAATTCAGTCTCCTGAACACCATACCTCTAGCTGGCTCTGAAAACATTTTGTTAAAATAAATTGTTGCTCAACTTTATCATGAATTGAAAGAGGTGAATTAACATTTACTACTTCTATTGTGTTTCTGTTGTCCGTGTATTTCCAATCTTTTCACTCTACAGATATTAACGACATGTTATTTGGCACACCGATTCTCCATGACTATGTAACATTTCTGCACAGTCCAGTCTTCTCAGCAAAGGCACTCCTAAGCACTGCATTTCAGAGTCTTTATATAAGAGGAAATAATGCTGTAGTAAAATTAAAGTATGTCTCCTTACTCAGAGATAGGCACGACAGTGAAGACTTTTCCTTCCCTTTCTGGAGAAGATATGTGTATGTCCCAGGGTACAAACAAGGTTTCTCTCAACAGAGAGAGAATGGGCAGGTCATTAGCTACCCTAGATAAGGCAAGAGTTTCCTAATTTGCAGGTTCCTCTTCTGTGATGGGCGAGTATCACCTTGTTTTTCTTGGTACTCTGGGCTTTGATTGGTTTCCTACCTGAGTATTCCTGCCAGCCCATGGGTTTGGTCATCTGGAACTGTTGGGAAAGATGGTGAACTACATCCTGTTAATGATGTCACTAACCCTTCCCTGTGGTTTAACTGACTAACGAGATTGGAAGAAATGGAAGATGCAAGTGCTCTTATTGTTTACATTGCCTTTCTATAGTACTGATTTGTGCTAATATTTTGTTTTTCCAGATGGTGAGGACACTAGTGTGTGAGCCTATACTGAAGTACAGACTTAAGCCTGGAACCATCCATCTTTCCTCATTGTTAGAGATTAAAGTTTAAAGCATGGTTTTTGGATAAATGGGTTTTCTCTGTACTAACCCGCTATGGTGACCACATAGATCACTGGAAATGCTATGAGGAGGATATGCCAAAACTTCTCTTGACCCGCAAATCCCAGCAGAATGAATTTGGTTACTTTCGTGCCATTTTTTGTTCCATGGCTAGAAAAGTTAAATTATCAGCTAAGAGCAGCAAAAAAAGAAGAGCAGGTAATATTAAGACCTTTGTTATTCTTCACTCATTCTGGATTTACATATGGTATAATGTTTAGCTTCATAGTGGAATCAGTAAAAATTTTCTGTGCTTTAAAATTACAGCACAGAATTGAATTTAAAGGCTTAACCTTGATACTAGACTTAGCTAACTTCATTTTCATTGTGGGGAATCTCCATGGAGCTATGTTCTCAGGGTACATGCTGATTAGCATTTCATAAATATATCGGTTAGTAACATTTAAACATACTTTTATTTAATAACAAATGTCTATACTTTTATGTAAATTAAATATAATTTTGTTTTAGATAAGTTCACTTAATTTTACTGTTTACCTATTCAGAAACTATTGACAGACAGTAAAACAACAAACCACAAAACACTGGTAATTTGACTATTATAAAATAAAAAATACTGTTATTATTATTTTTTAGACATTTTTGCCATAGGGCATGTGCACTCACCAGAGAGAGAAAGATAGAAATGGAACAAGCAAAATAACTTCCCCCCAGGCGAGTTGGCCAAATTGTAATCCCTTCTCCACTTTCCTCTTGGGATCTTAGGCACATTTGCACACACGCGTGGTTTGAGTTTTAAGCCATTGGGTCCGGAACTCTAACCATGTTTGACTACATGGGAGTCCATGATGTAACCATTACCCTATCTGCTGGTCCCAAAATACTGACATTATTAAAAGACTGACTATTAGGACCAGCAGATGGTGTAATGGGTACATCACTGAACTCCCATGTAGTCGATTGTGGTGTGAGTGCTGGACCCAGGAGCTTAAACTCATGCCAGGTGCGTGTGCGTGCGTGCCCAAGATCCTGAGAGGAGAATGGAGGAGGAGGGATTCTGGCATGGCCATCCCCCCTGGGGGGGGTGATTTCTTGCTTTCTGTCTCTCTGTCTCTCTCTGTCTTTCTTGTGAGCGCAGGCATCCTATAGCAAAGAAACCTCTCAAAAAAGTAAATTAATAAATAAAGACTGGTTATTGTGTGGAAATTAACTAAGGTAAATTTAGTATAAGACAAATAAATGTCAAAGGATTAGTATCCATCCTATATAAATAATTTTTAAATATTAATTCAAGAAAAAAATTATAAAAGACAGAAATAGGATAATTATATATAACTGAGCTAGTCAATAGAAATATGAAAAGATATACAAATTACTACTTATCAGATAATTGTTATCAATATTTCATTGAACTACAATTTTATACGCATCAATCTAAAATGCTAAGTTTTGGTGAAAATGTGGAGACATTGGCTTCTCATACATCTGCTTGGGAGGTTAATTAGCATAGGCATGTTGAAAATGAATTTGAAAATACTATCCATATTAAATATATGCTTCCTTATGGTTCAGAATTTTCAAAATAGGTACCTATTCTAGTCCTGACCACATTAATAAGGACACCTTTTCACATATACACATATATATGTGTACTTGTATAACATGTATGAATATGTATATATATATAAAATGAGGTTCATGTATTATAAAACTAGCTACGAGTTCCATTCATCACCACATTCAAACTGTCTACTGAAAATATCTGTCAGGAGTTTGTGTTCTTGACTCAAAGGACTCTAGATCTCCATTCAGATTCCCACTGAGGCCCAGCCATGGCATGAAGGCTAAGGCAACTGGGTCCACATGGCCAGCCATGTGGTTCGATCTCTGGACCTGGTGGCTTGAAAACATGCCAGGTATGTGTGCATGTATGTTCCAAATCCTGAAATGAGCAAGAAATGGAGAAGTTGGCATGACCAACTCCCATGGAAGCCGCTTTCTCAATTTCCTAGTCTCTTTCTGTCTCTGAGGAGCACACACACCTTCTTGCAAAATTAAAAAAAAAAAATCTATTGAGTTTCTGTGCTTTGAAGTTATTTGTGTGACCAAAAATGTTTTTTATGTCTTTTCTAAATAAATTATTACTGGATAGTTTTTTAGAACGATCTACTTTTTGTTTATGTCTATTGGAGAAAGAAATAGAAAAATGTTTGACAGAATTCCCTTTCCCTAGGCAAGAAGGATATAGATACAGAATAAGGAGGGCAACTAGTGATAAAAGTACGTGTTTTCCAATGTCAGAGAGTGTAACAAATAGGGGAACACTGGACTGAAAGGATAGACTGAATTGTAAGCTATTTTATAAAGCAATTAATTAATTTTACATTCAGAAATGTACAATAATTTAAATAGATTCTTTCTATGAGCCTCATTATAAAGATTAGGGAGCTTATATAAATGAATGAAAAATGAGTACATATCAATTTTAATATTGATTATAGACAAATTTCAAGTCTTTAAGAATATATTTTAGAAAACATTTTATAAAGTTTATACATACTTCTTTATATTATCAATAATCCAAATAAAATCCATGTTCATGTGTAGGTAGTGGTAGATATCTTTCTCAAACTGTTTCCAGGGAATATGTCACAGGAGAGTTCCTTAATTTATATTCCATTCTAAGACCTTATCTTTTGAAAGACATATTACTATTTTAACAGATGAACATCTTTCTATGTTAGGAACATTAAATTTTGGTAAAACGTATCTATTGAATACTTTGATGTGATCGGTTTTAACAATTTGTATCCAACCTAGAAGAACTTTTTCCCTATCCCTTTTAGCTCTTCTTTTACCTCCTTATTCCTCAAGCTATAGATCAAAGGATTCAACATGGGAATCACAATGCCATAAAATACGGAGGCCACTTTCATATTCTCCTGGGAATGATTAGAATGAGGCTGTAAGTACATATAACAAAGGGTTCCATAGAATATGGTGACAGCTGTCAGGTGGGAGGCACAGGTGGAGAAGGCCTTTTTCCTCCCTGCAGTAGAAGACATCTTCAGGATGGCAGCAATGATGTATATGTAGGAAAGGATGACAACAAACACAGTGAACATCAAGTTAAATCCCACAAAGACAAAAAGTAGCATGATGTTGAGGTCAATGCTGGAGCATGAAAGGGCAAGAATTGGAGGACCATCACAGAAAAAGTGGTTGATACTGTTGGACTTGCAGAATGACAGTGTAAACGTAAATCCTGTGTGTACTGAGGCATTTATTGAACCTATGACATATGAACCAGCTATCAGTCTGATGCAGACTATTCGGGACATAATTATGGGATAGCGGAGTGGCTTACAGATGGCTACATAACGGTCCACTGCCATAGCAGACAAAAGGTAACAGTCACTGGTTGCAAATGTTGCATAAACCAATAGTTGTATCACACAGCCTCTGAACGATATCGAATTGTTCTCTACTATGAAGTTTTGCAGCATCTTGGGAGTGATAGCTGAGGTGTAACAGATATCAACAAAAGCTAAATGTTTTAGGAAAAAGTACATGGGTGTTTGAAGTCTGGAACCTGTATTGATGAGTACAATCATCCCAGTATTACCCACCATGGAGATTGTATAGATCACCAGGAACACAACAAAGAGGACATACTGATACTTGTGTTGACCACCAAATCCCAGAAGAAAGAATTCACTCACTTCAGTGCCATTTCCTTGTGTCATGGCTATAGAAAGTCTAGAAAATATGACGAGAAAAGAAGAGAAATTATTGTGACATCTTTCTATGAAAAGACTGTCGGGGACCAGCTGTTAGCGTAATTTCTATGTCGCTGGACTTCCATGTAGTTGATCGTGGTTGGAGTCCTGGACCTGGTGGCTTAAACTCATGCCGGGTGCGAGTGCATGTGTGCTCAAGATCCCGAGGAGAATGGAGGAGAAGGGATTGTGGCGTGGCCATCCCCCCTGTGGGTAATTTCTCGCTTTCTGTCTCTCTGTCTCTCTCTGTCTTTCTGGCTAGCGCATATGCCCTGTAGCAAAAAACAACCTCTCCAAAAATAAATAAATAAATAAATAAAAGACTGTTACATTTTATGTCATTTAATTGACTTGAATTTTATTGTAAACACAACATGGTTTGTAAATGTCAAAATATTTTTTCTATATGGTTCCATATACATAATTATATGTGAAATATATTTCTTTTCAAAGTAAAGCATATTTTTTAGAATAAAATTGACTTAGCTTTCTTTATTATTATTATTATTTTGCTCTAGGGCACATGCACTCGCCAAAGAGACAGAAAATGAAAAATCATCCCCTAGGGGAGATGGCCATGCTGCAATCTCTTCTCCTTCATTCTCCTCTTGGGATTTTGAACATGCATGCACATGTGCCTAGTGTGAGTTTTAAGCCACTGAGTCTGGGACTTGAGCCGTGGTTGACTATGTGGGAGTCCAGCTACGTAAGCATTACACCATCTGATGGTCCCACCTTGTCAATATATTAAACACATTTTTTTCATTTGCTTTAATGATATGGAACAATACTTAAATATGATTATGTCCCTTTTCAGCAACCCACACTTTTTCTTAGCTATTTATTATTTTAGACCAGTTTCAAACTTTGGAAATTTATAGCATTAGAGAAATTTTCTGACAGGTAGTCCTGATGCACATGTTTGAAGGCTTCAATTTGTGTTTGAACTATTAAAGATACAACTCTCATGCGTGTGACACTCCTCATAAGCTAGATAATAGTAGAATTCTGTGCATATAATAGATAGGCATGTTCTTCCCATTGCATTCATTTTGTTTTGCTATAGTCTCTCATCACACATACACACATTCACATGTGGACTTCTAAGAGAGAGATTTGCATTTTCCATTGCATTGTCTTTATTTTTAGCTGTAGTCTGGGCTCACAAGAAAATCATCTCATAACATTTTGATTAATACATATTGGTAGCTTATTTGAAAATAATAAATTTCTTCCTTTCTGCCTCTAAATCTACGTTAGGTCAATTCTGTACCCAGTTGAATATACAGTTGAAAAACATTGAATCATGATTTTTCATATATTATAAGCCCTTAAAGACGCTGGTTTTAGTGTCTTTATTCCAAACAGTGTACCGTATGGCTAAATTTACTTTTTGTAGAATAATATGTCATGAATTCTTGGTATGGTAGAAATTAACTTGCTGATTATCAATGTTTGTTTTTTATGTTGGACACAAGCCAGATTATGCTTCTAACCAAACTTGCTTCTAGGTGGCCTTGATTTAATGTGTTGCCAAGGGAACATGGGCAAAAGTAGTGAGTGCTGCTTCTAGACCTGAACAAGCTCCCCTATTCCTGGACCCCTGCAAACTGGAATAACCTGATGTTCTACTCTCTTTCCTCCTCATCTATTGGCTGGATAGTGGCACTGAGGGAAGCTTTGCAGATGATAAATTAAGGTTGCCAGAAAAAAATACAAAGTATCTGGTTACTTTTAAATTGCAGATAAACAAACACAATTCAGTTTAAATGTGACCTAAATATTGCACAGGGAATACTCACGGTAAATCATTACTCATAGTGTAACTTACATAAAATTCAACGGGTGCCGTATGTATTTGTGTTTGCTAAAGTCTAGCTCCATAACTGTGTTACTTACGATAGTCGTCAGGTTGGAATTTTGAATGACTAAGCAGAGCAGAGGTCTTGGTTCCAACACCAATTTTTCCTAGAATTTTATGTCGTTGGCAATCTTTCTTTTAAATTTAAGTTTAATTATATATACACACACACACACACACACACACACACACACACATATATATATATATATATATATATATATACACACATATATTTATTTATTTTGAGATGTTTTTACTATAGGGCACATGCAATAGCCAGAAAGACAGAGAGAGACAAAGAGACAGAAAGCAAGAAATCAGAAATCAGCCCCCCAGGGAGGATGGCCATGCTGCAATCCCTTCTCCTCCATTCTCCTCTTGGGATCTTGGGCGCGAACGTACACATGCCGGTGTGAGTTTAAGCCACCAGGTCTGACACTTAAACTGCGGTCGACTACATGAGAGTCCAGCATCATAGTCATTACGCCAACTGCTGGTCCCTATTATTTTCTATTTTGCCATAGGGCACATGTGCTTGCTGGAGAGAGACCAAGATAGGAAAAATGAGAAATCACCCGATGTCCAGGGGATGGCCACACTACAATCTTTTGTTCATTTTCCCATTGGGATTTTGGGCACTCATGCATATATGCCAGGCATGATTTTTGAGCTGCTGGGTTCAGGACTTCAACTGCAGTTGGTAATGTGGGAATCCAGTGCAATAACCACAATGCCACTTGCTGGCCCCTAAATTTTATATAAATTTTTAATTGCTGGAGAGCGTACGTACTTGCCAGAGAGAAAGCTTAGAAGAGAAAGGGAGGAGAAGGCACCCTCCAGTGGAGTGTGGTTATTCCACGACCCCTTCTCCTCTATTTCTCCGTTTGTGTGGGATTGTGGGCAAGCATGCAAACACTCCCAGTGTTATTCTCAAGCCCCCCAGGCAGGGATTCTAACTCAATTGGCCATGTTGGATCCAGCTTCCTAAAACTCTAGAGTATGGGGGCAGCCCATGATCCAAACTTTCTAGTATGATAAATCTTTAAGACTTAGAGCTTTAAAAATTTGTAACAGTCTTATTTTAAACAAATGTCACTGTAATAGCATGACAAAATGAGATTATGTTTTTAAAAAATGATTTAGAGAAGACTGACTCCTCCATGGAAGCTGAGAACGAGTGCTTTCAGAGCATAAGAGTAATAATTTTCTGCTGAGACTTCACTCTCCAACCCCCACTCTCAAGTGGTAGGGCCCCCTGTATCCTTCTCTCTGTCTCTCTCTGTCTTTTCATTTAAAAAAAATTAAGATAAAGTATTTTCTTGGCTCTCAGATGCTCCTTTATCTTGTTAATAATTTCCTTTCCCCCTTCCCATTTAGGAGAGGCAAAGGGCAGGCCTTCAGAAGACTGATTCCTCCATTGGAGCGATAACTAGTGCGTTTGCACTGCATGGTTTTCATGTTTTGTTTTTTTTTAAAACGATAACTTTTTCTTTTCTTGCTCTCTTTCTGTTTTCTTATTCACTTTCTTTTACTTCATCACTTTGCTGCCTAGCATCCACATACTGAGTGTCTAGACAGATCTAAGTGAACCGCAGCCAAACATCCGAATACTATTAGGGTCAACATATTCCTTAATTCCCACTGAATTTGACGCACAGAGGGAGAAAAATGGAACGGCAAAGAGATTGCAGATCACCTCCTCCTACATTCCTCCGAACACTCAGATTGAGCTTCTAGAAATTAGGAAGAAACGTATAACCCATCAGGTAACTAGAAATTCACCACAGAGGCAGAAGAAATATGAGAAACCCAGAAAATACTTCTCCCCCAAGGGAAAAGAATAACTCCTCTTCAGCCACAGACAGTACAATGGAATTCATGGAAATGTCTGATAAAGAATTTAGAATATTCATACTGACGGGACCAGCAGTTAGCATAATGGCTATGTCGCTGGACTCCCAAGTAGTCAACCGCGTTCGCGTCCCGGACCCGGTGGCTTAAAACTCATGCCGGGCGAGTGTGCGTGCGTGCGTGCCCAAGATCTTAAGAGGAGAATGGAGGAGAAGGGATTGCAGCGTGGCCGTCCCCCCTGGGGGGTGATTCCTCACTTTCTGTCTCTCTGTTTCTCTCTGTCTGTCTGGCGAGCACACGCACCTTATAGCAAAAACCTCTCCAAAAAAAAAAAAAAAAAAAAGAAAGAAAAGAATATTCATACTGACAAAACTAGCAGAGATGCAAGAGAAGAGAGACAATGAATTCCAGAAGCAGCAGGAGAAAAGAGCCGATGAGTTGCAGAAGGTGAGGAAGTTCTTGCACGATCTGAAAGAGGAAATAAACATCATATGAAAGAATAAAATGAAACTGTTAAAGATGAAAGATATAATACAAGAAGTCAAACCTCCCTCAAATGTATTAAAAGCAGACTAGATCATACAGAAAATTGAATTTCAGATGTAGAAGAATGAATCTCTAGCAAAAATAATCCACCACAAAGATTGAGAAAATAGCCTCCCCAAATGAGAATAATATACAAGAAAAACTAGATGCCATTCAACATCCAAACATCCTGATTATCAGTATCCCAGAAGCTGAAGAGACTAATAAGGGCATTGACAATCTATTCCATGAAATCCTGGAAGAAAACTTCCCAAACATAAAGAGGCATTCAAAGATCCAGACCCAAGAAATACAAAGAACCCCAAATAGAATCAACCCAAGAATATCTTGTCCGAGACACATTATAGCCAGATTGACAAAAACCACAGAGATAAGATATTGATTGGCAAGAGAGAAACATCAAGTTACCTATAAAGGATATCCCATCAGGCTAACAGTGAAGCTCTCATTGGAAACAATGCAAGCAAGGGAAGAATGGGAAAATAGATTCAAAGTGTTGAGTGAAAAACAATTTCAACCAAGAATATACTATACCTGGCAAGATTATCATTCATATGGGAAGAGAAGACAAGAACATTCTCAGATAGACAAAACCTGAAAGAATTATACTAACACTAGACCAGCTCTTCCCGATGTTCTGAAGGGAATGCTATGTCAGGAAAACTAGTCAGAAACGTAGAAATAAGTGTTCAAAAACAACTACGAAAAACTAAATCCTGAGCTAGCAATAGGGAAAGCTTAGAATCAACTGGATTTATACTGCAAAATACTTGAACATTTCTGGACTCGTTTTCAGTACAGTAAGAAGTCTGAATGTGTTTTTAAAAGAATGAGGATTCTTTAAGATCCTTTTAAGAAGTAACTCATAGAAAAATTACCCACATTAGCTCACCTATAGATTCACAGTTTCCTTTGTTCATCGATATGAACAAACAATTCTTACCTGTATCTGAAAAAGAAAAATAAAAAAGGGAGAAAAAAAGCCACTTGAAGGAAGCAGAAACTAAAAGAGAAGAGACATCTTTCTTTGTGTTTCTATTTAATCCTTGTACCTATTGGCAGTATACAGTATGGTTTTTCTAAGCGTGCATACATGCATGTCAATCAAGAAAAAATATCCCCATATACATAATTTTCAGCAGGTCATTTTATTTTATTTAATTTTTTTTGTGGTTCTTACATTTTTATTGCAGGGTGAAGTAAAACGTATTTTTCATAAAGTTAAATGTTCTTCCATGACTCTTCTCCTGGAAGATGCTGATTCTCACAGGTTGTGTTTGGGGAGCAGGAATATTGTCCTTGAAGAACTATCATCAAATTCCTAGTGATGGGCTCTGGCAGCCCTTGTCAGTAGCTGTGCTTCACTCTGCAACTTCTACCACTTTAGTGGTATATTTAAAGCAAAGCCCTTTTTCAAGGTGCAGGATGTCAGGTAGGCTCCAGAGTAACTCATTAACTGCAGACAGCCTAAGCGGGTCAGCAGGTGTTGTCATCAATGCTCCGTGACTTTTACATGTTTAATGGATTATTGTCAAGAGAAGGGGTTAAACCAATCTCAACGTTGCAAATTTTAGTATCATTTTAAAACACTTAATTGAAAAGGATCTTAATGTTCATAGCATCAAATGTGTTATTGCTAATAATCTCCTTAATGTATATTTTAGTGTTCCAGGAAACCAGCTTCTGATACATGTTTGCCCTCCAACCTAACAGAGGAAATGACAGTCAGTAGCTGATTAGAGAAATGTGTTTGGACCAGTTTACATTTCTACCTGCAGTATGGGAGAGTTCCCCTTTCACCACACCCATGCCAGAACTTGTCTTTTTTTTTTTTTTTTTTTCAATTTTTTAATCTTAGTCATTCTGACTGGGGTTAGGTGGTAACTCATTGTGGTTTTGATGTGCATCTCCCTTACAATGAGGGATGTTGAACATTTTTTCATTTGCCTTTTGGCTACTTGTATATCTTCCTTAGAGAGTGGTATATTCTATCAAATAGTACTCAGGCATAAAAAAAAACAATAAGACCCTGGTTTTTGACAGAAAGTGGATGAATATAGAAGATTTACTGCTGAGTGAAGCAAGCCAGGCTATGAAGGAGAGACATTGTATATCTCCATTTAATATATACCAAGCGTCGACACTCTATGACTGAATGACTAAATGATATAGAAACGTAGTAAATGGTTGTGAATACCAGATACAGTGTGGGAAGAGGGTGGGTGAAGGAGTAGAGTCTGAGGAAGAACATTAAGGAGAAAAATAGAGAGGTGAGTCATTTATGGGACAAAGAAATGGATTATTATCTATTGGAGATAACTATAGTATTGTCAATTGGACTGGTGAGAAATGTACACATGCTAGAATATTCACTTTGCAAGCTAAGTAACATGTGATTGAATGTATAAAAGAAGTTGAAATAAAAAATTAAAAAAAAAAGGAAAAGTGTGTTTGGAGTATAAAGGCAAAGGGCCAGAAATATTTTATTTTTTTTTATAGGAACAAAATAATAGTTTAGTTGATCAGATTCTGATATTCTTAAGCAATTATATACCTGGAAATTAATGAATAGGGCTTACATTAGAAGCTAATATTTTAAGTTCAAAAGTCTAAAACAGAGATTATTGTCTTTTTCCAAAACTAGTTCCTCTTAAATTTTGTGTCTGTTAAATGTTTTTTTTCCTGAACCCCTCTGTCACTCTCCTCCTATACAGTCTCTGATATCTATAGCTGCCATCCCTGCCAAAATATCTTCGAGTCTTTCAGTTCTGCCATAGAATGTAGACATTTGGTATTTATTGAATTGGAACATACAGTCATACAATGACTGTCTTTCATAGTCTGGTTTGCTTCACTTTGCATTAAATCTTCTATGTTTATTCACTTTGTATCAGATGACAGGATCTCATTGTCTTTTATGGCTGAGTAGTGTTCTGTAGCGTATATGTGCCTCATTTTTTAAATCCAGTTATCCATTCTTAAATATTTAGGTTCCATGTCTTAGCAATTGTAAATAATGCTGCAATGAACATGGATGTGCAAATGTCTTTCCGATGAAGTGTTCTCCTAATCTTTGGATAAATATCCAAGAGTAGTAGTACTGGGTTGTATGGTAATTCTTCTACAGTAGTTGAAGATGTTTGAGGAAACCTCATACTGTTTTTTACAGTGGCTGTACTAATTCACACTCTCAACAGTTTAGGAGAATTTTCCGTTCACCACGGCCTCACAGTTGTCAACCTTTATTTATTTATTTTTATCATAACCATTCTGACCACAGGTAAGTGATACCTCATTTTGGTTTTGATTTACATTTTCCTTGTGATAAGAGATGTTGAACATTTTTTCATATACTTTTGGCCATTTATATGTCTTCCTTAGAGAGCTGTCTGTTCAGTTCATTTGCCTACTTTTAAATTGGATCATTCACTTTTTTTTTTCTTTTATGTAGGTAAGCAGCTGAGTTTCTGGTGTATTCTGATTATCAGTCCCTTATCTGAAGTATAGTTTGCAAATATTTTTACTCATTCTGAGGGTTCTCTCTTTAGAGAGGATGAGGAGTTTTTGCTTTGCTGTGCAAAAGCTCTTCAGTTTGACATAGTCCTACTTGTCTATTTTTGTAAATAATCCTGTGCTTTAGGGGTCTTATTTAAGAAAGCTTTGCCTACTTCAATATCTTCAAGTTTCCCTTGTGTTTTCCTCCAGTAGTTTGTAGACTGTAGTTTGAGGCTTTGCATTTAGATCCTTGATCTTTTCTTTTTGGAGAGGTTTTTGCTATAGGGCACATGCACTTGCCAGAAAGACAGAGAGAGACAGAGAGACAGAAAGCGAGAAATCACCCCCCAGGGGGGATGACCATGCTGCAATCCTTTCTCCACCATTCTCCTCTCGGGATCTTGGGCATGCGTGCACACATGCCTGGAATGAGTTTAAGCCACCAGGTCTGGGACTCAAACCGTGGTCAGCTACATGGGAGTCCAGCGACATAGCCATTATGCTAACTGCTAGTCCCAAGATCCTTGATCTATTTTGAGTTAATATTTGTTAATGGTGAGAAATGGAGTTCACTTTCAGTATTCTACAGATGGATATTAGTTCTCCCAGCATCATTTGCTGAAGAGACTTTCTTTTCCTTACTGGATTGTCTTGTGCCCTTTGCTGCTGACACCCAAAAACAGGCTGATAAGTCCACAGTGGCAAGTACGCTAATCAAAGTATCCACCATTCTCATGAGCCTATCCCTTCACCCCTGTTATATAAATACATCACATCCCCTCTATAGGATGGGCTGAAACATTTCTGGCTTCAGACCCCTGGGTACTCTTTCTCTCAATAAACTTTCCTTTTTCTCTGAAGAAAAAAAAAAAGAAAAAAAACTGGATGTATGTTTTAATATTTACTTCCAGATTCTATATTCTATTCCATTGGTCTTTGTGCCTGTTTTTGTGCCAGTACCATGCTGTTTAGAATATTACAGCCCTGCAATATATTTTGAGGTCAGGTAGTGAATGCCTTCCACTTTCTTCATTTTGCACAGTGTTGTCTTGGCAGAGCCTTTTATCATTCCAGACAAATTTTATAAGTTTCTTTTCTAGTTCTGTGAAGAATGACTGGTAATTTGGTTGAATTGCATTGAATTTGTAAATTAGTGTAGGTAGAACTGAAATTTTGTTATATTAACTCTTCCAATCCAGAAACATGGGATGTCTTTCCACTTTTGTATATCATGCTTAATTTCATTTTTCATTTTTTTTGTAGTTTTCCTTGTAAATATCTTTCACCTCTTTGGTTAAGTTTTTCCTAGGTATCTTATTTATTTGTTGGTTTATTTGTGGCTATTGTAAATGGTTTCACTTTCTTCAATTCTACTTCAGCCTGTTCTTTGTTGATATTTAAAAATGCTGTAGAATTTTGTATGTTGCTTTTTGTAACCTGCGACTTTACTGAATTTATTTATTACTTCTAGGATGTGTTTTAGGGTATGTACCCTTTTGGATTTTCTATATATATAATAATGTTGTCTGCAAATAAGGAAAATTCTTTTTTTTTTTCTTATTGAGTGGCTTTTATTTTACTCTCTCGTCTAATTATATTGGCTAGGACTTTCAATACTATGCTGAAAAGGAGTTAAGAAAGTGGACAGTACTGTATTATTTTGTTTTTTAGTGTTAAAGCTTTGAGCTTTTCTTCATTCAGCATGATGCTAGCTATGGGTTCGGCATATATGGTTTTATTGTGTTGAGAAACATCCCTTCTATACTTAGTTTGTTGAGAGTCCTAATCGTGAAGGGTGTATGTTTTCTCAAATGCTCTTTCCACATCAATTGTTATGATCATACGGTTTTTATCCTTCCTTCTATTAATATGATATAGTACATTTATTATTTTGCATATGTTGACCCACCCTTTTATCCCTAGGATAAAGCCTACTTGATCATGGTATATAGCATTTTTAGCATGTTAAGAACATCTATGAAACAACCTCTCTTCAAAACACATTATATAATGGGACTTCAGAAAGCTTGTGGATAACTTAAATTATGGGTTTGTTTTTGTACATAAAATTTTTGAAGACCTTGGGAGTGTGTGTGTGTGTGTGCATAAGTGAGATGAAACTTATACATTTTAGGATAATTATTATTTTTGTGGAGGCTAAATGGGAATGCAATTATTGACAGATATAAAGGGATTAAAAATATTGCTCATTGTAGTTCAAATTGTAGTAGGACTAAAATGTGGTTGTTTTATTATTCCTTATATGTATATATATTTGAGGGATAACTTTATAGTATTGTCTACTGGACCTGTGCAAAATGTACACATGTTGGAATTTTCACTTTGCAAGCTAAGTAACATGATTGAATGTATAAAAGAAATTGAAATAATGATAAAATAATAATAAAAATTAAAAAATATATACACACATATGTTTATACATGAACATTTTTGTGTAATAATAAAAATGGCAACATAAATAATCAAATTAGAAAATGATTGAAAGAAACAATCAAACATTTCTCCAAAGAAGGCTATATGAATTGTAAATATGCAACGATACCTAACATCATTGGCCATTATAGAAATGCAAAATAAGACAGAATGAGATATCACCACATACAAATTATAATGGAAAAAATAACAATAGTGTCAATAGTAAATGTTGGCAAAAATGCAAAGCAATGGGGGTCTCTCACACATTCTAGTTGGATGTAAAATTGTGTGGTCACTCTAGAAAAAAATTAGGGAGTTCTGTAAAAAATTAAACACACAATTACCATACAGACAGCACTCCTGGACAATTATGTTTGCACAAAACTTGTGCCCTCACAAAAACGTATAAACAAATTTTCACAGAAGTCTTGGTTGTAATAGTCCCAAAACTTAAAGAACCAAGTGTCATATAGTAGACGAATGGTTAAACAAATGCATATATATTTACTCTGGAATATTACTCAGCCATAAAAAGAAACAAACTATTGATATGTGCAATGGCTTAGATGGATCTCAAAGGCAGTGTGCTAGTAAAAAAAATCTCAAATGGTGTAATTCCATTTATAATATTACTACTGTAACATCCTCAAAATGAGAAAATTATAGCAGTGGAGGACAGATTAGTGATTGGCAGGATTATGAGTGATATTGGGAGGGAGGGGGTATGACTATTAAGGGGAGTTATGATTGAGATCTGAGTTTTGGGATGGAATAAGTTTGTGTATTTGATTGTAGTGGTGGTACACCAATCTACACAATAAAATGACACGAAGCTATACGTGCAATTGCACTAGTATCACAATCTGGGATTTGTGTGTTTGGTATAATTATGTAAATTGTAACCTGGGAGAGAACTGAAACAAGGGTACATGAGCCTTTCCATTTTCTTTACAACTTCCTGTGAATCCAGAATTATTTCAAAATGAAAAGTAAATTTAAAAAAATTAAAGAAGATGAAAAAGAAAAGTGTGCTTTAAAGTGATGTGGGAGTCAGGTTGAGCAAATGTATGTGAACTTCTCAGCATAGGGCCAGCCTTTGAATGTGTGCTAGGCAAATGGCCACAAAATACAAATGACAGATTAGTGGTATCAAATTGATTAACTGATAGATTGACTCACTCAATCACTTGTCCATTCACATGTTTTCTTCCATACCACCTGACCCAACTGGGTTTCTTCAACTCCATTTCCGTTTTAGCCCTAGGGGGTCTTGGGGCAAACATGTTGAAACTCTGGCTCTGACCCGGGCGCTCTGCCCCTTCAAGCACACACTGCACTAAGACCCGGCTGATGTGGCACAATGGGCATCGTTTCCTTTTACTTACCCAGCACTCGCCTCCAAATTCTTTCTGCAGCTGGTGCTGGCTGATGCCCACGAAGGTCTCTCTGTGGTTCCTTACGCTCAGGGAGTTTATAGCTGGAGCCTACGGGATTGACACTCCCTTGAGAATCTGAGATGGAGTTGGGAAAACATCATTCATTAGTTAACTCTTTGCTGAATAAAGTTAAGCTTTCCAGAGGAGGCAGATTATTATTATTATTTTTTTGGAGAGGTTTTTGCTATAGGGCGCGTGCGCTCGCCAGACAGACAGAGAGAGACAGAGAGATAGAAAGCAGGAAATCACCCCCCAGGGGGGATGGCCACGCCGCAATCCCTTCTCCTCCATTCTCCTCTCGGGATCTTGGGCACGCACGCACACGCGCCCGGCGTGAGTTTAAGCCGCCGGGTCCGGGACTCGAACCGCGGTCGACTACGTGGGAGTCCAGCGACATAGCCATTACGCTAACTGCTGGTCCCGGAGGCAGATTATTTTTGTGTTACTGTCATTAGGGACTATCTTCTTCTCTTTTGAGAGTTGCCCTGTTTTTTACATGTTTTTTCCTCTCTCCCTCCCTCCCATTTCCAGCTAATCTAGAGTAACTATTTTTCCAAATCCTTTCTAACACGGTGTTATGAACCTTTTATTATTCTTTGTCATTATGATAGGAGAAAATGTGTATGTTTTCCTTTTTCTTTTTCTGAGTCAAATTGAGCATCTTTTTATGTTTCTATAATTGATTAGTATTTATTTTAAAATATAAACTATCTGTTCATAGGTAATCTTATCTGTTTTAAATTGACATGTTAGTCACATATCCTACCTTATAAGAGTTATAAATATTCCTATCTTTTTGTTAATCATTTTACTTCATTTCTGTGTTCCTTTAGCCATGAAAAATTTAATGCTTACGTAGCAAATATATTAATACTTTGTCCATATTAATATGCACCTTCTTTACTCTGAATGTTTTTTAAAATTTTACTATTTTGCTTTTAAAATTTAATTTAAGTAATTCATTGACTCAATTATTTTTATTTTATTTTTTCTTTTTTTGGAGAGGTTTTTGCTATAGGGGGTTTGTGCTCGCCAGAAAGAGAGAGAGAGACAGAAAGAAAGCAAGAAGTCACACCCCAGGGGGAATGGCCACACTGCAATCCCTTCTCCTCCATTCTCCTTTCGGGATCTTGGGCACGCACGCACACGCGCCCAGTGTGAGTTTAAGCCACTGGGTCCGGGACTCGAACCACGGTCGACTACATGGAAGTCCAGCGACATAGCCATTATACTAACTGCTGGTCCCTATCAACTCATTATTATTGTTATAATTCTTTTGCTATATGATGCCTGTGTTTATGAAAGAGAGACAAAGAGAGAGGGATGGTAAGAAATCACTTAGGGAGAATGACTGCCCCACAACCCCTTCTCCATTCTCCTTTTTGGAATTTGGGCACATACACACATTTGCCTGGCATAATTTTTGAGCTGCCAGTCTGCCCTAACCTCCACACCATCTGCTGGCACTGATTCATTTTAAATTTATTTTTGTGAAGTTTATGAGATAAGTGTCTGGTTTTACTTTCCTTATTAGATATTTGGCAATCATTTCAACACTATTTATTGCATTATTCATGATGTCTCATTTTTGCAAAATCATCTTTATCATGTATTATTTTCTCTGTGTATTTGGTTCTTTTTCTGTCTTTCAGTATTTGTTGTCTTGACCTGCCTGTTGCTTTGTGTCTTAGTACAACACAATTGAATTATAGTTTTTCAATATTTTCCTCCCTGGCTTGGTTATTCACTCTACATAACTCTTTAAAAATTTTTTTTTTGTTATTTGACTGCTGTTGCTTGCTCTTGTTTCCCCTAAAGTGTAGAATCAGTTTGTAACTGAGACTCTCCCACCAAAATATTTGTTTATATATTGTATTCACAAAACATTTGGGTTCATATTAAATTTATACATTAAAACAGTAGAATTTACAGAGACTAGGGGAGTGTTTTTATTTGTTCAAGTTTGCTTCTTTTATAGATATCTTAATATCTTGAATATTTCTTGCAAGCTTATTTCTTGGTCACTTGTTGGGTCTTTTTAAAAAATAACGTTAATCTTAACTTCCCATCTATATGTAATTATACTTCTCTGCATGATATAGAATTTTTTCCCCAAAGCATGTCGACAGTGTGTAATAATAAAATCAAGGACAAAAACATATTCATCATCTTTAACATTTATCATTACAGTATGTTGTGCTCATTAGGAAATTGTTCTACTGCTTTTTTGCAATATATAATAGTCACTAGTGTTCTTGACTTTCCGGTGACACAGAATTGTATAACTGATTCCACTTGTTCACATGCACTTTTGTGTCTGTTAAACAATTCTCTGTCCCCCTCACCTTCACCTGTCCTTATTGTTATTAATTTCTGGACGGTAATTTTTCTTTTTATCTTACCACCTCACTGCATTCTATTGCTTGTAACAGTTGATTCTCTGGGGCTTTAGGAAATAATTAAATCATTAAATAAAGATACCTCTGAAAATCATCTTTTTTGAAGTATACTTTATATAGATAAAATACACTCATTTTAGGTGTAGGTTTTATTGATTTTAAAAGAATGTATATACCTTGTATACTCAGATAATGATGACCAGATGAAAAATTAAAATATTTCATCATCCAAACAAAAGTACTTCTGTGCCCTTTCCTTGTCATTAATCACAGATAACCCTGATGTTTTTTCATGTTTTGTCATGCTATTACATGTATTAGTAATTCATCCATTTTTTTACTGTGCTATATTCTGTTAAATAAATGTTCTGTAGTTTATTTATGTATTCAGCTGCTGTGCATTTTGTTGTTTCCACGTATGCCTGTTATGAATAAAGCTGCAATGAGTAATTTTGTATGTCTTTGTACAAACACATCTTTTCATTTCTCTCTCTCTTTTTTTTTTTTTTTTTTTGAGAGGTTTTTGCTATAGGGCGCGTGCGCTCGCCAGACAGACAGAGAAAGACATAGAGACAGAAAGCGAGAAATCACCCCCCAGAGGGGACGGTCACACCGCAATCCCTTCTCCTCCATTCTCCTCTCGGGATCTTGGGCACACACGCACACGCGCCCGGCGTGAGTTTTAAGCCACTGGGTCCGGGACACAAACCGTGGTCGACTACGTGGGAGTACAGCAACATAGCCATTACGCTAACTGCTGATTCCCTTCATTTCTCATAGGTAGAAAAATAGAGCAAAATTGATGGGTCAAATGACAAGTGTCTTTATATCTTTAAAAATGTTCAAAATTACCTCTTTTCCAAAGTGGAAGTACATAGAAATGAAATAAATGAATCATGAAATAAATGAATCATATGGTAACTCTATATTTAATAATTCGGCCTGTTTTTCAAAGGGGTTGTACTATTTTACGTTTCGACCAGCAATGTATAGATTTCAATTCTTCACATTGTTACCAAGGCTTGTCATTTTATGTCTCTAACTATATAGTCCTAGAGGTATATAGTCGTATTTTATTTTGGCTATTATGCATTTCCCTAATGAGCATCTTCTTAAGTGCTTATTGAACATGTGTACATCTTTTTGGAGAAATATCTACTCAGATCCCTCGCATCTTAAAAATTGGATTAATTGCTTATTATTGTTGTCAGTATTATTTATATATTCTGATTGCAGGCCTTTATCAAATATAAGATTTTTGAATATCTGCTCTCATCTGAGAGTTGTTTTTTTCACTTGATTGATAGTGTTGTTTGAAGCACAAAAGTTCTCTCTTTTTTTTTAATGAAAGCCAAATTATTTATTTTTCCTTTAAGTGCTTGTGCTTTTCATGCAATATCTAAGGAGATACTGCCTAATCAAAGGTTATGAAGATTTATTCCTGTTTTTTTTCAAGAGCTTTATTGTTTCAGCTCTTACATGTAGGTTTTTGATCTCTTTTGAGTTAATTTTTGTATGGGAAGACTTAAAAAGTTTGTGGAAAAGAGTGTTAAAGTAGGAGTTTACTTTGGTGTAAAAACTTTTGAAACCCATGCATAAAATTTTGGAAGACATATTCTAGAAACTTCTTGCAGATCCCTCGTATATGGTGTGATGTAAAGTTATTTTATTCTTTGTGTGAAGTCTATTTGTTCTAGCACCATTCATTGAGAAGAGTGTTCTTTCCATTAAGTGGTTCTGAGCCTTGTTGAAAATTTATTGACAGATGAATGAGTTTATTTCTGGATGTTTGGAGAAATCTATTCCATTGATGTATGTGTCTCTTCCTTATTTCAATTTTATTTCAGTTGTTTTTTGTGTTTAGCCTAATGACATATATGCTATTTTTTTAAAGTTCATTTTAAAATTTCATCTGTGAGTGAGTAAGACAGAGCAGCAGCATCCTACCGTGACCCAGCCCACCTCTGATCATGAGCATATGTGGACCCAGTGTACGCAGGGAGGTTTCCAGGTGTGGACATGAACCTGCCCACATGGGGGTCAGCCTCGTGGGTTGTCATGTTTTATATCTGTGCCATCATCTGGTCCTGGATACTCATTTTTTCTAGTTACATTATTGATTTTTTTCTTGTGTATAACAGTTAAATCTCATAGGATATCTAGAAAAATTCATACCTACTTCAATAAAAACTTATATGCCTTTCTGATTTTTTATTTATTTTTTATCCATTTCTGCTGTCTTAGTGCTTTGATTATGTTAAAGTAAACTATATCGGCCTAAAACACCTGCTGCACTCTTATGCTTGGATTCCTATACAAAATCTGAAGTTGTACGTTAGGCTCTTTTCCTGAGCTGATTGCTACGTTATGGACAATCACACTGGCCACACTGCAGTCAAGCAAAGAAAGCCCACCTTTTGGATTGTTTGATCATCCACCTGTAACAAATACAATTGTTTCTCTACCTCATTCCTTTACTTTCGTTTTTATATGTCATTTTCCCTTTCTAGAACTTAAATATTGAGTATACCACAAGCCTTACTGGAGTTGTCCAGAAGTCCGGGCACAATTGACTGATTTAAATTGTGTTAAAATTTGCTCAATTTAGGACCAGCAGATGGTTATGTTGCTGGACTCCTATGTAGTCGACAGCAGTTTGAGTCCTGGACCGAGCAGCTTAAAACGAACACTGGGCGCATGTGCAGGCATGCCCAAAATTCAGAGGAAAATGGAAAAGGGATTGGCTTTTTTTTTTTTTTTTTTCTTTTTAACAATCACTAGCTCCAGAATAATCTTAAGAGTCATTTTAAGTTCTGCTGTTCTATTGTACAGTAGACTGATTATAGTTAAACCCTTGTCTTTCAGAACAGCAAAAAGAGGATCTTGAATGTTTTTGTTACAAAGAAATGATGGAAGATATAATAAATATGTTAACTACCTTGATTTGATTCTTACACAATGTATGTGTTTATTGAACCATCATACCATAAACCATAAATATGTACAATGATTATGGATTAATAAAAAAGAATAATTTTGAGCAAGGCTATCTTTTCTTACTTCTGATCCTGAAGGAAAAGTTTCAGGACTTTTTTTCTCTTAATAAGCTATAGTCTTGGGCCAGCAAGTGGCAGAGTAGTTGAGGCACTAGACTCCCATGGGCTCCATTGTGGTTCAAGTCCTGGACCCAATGACTTAAAACTCAAACCAGATGCATGTGGCAAAAATTTCTCTCTCTCTCTCAAAAAAAATTGTAGTCTTTCAATTGAGGTATTTTTGAATTTTATGAAACATTAGAATTAAGCATAAATATTTAATATTAGCAAATGTTTTCAAGTATCTATGGAGATAAATTTATGCTGTATTTCTAAGAGTCAATGAGTATATTTTACTATCTCAATAGATTTTCCAATATTGATCTTTATGTAGTTCTGTAGTAAAACTAACTTAATTTGTTGTATTGTGCTTTTGATATGCAGTTGTTATTATTTTCATTATTATTATTTGGTGCTGAAATTTTTATTTAGCTTTTTTTGTAATATTTGTGAGTGTTATTGGGTTGTAGTTTTTTGTGCTATGTTTCTTAATTTGGTTCAAAAAACTTATTTTGAAACATTTCCTTTGTTCTGATGTGCTCTTTCAATTCAAGTATCACCAGTATTGCCTAGTTCTTAGTAATTATTTAGATTCAGGACTTGCAACTATTTTTTATGGGAGAAGAGAATGTTGAATTTTTACTGCTTTATTCTTTCCATGTTAATCATTGTTTACCTTCTTCTGTGGTAGCACTTGGTGGTCAAATTTCCTTAGTAAAACTTGCCCTATCACATTCTCTTCATACCATGGAATATTTTCATTCTTTTCATTTGCTTTATTTCTCAATACTATTATCCCAATAAAATTTCAAATAAATTATTCATTTCATTGCTCTTGCTTCAGAGAATGAGATTTAAGATTTATTAGTTTAGTCATTTAAGTTTTATTTTTTTTTTTTAAGAGAGATTTTTGCTATAGGGCATGTGAGCTTGCCAGAGAGTCAGAGACAGAGAGACAGGTAAGAAATACCCTTACCCCCGGGAAGGCTGGCTACATCGCAATCTCTTCTCCAGTCTCCTTTTGGGATTTTGGGCACACTCGCACATGTGCATGGTGTGAGTTTTAAGCCACAGGTCCGGGACTTAAATCAGGGTTGACTACAAGAGAGTCCAGCCACATAACCATTATGCCATCTAGTGGTC
This sequence comes from Tupaia tana, assembly GCA_026018925.1. Lineage (NCBI taxonomy): Eukaryota > Metazoa > Chordata > Mammalia > Scandentia > Tupaiidae > Tupaia > Tupaia tana. The sequence goes on from JAKSZU010000012.1 coordinate 51,317,747, forward strand.
CCCAAAATGTTTTAAATTAATTAATTAAAGAATAATTCTTGCTTTTATTCTTTTTGACATTATTTTCTCACTTCTTGAAATATATGCTTAATTATTATTTATTATTTAATAATAGTATTTATAGACATAAAATTTTATATGAGCCCCTGGTATGCCTTGTACCACTTACATTTAATAGGGCAGTATATAGTAGTTTGTAAGATTTTATAGATTTGTGACAATTTAGTTTTTATTTCTTCTTCAGTGAAATGGTGTATAAGACAGCTTCGAATTTCTTTTTTTTGCTTTTTATTATTATCATTTATACATTCAATTGCCATACATCATTTAGACTATAAAGAGATTTTACCCAGCATGATATACACCTCAGCCCAGCCCAGTTGAGAATACTATACACATTCTCATCAACAGATAATAAATCATATCTGTGACCCACAAATGTCTTACCTCTCTATTTTTTCCCCAAATTTTCTTTCCTATGCTCTTCCTTTACCACACTTTCTTCTTCCACTTTGTCTCTAGTGTCCATAACAATTTGTAATGTTTTTATGTCCTCCAGACTTTCAGTCTCTACCATAGAGTGTGGACAGTCAGTATATGTTAAGTGGAGACATACAATGTCTTTCTTTCATAGCCTGACTTGCATCATTCAGCAACAAATCTCCCATATTCATCCACTTTCTATCAAATTCAAGGGCCTTGTTGTTTTTAATGGCTGAATAATATTCCATGGAGTATATGTGCCACACTTTTCCAATCTATTCATTTGTTTGTGGACATTTGGGTTGGTTCCATGTCTTAGCAATGTGAATAGTGCTGCAATAAATATAATTGTGCAAGTGCTTTTCTGGCTGAGCATTCTCCTATTCTTTGGGTAGATACCCACAAGTGGAATTGGTGGACCATATGGCAGTTCTATTTGAAGGTCTTTGAAGAATCTCCATATTGTTTTCCAACAAGGGGAGACTTCCCCTTTCACCATATCCCCTCCAGCACTTTTTTTTTTTTTTTTAATCTTCACCATTCTGACTGGGGTTAGGCAATCTCATTGTGGTTTTGATCTGCATCTCCCTTATGATGAGGGATGTTGAGCATTTTTCATATGCTTTTTGGCTGTTTGTATTCTTCCTTAGAGAGTTGTTTATTCAGCTTATTTTTCTATCTTTTAATTGGGTTAATAATTTTCTTCTTGATAAGACACTTGAGTTCCCTGTGTATTCTGGTTATCAGTCCCTTATCTGAGGCACAGTTAACAAAAATTCTCTCTCATTCTGAGGGTTACCGATTCACAGTAATTATGATGTCCTTTGCTGTGCAGAAACTTCTTAATCTGATGTAATCTCACCTGTCTATTTAGGGAATATTGCCTGTATTTTGGGGACCTTCTTTAAGAAGTCTTTGCCTACCTCAATGTCTCCCAGAGTTTTCCCACTGTTTTCTACCAGTAGTTTTATAGTTTATGGTCTTAGGTTTAGATCTTTGATCCACTTTGAATTGATTTTTTTTAAAGGTGACAGAAAGGGGTTCAGATTAATCTTTCTGCAGGTGGATACCCAGTTTTTCCAGCACCAATTGCTAAAGAGGTTTTCTTTTTCCTGGTGGATTGACTGGTACTTTTTGTCAAAGATCAATTGGCTGTATGTTTTGGAGTTTATTTCTACGGTCTCTACTCTGTTCCATTGGTCCTCATGTCTGTTTTTGTGCCAATACCATGCTGTTTGATTATCACAGCTTTGAAATATATTTTGGGGTCAGGAAGTGAGATGCCATCCACTCCACTCTTCCTGGTCAGGATGACTTTGGTAATACAGGGTCTTTTATGATTCCATATAAATTCTATTATTTTTTTTCTATAGATCTGTGAAGAATGTCTCTTGTAATTTTATAAGGATTGCATTAAATATATAGATTAATTTGGGTACAATTGCCATTTTGATTATATTAATTCTGCCAATCGAGGAATATAGAATTTTATTCCACTTTTTTGTGTCCTTTTTGATTTCCTTTTTAAAGTTTTGGTAGTTTTCCTTATAGAGGTTTTTGACTTACTTGGTTAGTTTTATTCCTATGTATCTTATACTTCTTGTGGCTGTGGTAAATGGGATTACTTTCTTCAATTCTGTCTCTGTTTGCTTGTTCTTTGGATATAGAAATGCTATTTATTTTTTGTAAGTTAATCTTGTATCCTGCCATTTTACTGTATGCATTTATTATTTTGAGAATTTTTTTTTTTGTAGGTACTATTGAGTCTTGTATGTATACAATCATGTCATCGGCAAACAGAGATAATTTCAGTTCTTCTTTCCCTATAATGCCTTTTATTTTCTTCTCTTATCTCATCACATTCGCTAGGACTTTCAGTACTATATTGAACAGGAGCGGAGAAAATGGGCAGCCTTATCTTGTACCCGTTTTTAGTGCAAAAGCTTTCAGCTTTTTCTCATTCAGTATAATGTTAGCTATAGGTTTTCATAGATGGTTTTTATTATTATGAGCAACTGTCCTTCTATGCCAATTTTGCTGATAGTCTTAATTATAAAGGAATGTTGTGTTTTGTCAAATGCTTTTCCCATATCAATTGAAATGATGTTTTTTTATCTTTCTGTTTATATAGTGTATTACATTTATGGTTCTGTGTATGTTGAACCACCCTTGCATCAGTGGAATAAAGCCTACTTGGTTGTGATGAACAAGCTTTATTTTATATCCTGTTGAATATGGTTAGCAAGTATCTTGTTGAGAATTTTTGGATCTATATTCATCAGAGATAGAGGTCTGTAGTTTTCCTTTATTACCGTATCCTTATCAGTTTTGGGAATGAGAGTAATGAAGGCTTCATAGAATGAATTTGGAAGGGTTCCTTCTTTTTGGATCTCTAGAAACAGTATGAGTAGAATGGGGGGCACCTTTATAAAGGTTTTATAAAATTTCTAAGTAATACATTTTTAGTTGTCTTTACCTTAAAGCTTTATTAAATTTGAGTGCTAGCTCATTGTATCAGATCATATTTTCAGTCTGCTTTCTGAATTTTAGAATTTATTGTAACTTCTACAATTCTTTCATGAATGCATAAAAATATGAAGGAGTTGCTCACTTCAGGGACCAGCATCAGGGCTGAGAAGCCTGAGTTACAGCCCCTTTCTTCCAATCTCACCTTGTAGGCCCAGAGCTAGAAATGACAGGGGAATTGCAGGCTTCTTAAGGAGACATCTCCATCTAAGATGACCTCCTCATTTCAGGGACCAGCGTCAGGGCTGAGCAGCCTGAGCCACAGCCCTTCTTTTCCAATTTCACTTCCCAGGACCAGAGCTAGAAAGCCTCCACCCACTGAGGGTCTAGACAGATCAAGGTACATAGTAGCCCAACATCTGAATATTGTGAGGCTCAGAGAAATTCTCACCCCCCACTTGCTGAACCAGATGAAAAAAGGGGAGAAACTTCTCTTCATTAATCTGAACTCAAAACTGCTTTTGTTGATAGCATGTTGCAAAACACAGTAGAAGAGAGAAATTGGCACAGAAGCATTTCACGGTAAAGGTAACACACAAGCTCATAGTTGCAGAAACCTCCAACAAATTAGCCAATATATGAATATTTCACCAAATGACTAAAAATTGGAGAAGAGTCTCAAGTATGAGAAAACCAAGTAATATAGCTCCAATAAAAATACACAGTAACTTGTCTCCAAGTATGGAAAAATCAGAGGAAATTACCGAAATGTCAGAAAAGAGAATTCAGAATATTTAGGGTGACACAACTCTATGACATGCAAGAGAAAAGAGATATTGAACTCCAGGAGATGAAGAAATGCTTTCATAAACTGAAAGAGGAAAAAGACAATATAAAAAAGAATCAAAAAGAACTTCTAAAATCATAAACTGAAAGAGGAAAAAGACAGTATAAAAGAATCAAAAAGAGCTTCTAGAGTTGAAGAGTATAATGCAAGAGATCAAAACCTCCCTTGAAAGTATTAAAAGCAGATTAGAACATGCAGAGGATCAAATTTCAGATTAGAAGACAAAACCTTAGACTTAGAAAAAAATCACTGAAAAGAATGAAAACCTAGCCTCCCAAAATGAGGATAATATAGAGCAAATACCAGATACCATTAAATGCCTGATTTTCTGAAAATTGGTATCCCAGAAGGTGAAGAATCTAATAAGGGCATTGAAAATCTATTCCATAAAATCTTGAAAGAAAATGTCCCAAATGTAGAGAAGCACTCAAACATCCAGACCCAAGAAATACAAAGGACCACAAATAGAATCAACCCAAGATGACTTTCTCCAAGACACATCATACCCAGATTGGTCAAATCACGGATAAAGACAAGATTCTAAAAATGGCAAGAGAGAGAGAGAGAATTGTTAAGTTACTTATAAAGTTTATCCCATTAGGCTAACATTGGACCTCTTAGCAGAAACAATGCAAGCAAGGAAAGAATGGGAAGATATATTCAGAGTGTTCAAAGAAAAACAATTTCAACCAAGATTACCCTTCAAATGGGAAGATAAAAACATTTTCAGATAAACACAGCCTGAAAGAATTTACCAACACCAGACCAGCTCTTAAGAAGTTCTGAAAGGAGTGCTTTCTAAAAAATCAGACAGAAATAAGAGAACAAAAAAACAATCAAGAAAATGACTAACATAATGGCAGGGGAAAGTCCAGAAACATTGATAATAATGTTGAATGCTAATGGATTAAATTCTCCAATCAAGAGACACAGACTGGCTAAGTCGATTAAAAAAATGAAAACTTTCTATTTGTTGCCTAAAAGAAATGTATCTCATGGGTAAAGACATACACAGACTAAAAGTGAAGGGCTGGAAAAAGATATTCCATGCAAATGGAAACAAAAAAAGGCTGGAGTCACAATTCTAATTTCAGACAAAATAGGTTTTAAGACAAAAACTGTAAGAAGAGACGAAGAAGGACATTATATAGTAGTAAAAGGGCTAATTATTCAAGAAGATATAGCACTTATTAATACCTATGCATCCAACTCAGGAGTACCCAAATACATGAAGGAAAGACTACTAGATCTAAAAGGAGAGATAGACTTCAACACAGTAATTGTCAGGGATTTCAACACACTATTATCTCCTTTGGATGGACCATCTAGACAAAAAAATAAGCAAAGCGATACAGGATCTAAACGATACCATAAATCAAATGGACTTGATAGACATATATATAGACCTTCCACCCCCAAACCATGAAATATACATTTTTCTCACCCCCGCATGGAACCTTTTCAAATATTGTTGATATGATAGGGCACACAACAAGCCTTCACAGATTCAAAAACATAGAAACTATATCCACCATCTTCTCTGATCATGATGGAATTAAAATTGATATTAATTTCAGAAAAAAACCTTCAAAAATACACAAATATATGGAAACTAAACAATCTAGTCCTGAATGACTTCACAACTACTGAAGAAATTAACACCAAAGTCAAAAGATTAATTGAAACCAATAACAATGAGTAAATGAGTTTCCATAGCCTGTGGGACACAGTACAAGCAGTCGTAAGAGGGAAGTTTATAGCAACTAGTGCACATAAGAAAAACATGAGAAGGTGGAAAATAGGCAACCCAACATCATGCCACAGGGGATTAGAAAAACAACAAAAGGAAAATGCATCAGGAGAAAATAAATAATAAAAATTTGAACAGAAATAAATGAAATAGAAAATAAACAAACTATAAAGAAAATAAAACCAAAAGCTGGTTCCTTGAAAAGATAAACAAAATAGACAAATCATATGCTAGACTAAGAAGAGAGAAAGAAACCAGATAAATTTGCAATGAAACAGGCAATATTACAGTAGACATAATGGAATACAAAACATCATTACAGAATACTATGAGTGACTACATGCCAACAAACAAGAAAACCTGGATGAGATCGACAAATTCCTGGACACATATATTCGACCAAGTTTGGATCAGGAAGACATAGAAAGCCTGAATAGATACTAACAAGCAGTGAGACTGAGTCAGTAATAAATAACCTTCCGACAAAGAAAAGTCCAGGTCCTGATGGTTTCACTTTTGAATTCTACAAAACTTAAAAAAAAATTTTTTTTGAGAGTTTTTTGCTATAGGGCATGTGTGCGCACCAGAAAGACAGAGAGAGACAGAGAGAAAGAAAGTGAGAAATCACCCTTCAGGGGAAGATGGCCACACCACAATCCCTTCTCCTTCATTCTCCTCTTGAGATCTTGGGCATGCCCACACACATACCCAATGTGAGTTTAAGCCACTGGATCTGGGACTCGAACCACCGTGGACTGCATGGGAGTCCAGCAATATAGTCATTAGGCTTATTGCTGGTCCCTCTGTAAAACTTTTAAAGAAGAGATAATCCCAAAAATGAATGATGAAAAGCTATTTGATGAAGATGATGTGGATAGTAATGTCTTTGTCTTGACTGATATGCATGGTAATCATGCTAAAAAAAGAAATGTAAAACACTGTAAAGATATATGTTATTAAATGTGATATAAAAATAAAAAATAAAAAGAAGAGTTAACCCCCATTCTACTCAAACTATTTCTAAAAATGCAAAAAGAAGGAAACTTCCCAAATTCATTATATGATGCCTGTATCACCCTTATTCCCCAAATAGACATGACAAAAAAGGAAAACTACAAACCAATATCTCTGATGAATAGAAATGCAAACAGTCTAAACAAGATACTAGCAAATCATATCCAATAACATATAAAAAGGATTATACATCATGACCAGGTTGACTTCATAAATGTAATACATCATATTAGCAGAAAGAAACATTAAAAACAATATGACCATATCAATTGATGCAGAAAAATAATTTTGTAAAATACAACATCCCTTCACGATTAAGACTCTCAGCAAAATTAGCATAGAAGGGACATTTCTCAATATAATAAAAGCCATCTATGAAAACTCCATGGTTAACATCATAGTAAGTGTGAAAAAGCTGAATGCTTTTTTACTAAAAATTGGTACAAGATTGTCCACTTTCTTCATTCCTTTTCAATATAGTGCTGGAAGTCCTAGCCAATGCAATCAGAAAAGAGAATAAAATGAAAGGCACTGAAATAGGGAAAGAAGAGCTGAAATAATTTCTATTTGCAAATGACATGATTGTATATATAGAAGAACCAAAAGTCCCCTTGCAACAAACAAACAAACAAACACAAAACCTCCTGGAATTGATAAATGAACACAGTGAAGTGTCAAGATACAAATAGCATTCCTGTGTACAAACAAGCAGACTGAGGTGGAACTGAAGAAAGTAATCTCATTTACCATAATAACAAAAAGTATAAGATACCTAGGAATAAATCTAACCAAAGAAGTCAAAGACTTATAAGGAAAACTATGAAAACTTAAAAAATGAAACAAAAAATGACACTAAAAGTGAAAGGACATCCCATGTTCCTGGATTGAAAGAATCAATATAATCAAAATGGCAATTCTACTCAAATTAACCTCCATGTTTAACAAAATCTCAATCAAATTACCACAGATATTTTATACAGAAACTTACAGAATTTGTCTGGAATCATAAAAGATCCCATATTGCCAAAGCAATCCTGTGCAAGAAGAGTGGATTAGGAGGCATGTCACTTGTGACTCCAAAATATATTACAAGGCTGCGATCATCAAAACAGCATGGCATTGGTACAAAAACAGATATGTAGACCAATGGAACAGAAATAGAAATCCCCGATATAAACCTCAAAACATACAGCAAACTGATTTTTGCTAAAAGACACCAGTCAATCCAGTGGGAAAAAGAAATCCTTTTCAGCAAATGGTGATGAAAAAATTGGGTATCCACTTGCAGAAAGATGAATCTAGACCCCTATCTCTCACCATTAACAAAAATCAACTCAAAGTGGATCAAATATCTAAACCTAAGATCTCAAACTATAAAACTGTTGGTGAAAAACACTGGGAAAACTCTAGGGGACCAGTGGTAAGTGTGATGGCTGTGTCGCGGGACTCCCACGTAGTCAACCGCAGTTCGAGTCCTGGACCCGGTGGCTTAAACTCACACCAGGCGCATGTGTGTGCATGCCCAGGATCCCGAGAAGAGAATGGAGGAGAAGGAATTGCTGCATGGCCATCCCCTCTGGGGGGTGATTTCTTGCTTGCTGTCTCTCTGTCTCTGTATGTCTGGCGAGCGCACATGCCCTATAGCAAAAACCACTCAAAAAAAAAAAAACCAAAAAAACAAAAAAACAAAAAAAAAACAAACAAACTGGGAAAACTCTATATCAGAGTAGCCAAAGACTTCTTAAATAAGAACCCCGCCCCCCCCCCCCAAAAAAAAAAAAAAGTACAGGCAGTAATCCCAAAAATAGACATGTGGGATAACATCAGATCAAGAAGTTTTCACACAGCAAAGACACGGTCACTAGGGTGAATTGACAATCCTTGAAATGGGAGAATATCTTTGTAAACTATGCCTCAGATAAGGGATGGATAACCAGAATACATAGGGAACTCAAGTAATTACCAGGAAAAAAAATCATCCCAATTAAAAGATAGGAAAATGAGCTGAACAAACAACTCTCTAAGGAAGACACATGGATAGCTAAAAGGCATATGAAAAAATGCTCAACATCCCTCATCATAAGGGAGATGCAAATCAAAAACCACACTGAGATACTACCTAACCCAAGTCAGAATGGTTAAGATTAAAAAAACAACAAATGGTAAGTGCTGTCGAGGCTGTGGTGAAAAGGGAACTCTCCTACACTGTTGGTGGGAATGAAAATTAGCATAGCCACAGTGGAAATGAGTGTAGAGGCCCCTCAAAGATCTACAAATAGAACTACAATATGGTCTAGCAATTCAACTCCTGAGTATCTATTTACTCAAAGGATAGGAAAATTCTCAGAAAAGTACTTGCACATTATGTTTATTGTGGCATTATTCACAATTACTAAGACATAGAACCAACCCAAATGTCCATGAACAGGTGAATGGATTGAAAAAGTGTGAACATATACACTATGGGATACTACTCTGCCATAAAAAACAAGACCCTGGCATTTGATAGAAAGTGGATGGATATAAAAGATTTATTGCTGAGTGAAGCACACCAGGCTATAAAAGAAAGACATTGTATGTCTCCACTTAATACATACTTACTGTCAGCATTCTATGGAGGAAACAAAGATTAGAGGATTTAGAAGCATGAAAATGGGTATAGACGCAGAAGACAGTGTGGGAAGAGGGTTGGAGATAGGGGAGAGTGAGAGGAAAGGAATCAAGAAGAAAAATAGCGGGGAAAAACATTTAAGGAACACAGAAATGGAGGATTATCTGTTGATGATAGCATGTTATCTCTTCAACTAGAGTGGTGTGAAGTGTATTCATGTTGGGTAAATTCATTTTACAAGCTGTAGTGATGTACGGTGATTTAATGTATAAAATAACTTAAAATAACAAAAAAAAAAAAGAAAGAAGAGTACTGAAAAGCAAGAGTAAAGCTGTTTTCTGAAAAGACCTTTATCTTGGAAATTCATACACCCTTTGTTGATGGGGTGGGTACTTATTCAACATCAATTACGTACTTCTTTTAACTTTTTCTTTTATTCCTTTAAAGTGTCATTTAATTTTTTCTATTCTTTTTAAATGGCATCAAAGGACAAAAACAGTATCAGAGCTCTTGATTTCAGATGGTTTTTCTATATTATGCACAAGAATTGCAAGTTCATTTACTTAATATTTGAGATGTTTTCAGTATCTTTTACATACTATATATATTACATATATATTATATATAACATATATATTACATATATATCACATATTGTATATATGTAATTAAGCATGTCTGTATATCTCACAAACATTTGTCACATCTCTGAAGCTGAAAAATAACAGAGGCCTGTTCACTTGCTTGTTGAATCATATTTAAATAGAAATCGTGGTTTAAATTAGAAGCACTTCTTTCCTATCCCTTTTAAGGCTTGTCTCACATCTTGGTTTCTCAGGCTGTAGATCAAAGGGTTTAACATGGGGATGATAACACCATAAAACACAGAAGCCACTTTTTCCTGCTCTTGAGACTCACTGGTACGATGGTGCAGGTACATGTAGAAGAGAGTCCCATAGAAGATGGTGACAGCTGTCAGGTGGGAGCCACAGGTGGAGAAGGCTTTTTTCCTTCCTGCAGCAGAAGACATCTTCAGGATGGCAGACAGGATTTTTATGTAGGAAAAGATGACGACCGACACAGTGAATGTCAAGTTAAACGTCACAAATACTGATAGTATCATGATATTAAAGACAATATCGGAGCAGGAAAGGGCGAGAATTGGGGGCTCATCACAGAAAAAATGGTTAATTGCATTGGATTTGCAAAAGTTCAATGAGAAAGTAAAACTTACATTTACAGAAGCATTTAGGAATCCCATGACATATGAACCAACTAACAGCTGAATGCAGAGTCTCCGGGACATGATGATTGGGTAGCGAAGTGGGTTACAGATGGCCACGTAACGGTCCACTGCCATAGCAGCCAGGAGGAAGCAGTCAATTGTTACAAAAGTCCCATAGACTAACAGTTGCAGCACACAGCCTGTGAATGAGATGGATTTATCTGAAACTATAAAGTTTTGCAACATCTTGGGAGTGATGGCAGAAGTGTAACAGAGATCGACAAATGCCAGGTTTTGGAGAAAAAAGTACATAGGGGTGTGAAGGCCAGGATCAATCTTGATGAGTAGAATCATCCCTATGTTCCCCACTAGGGTGACCACATAGATGACTAGAAATATTATGAAGAGGATGTGCCAAAACTTCTCTTGACCAGCAAGTCCCAGGAAAATGAATTTAGTCACTTTGGTGTCATTATTTTGTTCCATGGCTAGAAAAGTTCAATTATCAGCTAAGAGCAGCAAAGAAAGAAGAGCAGATAAAGTTAAGGCTAGGGTGATTCTTAACTCTTTCTGGATTTAGATATGGTATAATATTTGGTTTTGTAGTGGAATCAGTAACAAGGCTTCATGCTATAATTGACTTGAATTTTACATGTTTAACCTTGATACTAAACTTAGCTAATTTCATATAAAGTGGGAGAAATTCCCATAGAGCTATGTTCATACCAATTAGCATTTTATAAATATATCAGTTAGGAACATATAAAACATACTTTTATTTAATAAATGAATGTATATACTTTTATATAATTTAAATGTAATTATATTTTAAATAACTCCATTTGATTATACAGATTAGGTATTCAGGAAAAAATGACAGGCATAGTAAAATAGCAAACCACAAACCATTGATAATTAGACTATAATAAAATTATAAATACCAGTATCATAAGGATACTGGATAGTGACTGGAAATTTACTAAGACAAATAAATGTCAAAGGGTTAAAACTCAGTCTTTTAAAATAATTTCTATATATTGAACCAAGGAAAACATCTATAAAAGATGGACACTGGATAATTACAGAAGGGAAAATTAAGATATCTTATAGAAATATGAAAAGATACACAAGTTCCCTAGTGATCAGTCAATTGTTTATTACTATTTCATTGACCTACAATTTTAAACTCATCAATCTAAAATGCTGTTTTGGTGAGTATATGGAGACACTTACTTCACATATATCTACTTGGAAGGTTAATTAACATAGGCATGTTGAAAACAAATTTGGAAATACAGCAAAATTAAATATATGCTTCTTTATGGTTCAGAATTTCCAGTATAGGTACATATTACATTTCTGACCACTTTAACAAGGATGCATGTGTGTACACACACATATATATGTGCCCTGGTATTACATGTATGAATCTGTATGTATTGTGAGATTTATATACTAAATTTCAGTTACTTAGGAAGAAGAAATTTTCAAGATTTATTGTAGTGTTGTGACTATAGTTAACAAATATTTTTCAAAATTGTTAAAAATGTAGATTTGAAAGTTTCTCTCCACAAAAAATGTAAAGCAGGTGAAAAGATGGATGTATTAATCAGGTTGACTGAATCATTGTAGGATATATACATACACGCACACACCACCATTGCCCCCTTACAAATACAATTACTATTTTCAATTAAAATAAATTATAAAATAGAGCTGTAAAAATGTCCTCTCAGTAAAGTTGCTGTAAAATAGATGAAAGGTAGCTCTTTTAATGAGGCTTCCACCCAATGTGTAAGCTAGGAAAATGGATAAAAGGAGTAAGTTGGAACAGGTCAATGGTCCACTTAAACCAGAATATTGATCGGGTAATGGCATTTACCATATCAACTTAATCCTTCTGAATTCAAATAAAATGTATGCTATTTTGGGGGACATTTTCAAGAGTTAAGAAAACCAGTACACGTCACACACACACACACACACACACACACACACACACAAAATCTGTTATGGAGGTTTTGCTCAGTTTGAGCTTTGTTTCTCCTATGTGGAGGGGGTATGCTAGTCAAACAAGTGCTGTGAATAAGATGGTCAATTACCTGAGTGTTTTCGACACACTTAACCTATACTTAGTCCAGTATGCCTGAACCTTCATTGTGCTGTGGGAGGGAACTGGGCAAACTGTGGTTTGAATTCTGGTTCTACCACCTCAGGGAAGGGACATACCACCCTTTGAACTCAGTTCCTTCTTCAGAAAAAATGGAAAACAGTAATACTTAGAGGTAGAGATGGCCATTGTAAAACTGTGTCTAATAGCAAAAGTTTGGAAATAGGATTAAATAAATCATAGTAGGTTCATTTTATAGATTAATATTCAATCCAGAAAATATGAGATAACATATACTCTTTTTTTTTCTTAAAGGTTTTTGTCATAGGGTACATATGCTTTTCAGAGAGAGAGAGACAGAGATAGTGACAGGGAAAGTGAGAAATCACCCCTCAGGGAGGTGGCCATGCCACAATCTCTTCTTCTCCATTCTCTTCCTAAGATCTTGGGCAGTCACACACATGCGCTGGCATGAGTATGAAGTCACCAGGTTCAGATTCGAACTGCTGTTGGCCATGTAAGAGTTTAGTGATGTAACCACTACTCCATCTGCTGACCCTGGTAACATATACTCTTATGGAAAAGAGCCCACGACATCTTAAAATGGAAAAGCAAGCTGTAAAATGACATGTAGAGAAGTAACATTTATAAAAATAAAAAGATTTTTCACTTTCACCCTCTCATTTTCTTTTTTTATTTATGGAAAAGCTCAGAAAGACACATGCCAACCTTTTGATAATTATGCTTAGACAAGGAATGGGGAGAGAGAAAAATCATTAAACGTGTAAGTCTCTTTATCTTTCATTTTTAAAGTAGCCTTACTTGTTTAAAAAAGATCACAAGAAAGAATTAAAGCCTGTTTTGTAGTGATGTCAAGGTCAAATGAGCTAATTTATATAAACCCAGGGACACATATGAAATGGAAACTCAATAGCTGATCATCATAATATACAAACAATGCATTAGGGCCCATAATACTCATTTATTCGTTCACTTGTTCATCCATTGCAGTTTGTTTTCTCACCTCATTTCTATAAAGTCACTGGAGATGAAAGGATACCTCCTGGTGTTGGAGTGAAGCATGCTGGAACTTTGGCTCTCACTCTTGATCCATAATTTCTAGCACGCTTAGTGTACTTGGCTGATCCTGAAAAATGGGACTTGCTTTGCTTTACTTACATGAGAAATGCCCTCAGATTCTCTTTCTACAACTGGTACAGGTTGATTGCCCAACAAGGTTTCTTTCTGTGTTTCCTTCCCATCAGGGAGTTTTTAGTTGGGGCTTAAGGGATCAAACCAACTCCCTGAACAATGTGAAGCTCCAGGGGCTGAGATGAAATTGGGAAAAACAATATTTCCTTAGTTATTTTCTGTTGAAAGAACGTTTAGTTTTCTAAAGTGAATATATTTTCTTTTCTTTCTTTTTTCTCGTGTTTATTGAACTATGATTGCAAATAAAAGCTATATACAGTAAGTTATACAGTGTGATGTTTTAACATATGAATACATTGAGAAATGATTACCCCATCAAGCTAATTACATATCTTCCACCTTACATAGTTGTCTTTTAAGATTTATTTATTTTTGTTGTGAGAACACGTTAGCAAATTTCATTATTATTAATTATAGTCATCACACTCTACATTAAATTATCAGAACTTAATAATCTTGCAACTATAGTTTGCCCCCTTTCAGCAATATCTCCCCTTACCCCCAACTTCTACCCACTAACAGGATCATTCTATTCTGTATTAGTTTAACGTTTTTTTTTTTTTTTTTTTTCTTGAAAGGTTACATATATAACTCCGATCATGCAATGTTTGTCTTTCTGTGTCTGGCTTGCCTCAGTTATCATAATGCTTTCTAGCATCATTCATGTTATCACAAATGGCAGGATTTCCTTCTTTTGGAAAGCTAAATAATATTTCATTATATATATGTGTGTGTGTGTGTGTGTGTGTGTGTGTGTATGTGTGTGTGTGTACATAGACTTTAAAACTGTATTATAGATCACATTATTTATTTATTTTTAACTTATTTTTTTTCAAGAAAGAAAAAGATGTAACCTTCTTTGTTTTATATAATACTTAAATGCTAAAAATGTCAAAACATGATGACTAGGTTTTTCTATACCTTATATTTACACAATGACTCTGATTTTACCTTTCCAAGAGTGATTGCTCAGGAAGGAGAAAAAGCAACTTGTCGTAGTCTCCAGGGCCCATACTGACTTCTGAGACCAGCTGTCTCTAACAGAGCAAAGATCCAAAAATCAGGTGTCCTCTTCCCACCTCCATCCCCCACTTCTTCATGTTTTAACTTGAAGTATTTCTGAATAGCAGGTAGGACAATAGTTTGGATATAAAAAATTAGATGACCATCCCCATTCAGGATTGTGTTTCATTCCAGGAGACTGGGCAATAGACGAGATTAAGAATTACCCCTTATCTCTAGGACTTCTGTGGTGAAGTTAAAGATCCACATTAATGTGAACTCTGAGCAAAGGCATAGCTAGTGTGAACTCCTCTGTAAAACGAGGGAACTTGGTCAGGCCTTCTGCTGTGTCTCATTCAGACTGGCAAGCTGGTTTTAAAGTTCAGATCTTCCACAGTATAAAGATTTGCTCTCTTTGCAATGGTGGATGCAGAAAGGAAGGTCCATCAGACTGTGAGACCAGCCTTCTGATGCAAAAACAACTATGATGGGATTAAAGCAGATTAATAAACTGCATATATATGTATGTGTGTGTGTGTGTGTGTGTGTGTGTGTGTGTGTATATATATATATATATATATATATATATATATATATATATATATTTCTTTTACCTACTTACAGGATACATATTGAATAGTTTGGGATTTATGCAGGCTGTAAAACTATGGCCAACACAGTCTTAAACATACAAACCAAAGACTTTCCAGGGGGATATAAAATTTGAAAGAAAGTCCAGTAAATTACTTCCTAAACCTTGAGACAGTAATCTACATCCATGATACCTCTCCATGATGCATATATATTTTTTTTTTTTTTTTTTGGAGAGGTTTTTCGCTATAGGGCGCGTGCGCTCGCCAGACAGACAGAGACAGACACAGAGACAGAAAGCAAGAAATCACCCCCCAGGGGGGACGGTCACGCCGTAATCCCTTCTCCTCCATTCTCCTCTCGGGATCTTGGGCACGCATGCACAAGCGCCCGGCGTGAGTTTTAAGCCACCGGGTCCAGGACGTGAACTGCGGTCGACTACGTGGGAGTCCAGCGACATAGCCATTACGCTAACTGCTGGTTCCCCATGATGCATATTTTTTTAGATTATCTGCACAAGGTCATTTCTTGTCTAACAGAGGCTCTGGAACATTTTTATTTTTTTAAAGAATTCAAAGATTTGAAACCCTAATGTTACAGACAAGGTCTCAGTTTCAAAAAATATGAAACACTCTGTTTCTTCTACTTCTAATAGCTCATCAAGAGATAGCAGTTCTGGGGGCTGGCAAGTGGCATGGTGGTTAAAGGTGCTGGACTCCTCACATGGCCAACCATGGTTCAAGTCTCATACCTGGTGGTTTCCTTTCTCACTTTCTCTCTCTCGTTAAGTTGGAAAATAATAACAATAAATAAAGTTAAAATAAAATCATTCTCTTTTTTAAAAAGAGAGAGACCAGTACTAAATTGTGCTCCTGCAGCATTTCCAGATAGTGGGACACTGATCACTCAGTTCTTGCTGAATGCCCCACAGGAGCGATGAGCTTCATGTCTTAAACTTCCAGCATTCCACCTAAGTTTGGGATTGAGGTGATTTGTAATTTGATACCAGGATGATTATCTGGTTCTGTCTTGATTATCTGGGAACTGCTACAGCCTGATCCCTCTGTTTTAGAGAAAAAACAACGCTTTTCAGATTCCATTTTCATGGCTAGCTCTTCTACTGATGTTATATTAGTTTCAGCAACTAAGTGGTCAGAGGTAATTTCTTCCTCGTTCCTGTCTGAATCTTGCAAAATATTGAGAACAACTTCTTGCAACTCATTATTGGTGTTGCTCCATTATCAATGGCTTCTTCATATAGTCCAATAACATCAAAGTTGCCTTTGCTTGTCAACAACTTGGCTTTGTAGATCAAGAATGTAGCAAATTTTTCAGCCTCAGGAATGCTGGACAACATGGTAAATATTTCATTAGAAAGTATATCCCCTTTGGGAACCAGCAGTTAGAGTAATGGCTATGTCACTGGACTCCCACGTAGTCGACTGCGGTTCGTGTCCCGGACCCGGTGGCTTAAAACTCACGCCGGGCGCGTGTGCGTGCGTGCCCAAGATCCCGAGAGGAGAATGGAGGAGAAGAGATTGCGGCATGACCATCCCCCCTGGGGGGTGATTTCTCGCTTTCTATCTTTCTGTCTCTCTCTGTCTGTCTGGCGAGTGCACGCGCCCTATAGCGAAAACCTCTCCAAAAAAAAAAAAAGAAAGTATACCCCGTTAAATAAGCTGCAGACATTTGATCAGTGTTGTTATTTATTTATTTATTTATTTATTTATTTATTTATTTATTTATTTATTTTTGAGAGATTTTTGCTATAGGGCATGTGTGCTTGCTGGAGAGACAGAGACTGAAAGCGAGAAATCATCTCGCCCAAGGGGAATAGCCATGCTGCAATCCCTTCTCCACTCTCCTCTCAGAATCCTGGGCACACATGCACACACACCCTGTATGAGTTTGGAGCCACTGAGCCTGGGACTCAAACTGCAGTGGACTACACGGGAGTCCGGTGATGTAACCACTACACCATCTGCTGGTCCCGAGTGGTGTTAATTTTACTGGACAATTTAAACCGGTTTTTCTTTTCTTCCTCTTCTTTAACAATGCTCTTCCATAATAAAATATTGATTTTTCTTTTTTTAAATTTTAAGTTACATAGGAAACCATTTATAAATTTTTCCTCTAGATTTCTGTCGTTCTTCTAGTTTCCTTCAATCTTCTGTTGGCTTCTTTCTCATATCTGGATTAGTTTGGGTCTCATTTAGGACTCTTTTCCTGTTTATGGTTGTGTGACAAGCTTGGTTTGTCATATTTGGAGCTTTGTTATCATATTCACTCTGAAGGAAATTGGATTATATCCTAAATTGGAACGTTTTATTTTCTGTTCATTAACAAGGTATGACTGCGACTTAGTCTCTTTTGGTCCTTCATATTCACTTCTAATCTTTATATCCTTTCTTTGATGTTTGAGTCTACTAAAGGTCTGAGAAAGGTGAGAGAGAACTGTCTTTAGGGGTTTTTCTCCTGGTCTTGTAAGACCTGCTCCTTTACACAGCTGCTGTGACTTTACTGGAAGAGTCTTGATTTGTTTCTCCAACAAGGTGCTTATTAACTCTGTCTTTCAGAACAGCACTACTCACTGAACTTTTGCCTGTGGCTTGTTTAGAAGCCAAACTGCCTTTGATTGGATTAGAAGAGTTATTCTTTGGCTTAGTTATGACATAATTCAGAATCTGGCTTCCTCTCAGGTTTTGATAAGGTTTGTGGCAAGCTCTCTTTGTTCACCTCTTTTAAAAAGCTATCCACAGAATGGTTTTCAACTTGGGTACTGTGCACAGAGTCTACACATTTAGCATTTTCTTGATCTGTTACTTGCTGCTTTATATAAAGTGTTCAATTCCTGCATATTGAGTCACCCTCTGGGTTTTCTCTCTAACTTTGTCTCTCTCCAGCCAGTGATCGTGTTCTCTGGAAGATTAAAAAAAATAAAGAACAATAAAAATAATAGAATAAAAATACAACGTAGCAACTGTTTACATAGCGTTTACATTCTATAAAGTATTACAAGTAGTGTAGAGATAATTTAAGGTATATGAGAGGATATGCAAATACTATGCCATTTTATAGAAGTGACATGAATATTTGAGGATTTTGGCTTCTGTGGTGTGGAAGGAAGTAAGATACTGGAACCAATCCCTCCCAGATACTGAAAACCAATTTCCTGTACCTGACTCCTCTTTTTATAATGCAAACTGGAACCACGTATCTTTCTACCTCCTTTGTTTCTCATCTGTTGGATGGATATTGATATTCAGGATAAATTTTCAAGTTATATATTAGGAGTCCCAGATATAATACAGAACATCAAATTAAATTTGAAACTCAGATAAACAGCAGATAATATATTGTATAAACATGATCTAAATATTGCATAGAAAATTTTTAAAAAGAGTTACTTCTTTAATTTTATTTATTATTATTCTTTTTAATTTGCTATCGGGCATGTGCGCTCACAGAGAGCTAGAGAGAGAGAGAAAGAAAGAGAGGGCGAGAAGCAAGCCACCAGGTCTGAGACTTGAACCGTGGTCACCCATGTGGGAGTCCAGTGCCTTAACCATTACGTCACCTGCTGGTCTCTGCATGGGATATTTTTATATTAGGTTGTCAGAAAAGTCATGACATATTTTTCATGTGTCATGACCTTTCCAACAACTCAATAAAACTACTCACTGCTATCGGAAACTCAAATTTAACTAGGCATTCTACATTTTATTTGTTAAGTCTGGTAACCCTAAATGTGTTGCTTAAGGAGGTCTTTTTCAGGTTGGGTTTCTGAATGAATGACTATAGAAAGCAGAGCCCTATACTAGCAACATCCTTTGCTATTAATTTAATGTGTTTGAGAACTTCTATTGTTATAAGTCACTGAGACTTAGGGGATTTTTTTTTTTTTTCAAGCAGTCTTTTTTAAACAACTGTTATTGCAATCATATAAAGCATTATATTATAAAGCATTCTCCTCTTAGTATCCTGGGCACGCACGTGGCCTGGTGTAAGCCAGGTCCAGACCAGAGTCGACTACGTGGGAATCCAGCAACGTAACCATTACACCATTTGCTGATCCCCACAAAGAAGATTTTTAAAAAGTGTGCAGAAATGAAGATGTAACCACAGTACAAGTGTCAATCTAGCAAATGGATTGATGAGTGCTTACAGATTTATGAGACCCAAGAAATTCAAATCCTGACTTAGCAATAGGGAAAGCTTAGAATCAACTGGATTCACACTGCAAAATCCCCAAAAGTCTCAAGAATTGGCATTAATGTAAAATTTGGCTCCCCTAAGCACTAGATTATGGGACCAGCCCTCCAAATCTTCTTTAACATAATACTAAGAAACTAAATTTTTCTGTATAAAAAATATTATTTTTTAGTTTCCTGTATATATTTCTTCTATGAGCCAGGTTGAGTATTTTTTCAAATATGTAAGAGCCAATAATGTTTCTTTTTCTGTGAATTATCTGTTTATATTTCTTTCAATAAGTCTATTTATTTTTATATTTATATTTTAAGTCAAGAACCCTTTCTTATAGGAGTTGTAAGTATTTATCTCTCAAATTAATTATTTTACTTTCTTATTGTGTATTTTGCTATGTAGAAAATATTTTGCAGCAAATTTATTTTGTGTTTTGAGTCTTTCTTTACTCCTAGGGTTTTTTTTAAAAATTAATTAATTAACATTCAACCATTGTGTATCATTACAGAATATCAAATGACTTTTCTCATCCTCAATACACTGTATATTGGTTCAGTCAAAGATATTACCATACATATTGTCATGAACTTCAGAGATTTTAAAATATTCCTCATTTTTTCTTTTATTGCCTTCTAAGGTTTAATTTTTAAATTAAAATTATTGAGCCATTTAAAATTTTTAATTTATTTTAATGTTGTGTTGAGATTAATTTCTAGTTTTATTTTCCCACTAAATATCCAGTTACTATTCCAATACTATTGAGGTGTCAGAAAAGTCATGACCTATTTTGTCTTGTTTTTCTATGCAATAATGCGTCATGACTTTTCTGACAACCTGATATTTATTGCATGACCCACCTATGCCCTATGACTAAAATCACACTATTAACACTTGACAATTCTACTTTTTAAAAATAGACTATACACAATATTTTTAGTATATTTTTGGAGCTGTGTCTAATTCCAGGATGTTTTTACCACCTCCAAATCAAATCCTATAGCCATTGGCAGCAATATTTTCATTCCTACTTCACCTCAGACTCTAAAAACAACTAATCCACTTCATGTCTGTATAGATTTGCCTTTTGTGGAAATTTTAAATAAATGCAATCATAAAATATATGGTCTTTATGTCTGCTTTCTTTCACTTGGTATATTTTCAGGGACATTGCGGCATGTATCAGTTCTTCATTCCATTTCATTGATTAGCTATACTACATTTTGTTTTTTCTACATTCACCAGTTGATGTATTAGGTTGTTGGAAAAGTCATGCTGCACTTTTGCATAGAAAACATAGAACGATATGTCATGACTTTCCTGATGACCTAATATATTGGTCTGTTTTAACTTTGGGCTGTTATTAATCATGTTGTTAGGAACATTGTCATACACATTTACAACTATTTCAGTTCTATACCTAGGAGTAGAACAGTTAGATCACACATAAACTTATGTTTTATATTTTGAGGAGGTACTACTTATTTTGCAAAGTGGCTGTATCATTATTTAACATTACCATTAGCAAAATATGAAGGTTCTTATTTCTGCATACTTAATACTCAATACTTAATATTACCTTCTTTTTTTTTTCTTTTAGAGAGATTTTTGCTAAAGGGCATGTGTAGTTGCCAGAGAGACAGAGACAGAAAACAAGAAATCACCCTATGGGAGAGGGTGACTTCACCACAATTCCTTCTCTTCCATTCTCCTCTTGGGATCTTCATCATGCATGCACACGTGCCTGGCATGAGGTTTATGCCGCTAAGTCTGGGACTCCAACTGTGGTTGACTGTGTGGGATTGCAGCAATGTAACCATTATGCCATCTGCTAGTTCTTTTTTCCTTTTCTTTAATTTCTCTCTCTCTCTCTCTTTTTTAATTATGCCATCCTCATAGGTGTGCAGTGGATCTCATTGTAGATTTATTTGTATTTGTCTAAAGACTAATGATGCCAGATATTTTTTCATGTGCTTATCTGTCATTTGTATAGCTTCTTTGGAAAAATGTGTATTTAGATTCTTTGTCCAAAATCTCTCTTTTAAAGAGAGATTTTAGCTCTATGGCATGTGTGCTTGCCAGAGAGACAGACAGAAAGTGAGAAATCACCCCCTGGAAAGATGGCCACTCTGCAATTCCATCTCTTCCACTCTTCTCTAGGAATTTGGGCAAACTTGTCTACGTGCCCAGCATGAGTTTTAAGCCGATGGGTTTGGAATTTGAACTGTGGTTGACTATTTGGTAGTCCAGGGATGTAACCATTACTCCATCTGCTGGTCCCTCTTTGTCCATTTAAAAAATTGAGTTAGTTGTCTTTTTATTGTTGAATTGTTTGTGTTCTTTGTACACTCTGGGTGCAGAACCCTTATCAAATATATGACTTGCAAATATCTTCACTCATTCTGAGGATGGAATTTTCATTTTATTGATAGTTGCAATAAAGTGTTAGTAAAAACAAAATTTTTAATTTTTGATAAAATCTAATCTATATTTTTGTCTGCTTGTGCTTTTGATATTATAGCAAAGAAAATATTGCCAAATCTGAGGTTTTCTATGAAGATTAATTTCGATGTTTTGTCTAAAGGTTTTATAGTTTTAGTTTTTACATGTAGATCTTTACATGCTAATCAAGTTATTTGAGTTAATTTTTATATGGTATGAAATAAAGATCTACCTTCAGTCTTTTCATGATATCTACTTGTCCCAGCAGCATTTGTTGAAGAAAGCATTCTTTCCTCATTGAGTGGCCTTGACACACTTATTGAAAACTAGTTGATCATAAATTTTAACATTCATTTCTGGGTTGGAATCTACTCCATTGATTTAAATGCTTTTCTGGATACTAGTACCATACCATTTTAATTACTGTTGCCTTATAGTAAGTTTTTTTTTTTTTTTTTTTTGGAGAGGTTTTTGCTATAGGGTGCGTGCGCTAGCCAGAAAGACAGAGAGAGAGAGAGAGAGAGAGAGAGAGAGAGAGAGAGATAGAAAGCAAGAAATCACACCCCTCTGGGGGGTGGCCATGCTGCAATCCCTCTTCTCCATTCTCCTCTCGGGATCCTGGGCACATATGTACACGGTGTGAGTTTAAGCTACCAGGTCTGGGACTCAAACTGCGGTTGGCTACATGAGAGTTCAGTGACATAGCCATTACGCTAACTGCTGGTCCCCCTTATAGCAAGTTTTGAAATCAGGACATGTGAACTCTTCAAGTTTGTTATTCCTTTTCGAGATTGTTTTGACTATCTAGATACCTCACAATTCCATATAAATTTTAGAATCAGCTTTTCTATTTGTGAAAGAAAAGTTTGCTGGAATTTTTATAAAGATTGCATTTGATTGGTAGACTGTTTTAAGTGGTAATGCTGTCTTCACAGTTTTAAGTTTTTCAGTCCATAAATATAAGATGCCTTTATATTTATTTAGTTATTCAGTTTCTTTTGGCAAGAATTTTTTAGTTTTCTAGACTTGATGTACAACTATTATGTTTTCTTGGTTAAAAGCAGTTTACCTTTTAATGCTTTTTTTAAAAGAGATTTTTGACAGAGAGAGAGAGACAGAGAGACAGAAATTGAGAAATCACTCCCTGGGGGGGTGGCCATGCCACAATCTCTTCTTCTTCATTCTCCTCCAGGGATCTTGGGCATGCACACACACACATGCCTAGCATGAGTTTCAAACCACTGGGTCCAGGACTTGAACCATGGTTGACGATATGGGAGTCCAGCGATGTAACCATTATGCCAACTGCTAGTCCCTACTTTTTAATGTGTTTGTAAATGGAATTATTTTCTCAATTTCCTTTGGGATTGTTTATTGGTTTGACTACTATCGACTCATAGACAGGCAGAGTCTTCATGGAAGTGTTTGACAGTAAGCTGCACATATTTAATTTGACTAAGGGATACTCTCTCTAACTTTCTCCCTCTCTCTTTCTTGCTCTTTCTGTGGTAATTGCATGTATCTTCTGTCAAATTTTTTTTTAGAACTCTGCTATAAGGTGCAATGCACTCACCAGAGAGCAATACAGAGAGAGAGAGAGAGAGAGAGAGAGAGAGAGAGAGAGAGAGAGAGAACCTTGGGTATGCACACACACATGCTCAGTGTGATTTTCAAGCCGCCTGGTCTGGGACTCAAATTGTGGTTGATAATATGGGAGTCCAGTGCTTTAACATACAAGCCACCTACTAATCCCCGTAAACAGACTTTTAAAAGTGATTCATGTAAGAGCTCAGAAGGAATAAAGGAGAGTCACAGAGAAAACTTCATCTCCTTAAAGAATACTTAGGTAACCAAGAAAACAGAAGAAGAATTCTGAAGGCAATTCAGAGATTCTGAGGACTGCTACATTAAAAAATATTGCCAGAGAGTGAATGGGTTCACCAGAGATAGAGAGACAGAAAGAAAGAGAAAGAGAGGGAGAATGCATTCCCCACTCCCTAGAGGGGTGTGTTCATGCTATAATCTCTTCTCCTTCATTTCTCCATCTTTTCAGGATTTGGGGCACATGTACATATGTGCCTGACATTTTTCTCAAGCTACCAGGTATGAGACTTGATTTACTGTTGTCAGGCATGTAGGATCTGGCTCCCTTAACAGGTGAGATCACAGGAGAGAACAATATTATGGTTGAGAAGGAAAGGGAAGTTAGTGTAATGAAATGTGAGGCATGTCAAAATATATTAGGCCAGGTACATGGAATGTATTATGTTTAATAATGACAACCTTCAAAATGCTTATAGTACAATGATGTTTATGGTTTATTATAAGTCAGACTTGCTGTCTCCACATTTTTTTCAGATAAAATGTGTAGGCCTTGGATGACTATGAGGTCATCCTGCTCCTGTTATTGTAAAATGAGGTCAATCAGTACTATACGAGAACCCTGTGATAGTCTTTTGATCAGTGTAAAATTTTGAGGGACAATGATGCAATTTCCAACCCAATTAATGATTTTTTTTTTTTTCCTTAAGGTGTGTGCACTTGCTGGAGAGAGATAGAGAGAGGAAAAGTGATAAATCACCCTCTAGGGGATGGCCACACTGCAATCCCTTCTCTTCCATTTTCCTTGTGGGAGTTTGGGCATACATGCATATGTGCCTAGCATGATTTTCAACGGAGTCTGTGACTCAAACTATGGTCGACCATGTGGGAACTCAGCAGCTTAACCACTATGTCTCCTGTAGGCCCTCATAATTTTTTCTTTAAAAATAATCCAGGGGGACCAGCAGTTAGCATAATGGCTATGTCATTGAACTCCCATGTAGTCGACCGCGGTTTGAGTCCTGGACTTGGTGGCTTAAACTCACGCCGGGCGCGTGTACGTGCATGCCCAAGATCCGGAAAGGAGAATGGAGGAGAAGGGATCGCGGTGTGGCCATTCCCCCTGGGGTGGGGGGTGATTTCTCGCTTTCTTTCTCTCTGTCTCTCTGGTGAGCGCATGCTCCCTATAGCAAAAACCTCTCAAAAAAAAAAAAAAAAAAAAAAAAAAAAAAAAGTCCAGAAATATTTTCTTTGAAAATAAGACCTCCATAGGCAATTTAGGGCAGTGTGGATTGTGACATTTGAACTGTAGTTCTCAGTTTTAGTCAATATGAACTCTTTCGCTTTTTATCCTTTGTTTTCATGTTTTGCTTGGATTAATATGTGCAGTTCCCAGATGAGCTGCAGGTGTAATGTTGTCACCCTGTGGGTCTGGAAGGTGGAACTGGCAGCCCAGTGTGACTGGAAGTCAGTATGTAGAGCCAAAGGAGGTAACTCTTGAGCCTTAGAATCGCAGGCCTTTCACCTTGGTAGACTTTAGATTTGCCTGAAACCCTTGACCTCTTTCTTATTTCCTATTTGCCTGAATAACTTTTCACACAATATCATAGTTCTTTAGGAAAGGATAAGAGGAGAGTGGATAGTGGATAGACAATTTCTATAGTTTTGAATGTATCCACACAAAGTTCATGTTTTGGAATTTGGTGTTATTCTGAAAGCTTAAAGAGGAAACGTAAGCCAATTAAGGTGTCGGATGTGGGGCCTTTGAGAAGTGATCAGGCATCAGGATGGGAATCCCTATGACTAAATACTGGTGGGTTTTTAAGGAAAAGTAATGAGACTGACAGACACAAATGAATACAGACAGACATCGTGGTCTGCTCTGTTTTGCCATGGGGTCCACCAGGAAGAAGACCTTCACCAGGGGTGACTTCTAGACCATGGGCCTTCAATCTATGAGCTGAATAAGACCTCCATTCTCTTATATTATCCAGATGGAGGTATTTTCTGTTTTTACAAAGAGAGCCAGCTAGAACCACAACCAGCTGTAGTTTACAACAGCTAGAGAATGCACATTTTGTGAGGTAAATAAACTCTTTGTCTTTTAGCTCATATAAAAATTCTCTTCTCCAAGTTATTCTTGTTTAAATTGTTTTAGTTATGATGCCATTCTTCTACCCTAGTTTCAGATAGCATTTAAAAAAAAGTTGCCTTTTTTAATTATTAACTTAAAGTATATATTGAAGATTTGATCTTTTATCATAATATTATAGATACAGTTGCTGGACCCAATGTTTTTACAAAGTATGGGGCACCATGGAACAGTTTGCTGTACTGGAAGGTAGCTTAGCATTTAACGGACACATTCAAGTTTCTTTTTTTTCCCCCTATGCACTGTTTGCTCACTCATTTGATGCCTATTTTAATGAGAACATATCAAGTTTATGACATTTAGTAGATGCTGGAGACATAATAATAGGCAAAATACCAATCATCCTTGTCATTTTTTTTTTTTGGGAGAGAGATTATTGCTATAGGGTGTGGGTGCTCACTGGAGAGACAGAGAGACAGAAAGCAAGAAATACCATCCAGGAGGGATGGCCACGTCACAATCCCTTCTCCTCCCTTCTCCTCTATTCTTTCCTCTTGGGATTTAGGCATGCATGCACATGCACCCAGCATGACTTTAAGCCACCTGGTCTGGGACTTGAACCCTGGTTGACTATATGGGAGCCCAGCAACATACCCATTATGCCATCTGCTGGTCTCTCTATCATGTTTGTCTTTACAGAGATTCAAGTTGAGAGTTTCTCATATATATCTCAGGCATGATGAATCATATCTTGATCTAAGTGTCAGCTGAAAAACAATTTATTCAGGGGGACCAGCAATTAGCATAATAGCTATGTTACTGGACTCCCATGTAGACGACCATGGTTCAAGTCCCGGACCCAGTGGCTTAAAACTCACACCGGGTGTGTGTGCATGTGTGCCCTAGATCCCAAGAGGAGAATGGAGGAGAAAGAATTACAGTGTGGCTATCCCCCCTGATTTCTCGCTTTCTGTCTCTCTGTCTCTCTCTGTCTGGCAAGTGTACGCACCCTATAGCAAAAAACAAACAAACAAACAAAAACCCCAAAACACTCTAAAAAAAATTTATTCAGGGTATAAACTACAGTGGAGTTGTAGGTTATAAAAATATCCTCAAGGTCTTTCAGTGCATCCAATTTGTCAATTGAAGATATCTGGTAAGCATTTGTCTTCTGGACTCAAAATGCTCTTGGACTCTCTTCAATTTTCCATTGACTTTCTGTAGTTTGAAGACATATGAGCAAAAATGGTTTTTGTGTCTTCTCTAAATAAATGATCAGTGGTCAATCTATTTCCAGATTTTCCCTATTAGAGATATAAATAATAAATGTTTGCAGAAATTCCTTTTCCCTAGGCAAGAAAAGAGATAGATGTGGAATAAAGAGGGCAACTAATGACAAAAATAAGTGTTTTCAAGTGCAGTAGAATATAAACAATAGGAGAAAATTGGGCAGGAAGGATAGCCTGAGCCATGATGCTTTTTTGAAGCAATTAGTTTATTTTGCATTCAGGTTTGTAAAATAATTTTAATGGGCTTTTTTTTTAAACCTCATTATAAAAATTTAGGGAGCTTATACAAATTAATGAAAAATAGTAACCTTCAATTTTATTTGGGGATTTTCTTCTTGTCTTTAAAAATAAATTTGAGAAAATACTTTAGAAAGTTTATGGATGCTTCTTCATATGTTGACTAATTCCAATAAAAGCATCTTTACAGGTAGTAGAAGATACATTTCTCAGACTATACTCCAGGGAAATGAGTATCAGGAGAATTCCTTACTATGTATCTCACATTCTAAGATCTTATCTGTTAAAAGATGTAGCACTGACTTTACTGGTGAACATCTTCCTAATTTTAGGAACATTAGATTGTGGTAAACAAAAATAACTACTGAATACTTCGATGGGATCAATTTTAACAATTTGTATAAAACCTAGAAGAACTTTTTCCCTATCCCTTTTAGAGCTTCTTTTACCTCCTTATTCCTCAAACTGTAGATCAGAGGGTTCAACATGGGAATCACAATGCCATAAAATGTGGAGGCCACTTTCATATTCTCCTGGGAATTAGCAGAATGAGGTTCTAAGTACATGTAAGAAAGGGTTCCATAGAATATGGTGACAGCTGTCAGGTGGGAAGCACACGTAGAGAATGTTTTTTTCTTCCCTGCAGTAGAAGACATCTTCAGGATGGCAGCTATGATGTATGTATAGGAGAAGACAACAACTAACAAGGCAAATGTCAAGTTAAATCCCACAAAAACTGAAATTAGAATAATGTTGAGGTCAATGTTGGAGCATGAAAGGGCAAGAATTGGAGGAACATCACAAAAAAAGTGGTTGATGTTGTTGGACTTGCAGAAGGACAGTGAGAATGTAAAACCTACGTGTACAGAGGCATTTATTGAGCCTATGATATATGATCCAGCTACCAAATGGATGCAGACTGTTCGGGACATGATTATAGGATAGCGGAGTGGCTTACAGATGGCCACGTAACGGTCTACAGCCATAGTAGCCAGGAGATAACTGTCACT
Organism: Tupaia tana; assembly: GCA_026018925.1. NCBI lineage: Eukaryota > Metazoa > Chordata > Mammalia > Scandentia > Tupaiidae > Tupaia > Tupaia tana. The sequence continues at coordinate 51,346,152 of JAKSZU010000012.1, forward strand.
GGTTGCAAATGTTGCATAAACCAATAATTGTATCACACAGCCCCTGAATGATATTGAGTGATTCTCTACTGTGAAGTTTTGTAACATTTTGGGAGTGATAGCTGATGTATAGCAGATATCAACAAAAGCCAAATGTTGTAGGAAAAAGTACATGGGTGTTTGAAATCTGGAATCTGTATTGATGAGAAGGATCATCCCAATATTACCCACCATGGAGGTTGTATAGATAACAAGAAATACAACGAAGAGGACATACTTAAACTTCTGTTGAGCATCAAATCCCAGAAGAAAGAATTCATTCACTTCAGTACCATTTTCTTGTATCATGGCTACCAGAAGTCTTGAGAGTACAAAGAGAAGAACCAAGAAAAGGAGGAAAATCATTATGACTTTTTCAATTGAAAAGACTCTAACATATTATTTTACTTTATTAACTTGGTTTTCATGGTAAGCCAATGGAGTTTACCATTAAAAAATTTTTTTTAATGCTCTTGAAACTTCCCCATATACTCCAGAGTAGCCTGTGGAGTGAGTTAAGATGGCAGAATCTCATGTGGCTAACTGCAGGGTTCAATGGTTTGAGAAATATGCTTTATACATGAGTATACATGCCCAAAAATCCTGAAAGGAAGGGGATATAAAAGAAAAAGAATTGTAGCATGACCATTCCACCTTCGGGGGGGTTCTTTTTTGCCCCCTCCCATCTGTCTCTCTCCATTGAGTGCATGCAGTCTCTGGCCAAATATATTCTGAAAAAAATAGGCTTCTAACAGGTGTGATTCCAAGAATCTTTTCACTATAGTAAGCAAAATTTCTCATTTGCCTTATTGTATAAAGCATTATTTAAAAATAAATATGTCCTTTTTCAGCAACCTACAATTTTTTTTTCTCAGCCACTTTTTTTTTTTTTTTTGGAGAGGTTTTCGCTATAGGGCACGTGCGCTCGCCAGACAGAGAGAGACAGAAAGACAGATAGCGAGAAATCACCCCCCAGGGGGGATGGTCACGCTGCAATCCCTTCTCCTCCATTCTCCTCTTGGGATCTTGGGCATGCACGCACATGCGCCCGGCGTGAGTTTTAAGCCACCGGGTCCGGGACGCGAACCGCGGTTGACTACGTGGGAGTCCAGCGACATAGCCATTACGCTAACTGCTGGTTCCCAGCCACTTTTTATTTTAATCCTGTTCAAACTCTTAAAGTTTATAGCATTATTTAGAGAATTTTTCTGAGGTATAATCTTGGTCTACACATGTTTGAAGGCTTCAGTGCATGTTTGTATTATTGTACTTAGCATGTGACCCTCATCTATGTGATGCTCCTCACAAGCCAGATAATACTCATATATATTTGAGTATATATACATATGTGTGTATGTGTATATATACATGTGTGTGTATATATATGTGTGTGTGTGTGTGTGTGTTTGTATAAATATATATATATATATATATATATATATATATATATTATATAGACAGAGAGAGAAAGAGAGAGACTTGCACTTACATTGATTTTATTTTATTATGGCCTCAATTATAACAAACACACAAACATATTTCTAAGAGCTAGGCTTCGATTTCCCATTTCCCTTGTTATTTTTAACTTTAGTTGCACAAAAAGTCATCATATAACAATGTGATTAACCCATATTATTAGCTTATTTTAAATCATAAATCTCTTTTTTTCTCCTTAGTCTGAGTAAGGCTACCTCTGTAGCCAGTTAGGTTTATTTCTGATGCACATTCCACTGTGATTTTTCGTATACTTTAAGCTCTTAAACCCTCTGATTCTAGTGCCTTTTTCTAAAGAACATACTAAATGGCTAAGTTTTCTCTTCATAGAGACTCCTGGTTTGACAGAAATTTACTCTCTGATTTTCAAAGTTTATCTTTTCTTTCGTACACCAACTAGGATATACTTTTAACCAAATTTGCTTATGTGTGGCCATATATAAGTTTCTGTCAAAGGAAATGGGCAAAAGTAACGTTGCCATTTCTGGCTCTGAACTAACTTCCCAATGCCTTCAAACTAAAATAATTTGACTTTGTACTCTCTTTCCTCCTCATCTGTTGGCTGGGTATTGCCATTGAGGGAAACTTTGTTTGTTGGACATAATGATGGTTGTCAGAAAAAAATCCAGAACATCAAGTTAAAATTTAAATTGCAGATAAATAAAAGAGATGTTTTGCAGTGTAAATATGACCTAAATATTGCATGGGGGAATACTCATAATAAACTGTTACTCACTGTTTAACTTAAATACGGATTTCACTGGGTGCCTTGTATTTGAGGTTGCTAAGTCTAGCTGTCATACATATATTGCTTTTTTTTCTCTTTCTCTCTCTTTTTTTTATTTTTGGAGAGATTTTTTGCTATAAGGCACATGTGCATGCCAGAAAGACAGAGAGAGACAGAGAGATAGAAAGTGAGAAATCACCCCCCAGGGGAGATGGCCACGCTGCAATCCCTTCTCCTCCATTCTCCTCTCAGGGTCTTGGGAATGCACACACATATGCCTGGCGTGAGTTTAAGCCATCAGGTCTGGAACTCGAACCACAGTTGACCACATGGGAGTCCAGTGACATAGCCATTATGCCAACTGCTGGTCCGTCCCCATACATATGATGCTTTTTTACAATCTTCTTCAGGTTGGGTTCTTTTTTCTTTTTTGGAGAGGTTTTTGCTATAGGGCGCGTGCGCTCGCCAGACAGACAGAGAGAGACAGAGAGACAGAAAGCGAGAAATCACCCCCCAGGGGGGATGGCCACGCCGCAATCCCTTCTCCTCCATTCTCCTCTCGGGATCTTGGGCACGCACGCACACGCACCCGGCGTGAGTTTAAGCCACCAGGTCTGGGACGCGAACTGTGGTCAACTACGTGGGAGTCCAGCGACATAGCCATTACGCTAACTGCTGGTTCCCAGATTGGGTTCTTAAATGACTATGAAGAGCAGAGGCCTTGGTAACAACATTCTTTTTCCATTGCATTTTATGTAATTGAGAATTTCTCTCTTTAAAGCAATTTTAATTGCCAGAGGGCACATGCACTTGCCAGAAGGAGACAGAGAGAGAGAGATAGGGAGAGAAAGAATCTCCCCAATGGGGTATGCTCACACTGCAATCTCTTGTCCTATATTTATCCATCCTGCTGGGATCTGGGACATGCGAGCATTCATGGCTGGTGTGTTTTTCAAATTCCTTGGGCTGGGATTCAAATCACAGTCACCCAGATGGGATCCCTTACCCCCTAAGCTATGGGGCCAGCCAATAATTGAGGATTTCTATAGTGATAAATTTTAAGATGTAAAGATTAAAAAATTTATACTAGCTATCTTATTTTAAGTAAGCGTTATCGCAGTCATATGATAAAATAAGAATATATATTTTAAAGAGGCATAAACATAAAAAGTTATAACAGTACAGTATACCCAGAAGGTGGATTTGTGAGTGATTAGTGACTAAGGACACACAAAAAGACCACATTCTGAGCCAGCAATTTTTATACTGCAAAAACGTTAAAAGGCTCAGGAATTAATGCCAATAGGTACACTGTGATAGATCTGAATGGGATAATAAATGAATAAAGATTTATTTTACTTATTTATTTATTTTTTTAGAGAGTTTTTGCTGTAGGGCGCATGTGCTCTCCAGAAAGACAGAGAGACAGAAAGCAAGAAGTCACCCCCCAGGGGGAATGGCCACACCGCAATCCCTTCTCCTCCATTCTCCTCTCGGGATCTTAGGCACTCACACACAAGCGCCCAGCGTGAGCTTAAGTCACTTGGTCCGGGACTCAAACCGCGGTCGGCTACGTGGGAGTCCAGCGGCATAGCCATTACGCTAACTGCTGGTCCCAAGAATGAAGATTTTTTGAGAGTCTTCTAAGAAGCAACTTACACTAAAATATACTCATGTTACCTCACTTAAGAACTTAAGAGCTGCTTTTGCATCATTATGAGCAGACAATTCTTACCTAGTAAGTGAAGAATAAAGAAAAGGTAAAAGGCCACTTAGAGGAAGCAGAAACTATAAAGGGAGAAGAGACATCTTTGAAAAAAACCTCCCTTCCAAACAAATTCTATAAAGGGAGTTCAAGAAGTTTGTGGAGGGCAGAGCCTTCAAGGCATCCACAGGAAAGCTGTCCCACCGGGTCTAGGGCTGCTGTGTTTGAATGGTCCCCAGGAGGGCCTGGCCCAGAGTGGAGGAGGGAGGGATGCTCTAGGCTGCCTGGAGAGATTTGTCAGCACCAGGGCTGGGCTGAAGCGCAAAAGTGCCAAGGTACCATGAGGCGCAGGTGTTTGAGATGAAGGCCATTGAAACCCTCAATGGTAAAAAGTGGAACTTTTACAATAGCATTGAGGATTACCCCACTGGTCTTCCTCGAAAAATGATCTTTAATTTCACTAATAAGAGCATAAAGGAGCTTAAGAAATCTCCAAAACAGTTGGCAGCTTAAGGAAATAGAATGGTTGGACAAGCTGTGAAAAGCCCAGAAAAACTATATAAGGTGACCTATCACAGAAAGTTCATCATCCCTTTCCAAATCCTTGTTACAAAAAAAAAAAAAAAATCCCCTAAAAGTGGGGACTGTGACATGGGAAATAAAATGAGCTGGCTTGTGCAGGCCACCTGCCTGAAAAATTGCTCCGCGATAGTCAAACATATTTAGTTAACTCCAATGATTCTGGTTCTTCACAGAAAGCAAGCCCATCTTCAATACATAGTGGGATTTTTTTTTTCCTGAGGTTTCTCATTACCATGACACAATGGTCCAAGTTTTGTTCAGCAGGAATTTGAGATCGAATGTAGCTTTTAACTTTTCTGGAGAAAGGGAAGTAGAAGTGAACTTGTAGCTTATTTGGTGAGGATAGATGATCTCAGAGTTGTGGGAGATTGTCTTCCTGTACTGACCAGTAGTTTACAGGAAGACATATGATATATCTCATTTGGCTGCTGGATGGACATGTTGCCTCTAGTAAAGTCACTACTGAAAAGCAAATTTGAAGAAGATGTAATAGTCTAAGTTGACTTCGATCAGTGATTCAAAGGTAGTGGTCAGAACTGTCATTGAAAACAGAAATGATAAATGATGGAAATATCCAGACTTCAAAAAACTATTAAGTGGACTGTGGGAACAGGAATACCATCTTACTTTGGTTCCAGACATACTGGAAATATCGGTAAGGATGTAGATGCATATTTATTACAGTTGCCTTGAGAGATTTTTGTCTACTAAAGAGCAATTTGGTTATTCAAAACATCCCTGGACTATATGATTTCCAAAAGGAGATCTCATCTGAGAACTGTGAACTGTGGAAGAAATCAAAACTATTTTTTTTATTTTAAAAAGCCACATAATGTAACCCTAACACTCTACTTCCCACTGAAGTGGAAAAATATCTGAAAGAAGCAGATTCATTTCAATGAGGTCAAAGTGCACTATGAAGATTGTTTGCCTTTGCTGCATTTGGGATTTACATGGTTATTTGGTAACATTGTTGAAAAACTACTGGGTCTTTATGCAATCCTGCATAAGAATATAATTTATACTATGTGAAAAAATAAGACAGGACTTATTACTTGGAACCACAAAGACCAATCATTACTAATTTTTTTAAGATTGTGTAATAATCAATATTAAAATTTATTTTTCCACACTGAAAAAAAAAATAGAAGTTAGTGGAAAAATGAAATTAAAGTGTGAATTTATTTTGGTGCCCCAATTTTTTTTTTAATTTCTTTTTTGGAGAGGTTTTGCTACAGGGTGCATGTGCTCACCAGAGAGACAGAGAGACAGAAAGTGAGAAATCACCCCCCAGGAGGGATAGCCATTATGCAATCCCTTCTCCATTCTCCTCTCTGGATCTTGGGCACGCACACATATGTGCACTGTGTGAGTTTAAGCCACCGGGTCCAGGACTTGAACTTTGGTTGACTACATAGGAGTTCAGCAACATAGCCATTACGCTTAACTGCTAGTCCCAAGTGCCCAAATTTTTGAGATTCATGTACATATTTCATAATATGTATTTTCCATGAACTTTTTGAAGGCCGTGTGTGTGTGTATAAATGAAATGAAATTTGTACCATGCATTATAGGAGAATTTTTCATTTTTGTGTGGGCTAAGTGAGAATGTATTCATTGGTAGATACTAAGAGAACTCAAAAATCTTGGTTGCTATTTGTAGTTTGAATTGTATTGTGTCTAAAAATTTGATTGTTTTATTACTATTTATACATTTTCATATATTTATACATGGAAAATTTTGTGTAATGAAAAAAATGGCAACATTAAAAAATCATATTAGAAAATGGGTGAAGGAAATGACCAGGCATCTCACTGAAGGTGGCTATAAGGATGGTAAATGACCACTTGCAAAGATGTCAAATATCATTAGCCATTAGGGAAATATAAAACAAGAACACAATGAGATATCACTACATACAAATTGTAGTGGAAAATATAATAGTGCCCATAGTAAATGCTGGCAAAGATGCAGAGCAAATGGTGGGAGTGTGAAATTGTATAGTTACTCCAGAAAATATTTGGCAGTTTTATCAAAAACTAAACATACAATGGGAACCAGCAGTTAACGTAATGGCTATGTCGCTGGACTCCCACGTAGTCGACCGCGGTTCGCGTCCCGGACCTGGTGGCTTAAAACTCACGCCGGGCACGTGTGTGTGCGTGTCCAAGATCCCGAGAGGAGAATGGAGGAGAAGGGATTGTGGCGTGGCCATTCCCCCCTGGGGGGTGATTTCTCGCTTTCCGTCTCTCTCTGTCTGGTGAGTGCACGCTCCCTATAGCGAAAAAATCTCTAAAAAAAAAAAAAAAAAAAAAAAACAAACCTTACCATACAGTCTTGTCCTTGGGCTCTTGGGTAGAGTTTCCATAAAACTTATGTTCACATAGAAATGTGTAATCAATTTTTCACAGAAGCCTCAGTCATAATAACACCAAAATGTAAGCAACCAATTCTTATGCAGAAGAATGATTAAACCAACTGCGGTACGTCTGTATTGTGGAGTATTACTCAGCAGTAAAGAAGGAACAAACTATTGATACACACAATAACTTAGATGGAACTCAAGGGCAGAATGCTAGTGGAAAATAAAAACTAGCTCAACAAGTGTTATTCTATGTATAACATTATTGCTATTACATTCTCAAAATGACAAAATGATAGTTATGGAGAAGTGATTGACAGGGTGACAGGTTGTAGGAAAAAGAAGGTGATGTGACTATGGTAGCATGTTAGAGAGATGAATGGTTGGTATCTGAACTCCTGGATAGAATAAGTTTGCATCTTTGAGTTTAACAGTGGCTGAACAAATTTACACAGTAAAGTGACATGGAACAATATACATAATTGTACCAATATAAAAATCTTGGTTTTGTTGTTATAGTATAATTTTATAAGTTGTAACCTTTAGGAGAAAACTTAGAAAAGGGTACCTGAAGCCTTCACACTACCTTTGTTAGTTCCTGTGAATCTATAATTCTTTCAAAATGGAAAGTTAACACACACACAAAAAGAGGAAAACAAAACCTTGCTTTGCAGTGATGTGAGGTTCAAGCGAGCAAATTTATGTAAACTTCCCAGTATAAGGCCAGGCTTAGAATGCATACTCAACAAATGGCCATAAAAGCTACGTAAATTATGGAATAATGGCTTGCAGTATTAATTGACTGATGGATTTATTTATTTATCTATTTATTTATTTATTTGTCAATTCACTTCTTTTCTTGTGAACACTCAACCCAACTTAATTTCCTCATTTCACTTCCATTATCCCCAGGGATGAAATAATTTCTCTTGATCTTGGGGCAAAACATGCTGGAACTTTGGCTCGGAGTCTTTTGCTCCACTCCTTCACACACTCACTGCAGATATTTATGGCTGTTGTTGACAATGGGAATTTCATTCTACTTACATGGGAGTTGCCTCCAGATTCTCTTTCTGCAGCTGGCATAGATAGTTTGGTGCCCACCAATGTCTCTCATTGTGGGGCCTCATAATCAGGGCATTTATAGCTGGGGCCTAAGAGATTGATACTTGTTCCCTTGAGAATCTGAAATGGAAGTTGGAAAAACAACATTCATTAATTATTCTTTGCTGAAGAAGGTTAAGCTTTCCAGAGGAGACAATTTATTTTTGTTGCTGTCATTAGAGACTACTGTCTTCTCTTTTGGGAGTTGCCCAGTTATTGATGTGGTTTCCCTCCAGGGCTCCCTTCTTTCCTTCGTTTTTCTGCCTCCAATTATTTTTGTGTGAATAAAAAACCATTACCATGGTAAAAAGTTTAGAGTAGAAAGTATATAGAGTAAAAACCATATCCCCTTCCATTTTTTGATTTCCGATCTCTAATTTTCTTCCCTTGTGATTATCACAGTTAAAAGTTCTTGTTATTCTTCCATATATAAGCCTTACAAGGCACTTGAAAACATTTTGATATTTATTATATTTGCTCCTTTCTCATACATATAATAGAGTATTATTACATTGTTCTGTAGCTTGTATGTCACTTAATATTTTTGATTGATCTGTCTACACAGTATGGAAGGAGAAGTTATTGTATAATATTTTATTGAAGAGATGCATGACTGGGAACCAGCAGTTAGTGTAGTGGCTATGTTGCTGGACTCCCATGTAGTCGACCACAGTTCGCGTCTCGGACCCGGTGGCTTAAAACTCACGCCGGGTGCGTGTGCGTGCGTGCCCAAGATCCCGAGAGGAGAATGAAGGAGAAGGGATTGAGGCGTGACCATCCCCCCTGGGGGGTGATTTCTCGCTTTCTGTCTCTCTGTCTCTCTCTGTTTGTCTGGCGAGCGCACGTGCCGTATAGCGAAAACCTCTCCAAGAAAGAAAAAAAGAGATGCATGACTTAATCTTTGATTGTACTCCCCCCCATTGGTTGATATTAATGTTGTTTTCAATATTTTACTAAATAGTGTTAAAATGGATATTAGCGTGCATAAATGTGAATATATCTTCAGGATTGCAAGAAAATTAGAAGAATCTCCAGGTACAGGCAATTTTTTTCGTGAGATTTTTGCTATAGGGCATGTGTGCTCATTGGAAAGACAGAGAGGGAAAAAGAGACAGATAGTGATAAATCACCACCTGGGGAGATAGCCATGCCACAATCCCTTCTCCTCCAATCTCCTCTCAGGATTTTGGGCACTCACGCATATGCACTTGGCACAGGGTACAGGCAATTTAACCAAGAAGGAAAAATATCTGTACAGTAAAACTATAAAACATTGATGAAAGAAATAGAAAAAAAACACAAATAAATAGATATCTTTTGTTCATGGATTGGAAAAAATTAATATTATTAAAATTTCCATACCACTTAAAGCAATCTACAGATTCCATGGAATGTAAATCAAAATTTCAATGCCACATTTAAAAGTCACTCTTCTAGTTATTTTGAACTATGTACAGAACTTTTCACTCAACATGCATGTCACAAAGTCACGATAAATGTTGGAGACGCTGAATATGTTTATTGCCTTGTTTTAATCATTACATACAATATCCATGTTCTGAAAAACCACACTGGTAAGAACACTTAGTATGAAATGTGCCCTCTGAAGAAAATTTTAAACTATAATACAGTTTGCTGACTTTAAGTGCTACATTGTATGTAAATCTATATAACCATTTTATTTTGTACCCAAATGTCCACTAACGGAAGAATAGATTGAAAAAAGTGTAACACATATACACTGTGGAATTCTACTCAGCGATAAAGGAAAAAAAAAATGAGATCCTAGCATTTGATAGAAAGTGGACAAATACGGAGGCTCACTAAACCTAAACACCTAAATTTTGGGGGTGATGGGCACATTCAAACCATAGCACTATCCTAGGTTAAGATACTGTTGTCTACCTCTCAGATGGATGACTGCACTTACAGTCTTCTGACTTTCATTCTTGCTCCGATAATCTGTGGTTCGGTCAGCAGCAAGAATGATCTGTCTAATGCAGTATGTCTAACGTCACATCCCCACTTACCTTACAATAGCTCCCTATCACACAGAGAATAAAATCTAGATTCTTCAACAAGACTCCCCAAACCCCTTATAATAAAGTATTGCTTATGCCGCTGATTCAACACGTACCATATTTCTCAACGGTCCTTCCAGCCTGTTTTCTTATTCTTGAAAAACACGAACAAGTCTAGCTAGTGCAGTCTACATTTGAAATATTTCACACCATCTTTTCCCACGGTTGGGTTTGTCTTCCCACTATCCTATCTCCATTGAAAGAAATATTTTGATTGAGGTAGTTGGTTTTTCAAAGCATACATGTAGTGTGCGACAATCAAATCAAAGGTATTACCATAGATTTTTTTTTTTTTGAGAGGTTTTTGCTATAGGGCACGTGCGCTCGCCAGACAGAGAGATAGAAAGTGAGAAATCACCCCCCAGAGGGGATGGCCACGCCGCAATCCCCTCTTCTCCATTCTCCTCTCGGGATCTTGGGCACGCACGCACACGCGCCCGGCGTGAGTGAGTTTAAGCCACCGGGTCCAGGACTTGAACCATGGTTGACTATGTGGGAGTCCAGCGACATAGCCAGTACGCTAACTGCTGGTCCTGCATAGATAATGTTTTCAACAAAGTACCTTTCTATTCACTTTTAAAAAGAAAGAAATCTTGTCATTTTGGTACCATGAATAAAACTAGGGGACACTATGCTAAGTAAAACAAATTAAACACAGTAAAGCAAATACCATGTTATCTTACTTATATATGAAGTCTAAAAAACTCAAACTCCAACAGTGAATGTTAGAGGCTGAGGAGAAAGGTATTGGGGAGTAGGGTGACATTAGTTCAAAAACAAGACATGAGGAATACTTTTTTTGTTTGTTTGTTTTTGAGAGGTTTTTGCTATACAGCGCATGCGCTCGCCGGACAGAGAGAGACAGAGAGACAGAAAGTAAGAAATCACCCCCAGGGGGGATGGCCACGCCGCAATCCCTTCTCCTCCATTCTCCTCTCGGGATCTTGGGCACGCACGCACTCGCGCCCGGCATGAGTTTCAAGCCACCGGGTCTGGGATGCGAACCGCGGTCGACTACGTGGAAGTCCAGCCACATAGCCATTATGCTAACTGCTGGTCCCAGGAATATGTTTTAGTAATCTATTCCATAGCATGATGACTGCCATTACTAGTAAAAATTGTATATCTAAAAATTACTGAAAGAATATATTTTAATTGCATGTATCACATTGAAGAAAGGATAAGTAATGGGACCAGAGGTGACATGATAGCTAAGGAGCTGGACTCCCACATGATTGACTTCAGTTCAAGTCCCAGACCTGATGGCTTGAAAATCATGCTGGGCATTTGTGTGTGCATGCCCCAAATCCTAGGAGAATGAAGGGTGATTTCTTTTTCTTTTTTTTTTTTTTGAGAGATTTTTGCTATAGGGCACGTGCTCTCACCAGACAAACAGAGAGAGACATTAGAGACAGAAAGTGAGAAATCATCCCCCAGAGGGGATGGCCACGCTGCAATCCCTTCTCCTCAGTTCTCCTCTCGGGATCTTGGGCACGCACGCACACGCGCCCGGCATGAGTTTTAAGCCACCGGGTCCGGGACATGAACCGCGGTCAACTACGTGGGAGTCCAGCGACATAGCCATTACGCTAACTGCTGGTTCCTGAAAGGTGATTTCTTATTTTCCCTCTCACTGTCTCTGGTGAGTGCACATGCTCTATGGCAAAAACCTAAAATACAAAGAAAGGATAAGTATGTGAGGTAGTAGATATGTTAAATAATCTGATTTAATCATTCTGTAATGTGTGCATTGTGAAATTTGTCAGAATCAAAACGGAGTCATTTGTATCAATTTGTTTCAAAACCCTACTAAAAAATGAATAATGAGCTGAGTAAGGTCATGAGAGAATGGTTCTTATTCATGTGTGCCTTATTACTAGAAGTCTGCCAGAACCATGACTTTACATAAAGACCACTGTAGCCTTACACAAAAAGTGCTTCTGCCAAGACATCTACCCAGTAGCTGCCAGTTAAACCTCGGACTGATGTCATTCTTGCTACTGATACTTGTATTCAGGGATTATTATATCAAACCAAGTTACCAATTTGGTAACCAATTCTCTTTTTGCCTTTAGATTTTTACCTTTGCCTTAATTGCTCTGGATGACTTTTGGTCTCCATAGCCTACCTTTTCCAGATTTGCACACGCCCAAATATGTTTATAATTTCTAGAAAGTTAGAGGTTGATAACATGTATCATAACATTATATTTACCAGATGAATATAAGCAAGGGGATTTAAAACAGTTTGAGGAAAAATAAAATTAAAGTATGGGCTTATTTCAGTGCAAAAAGAATGAAATCTTTGCATAGTTTTTTCATGACACATACTTTCATGAACTCTTTGAAGAACCCCCACATGCACACATAATTATAATTTTCAATTTAAAAAAAGAAAAGAAGTACCAAGAAAACAAAAGTCATTGTGAACAGCCAATGGTCAAGATATGGAGGGACAGTTGAAGGGAAGAGACACGGTAAGCAACGCTGATCACCACTAGCAAGTTTAGCACAGATTGTCCTAGTACAGTCAGCCTTCAATTGCTAGAAGTACAGCTAGAACAATGTCTACCGTCAGTCCCTGAGCCTGAGATTCTCATATGAATAATCCCAGTTTGTAGAAAAAGAAAGACATCACTCTAGCTGCCATCTTGCATCCCCACATGTGTGTGCATAATCTCAGCTGGTCTGCCTGAGACCTCCTGAGTGCCAACCCTAGGCTCCCTCGTGGCCCTTTTCTGCTCTGACAAGATGAAAGAAGCTACCACAAACCAGGAAAAACTTGCCAAACTGCAGGCACAAATGTGCATTGGTGGGAAAGGAACTGCTCGCAGAAAGAAGGTGGTTTGTAGAACAGCTACAGCAGATGATAAAAAACTTTAGTTCTCCTTAAAGAAGTTAGGGGTAAACAATATCTCTGGTATTGAAAAGGTGAATATGGAAACAGTGATCCACTTTAACAACTCTAAAGTTCAGGCATCTCTGGCAGTGAATACTTTCACCTTAAAGGCCGTGGTGAGACAAAGCAGCTGACAGAAATGCTACCTAGCATCTTAAACCATTTTGGGGCAGACAGTCTGACTGGTTTAAGGAGACTGGCTGAAGCTCTGCCCAAACAATCTGTGGTTGGAAAAGCACCACCTGCTACTGGAAAGGAGGAGGATGATGAAGTTCCAACTCTCGTAGAGGATTTTTTTTTTTTTTTTGGAGAGGTTTTTGCTATAGGGCCCATGTGCTCGCCAGACAGACAGACAGAGACATAGAGACAGAAAGTGAGAAATCACCCCCCGGGGGGATGGCCACACCGCAATCCCTTGTCCTCCATTCTCCTCTCGGGATCTTGGGCACGCACGCACATGCGCCCGGCGTGAGTTTTAAGCCACCGGGTCCGGGACGCGAACCTGGTCGACTACGTGGGAGTCCAGCGACATAGCCATTACGCTAACTGCTGGTTCTCTCGTAGAGAATTTTGATGGGGCTTCCAAGAATGAGGCAAACTGAACTGAGTCAACTTCTGAAAGGGATAAACGACGAAATTACTGGGACCTGCTATTTTATATTATGACTGCTTTTTAAAATTCTGTTTTGTTTATGGATCTGATAGAATCTAGATCTCTAATATTTTTAAGCCTAAGCCCCTTGGACATTGCAGCTCTTTTCAGCTTTTGCTTATATGCAGTTCATTCTTAGCAGCATGGACAGGTGGTGATCCAGGCAGCCTGTCGCAAAGGTGATCAGATAGCAAATGACCAGAACTTCTGCTCCAGCTGGCTCCTCAGCTGCATAAACAACCCAAAGGGAGACCAACTATATTTCATGAGTTTGAGGTTAGATGATTTTCGAGTAGCCTCCAGCTAATATGAACAGGTGCCCCGCAGTGAGTCCAATAGCTTTGAGTAGTTCTTGAAATTCCTTCCTTTCTGATAGCCTATAGTCTGTTACCCAGGCAGCATAAGCAAATCATACTGATCCCTTTGTCCTGAAAACATCTGTTTTTTTCCATTCCATCCTGCTTTACAACAAAGGCAAGGCTTACCTGGACACTTATATTTAATTCCTCTTGGTCACCTTTTTTTGTGCCAGTTTATAGTATGCTTTGGCCCTCCATTCCTAAATAATCTTTCAGTGGAGCATTTCTTGCACTAATAATAGTTTCATGAACTATTAGCAGTTCCATGAACAGAAATAGATGATAGTTATAGTGATACAAGTTTACTGGATTTTTCTGGCAACCAAAATGTTTGAGGTCTTATGATTTCTACATGACTAAAAAGCTTCACTATAAAAGATGGAAGGTGCCTAATCATTTAGTCAACAGGTATTATGTAGTACCTGATTTAATTCTGGCACTGTCCTTGGCACTGAGGATCCAGCAGTGAATAAGAAATAGTTCTTGATGCTCAAGAAGTTTATTTTCTGGGAGGCCAGCAGCTGGCATAGTGATTAAGGTGCTGGACTCCCACATGGCTGACCCCAGTTTGAGTCCTGGACCTGTGTCTTGCTCTCTTTCTCTCTCTCTCATCTCTCTCTGATGAATTAAAAAAATAAAATTAGATAAATATTTTAAAAGGAAGTTTGTATTCTGGCAGGAGAGACATATATAAAATATTATTGAAATGATTAAGAAGAATTTTGAGGGTATGTTGAAAGGTGCCAAGACCTTTAGACACAAGAGAATCTAATGGGCTGAGTCCTGATAGAATATTGGACCTAGATGGAAAATTTAGCCACCTTCCTGTCTAACTCCTTTGTTAAATTTAGCACACGAGAAAGCCTTGCCACTAGTGCTTACTTATTCTTTAAAACCACACTGATTCCTTCTTAGAGCTTTTAGAGACCTTACTTCTTGTCACCGATTTTGGACCATTTTAATTTTATGTTGCTTTGTTACTCTGTATCAGTCTTCTCAATAAACTCTTGAGGAGAGTATGATGTCACATCCCAGTCCTCGTGCCTACGGTACATCTTAGGCATAACATAGGTTTCCCATAGTTACTTGCTGGATTCTCTGAGCCTGGCTTCAGAAACCCTTCTTCAAATATTATTTTATTGGGTACATCTGGTGGCTTTATCAGAGAAAAAGTCTCTAAAAATTAAACTTTATTGAGAGTGTATAAGGGATTAGCAAGTCTGAGGTATACAGGCTATGGGAACCATAGGCATATCCAAGGAGGGTGAGGTGAGGGGAAATTTTGAAAGGCAAAAAGAAGATTACATAACTCGTTTTGATACGATCAACCTTGACTACAGTAATGAATAATAAGAGTGGCATTAGTCCAAGGTTGGGTAGACAGTTCCTGGGAAGATGTCCTTTCTTAAGTACCTTTTGTGTAAGGTTATACTGGCCTTTGTACATGCTTGGGGTTCTGGAAGAGTCCTTCTGATAGTTCTTGTTATGAGATTTCTTCTCTCACGTCACAGATCTCCTGTATTCCTTTATTTTTTGTTAGGGTTTGACACAAAATGACTCAAGTGACTCTATTTTGGTTCTCACAACTCTTATACTTTTTGGAAACTCTGGCCAGGCTTGGGTTTTTGTTCTCTGCAGGATCACTACAAGATGTTTTTGGTAGCTCGGAGAGGGAGAAAAGCAGTCCATCAAGAACAAACATTTATTGAGGAGCTGCTGTGGTCTAGCATTGGTACTAGAAATATAACAGTAAGTAAATCTGTCAGAAATCACTGCTCTCGGGACCAGCAGTTAGCGTAATGGCTATGTCGCTGGACTCCCACGTAGTCGACCAGGTTCGCGTCCCGGACCCGGTGGCTTAAAACTCACGCCGGGCGCATGTGCGTGCGTGCCCAAGATCCCGAGAGGAGAATGGAGGAGAAGGGATTGCGGCGTGGCCATCCCCCCTGCGGGGTGATTTCCTGCTTTCTATCTCTCTGTCTCTCTCTGTCTGTCTGGCGAGCGCACGCGCCCTATAGCAAAAACCTCTCCAAAAAAAGAAAAAAAAAAATCACTGCTCTCAAGGAGTTGATGTTATTCTCATCCATTCTCCTCAGATTTTGGGTATGTTTGCACCTATCCAGTGTGAATTTTAAGCCACCAGGTCTGGGATTTGAACCACGGTTGACCATGTGAGAGTCCAGTGTCATAACCACTATACCATCTGATGATCTCTATTTTTCCACATTTAATTCCTGTTATAAATAATAAGAATATATACTTATATTCATTCATTCATTTGCCAAGTACTTTTAGGTTCCTGTATTAAAACTTGTATTCTAGATGAGATAAAAAAATAAATTCAGATGGTGTAAAACATCATGAAGAAAATAAATAGGTTGATAATTTGGGGAAGATAAGACAATATGTTAAATATTTTAGTCCACTTTCAGCTGAAACAGGGTAATTTATAAACAACAGAGATTTATTTCTCATAGTTCCAGATACTAGGAAGTCAAAGGTGAAGTTGCTGGAAGCTTCCGTGTCTGCTGAGGACACAGGCTCCACTTTTAAGACGGGTCTTGAAGAATGCATCTCTGGAGGGGAAGATACTTCTTTTTTTTTTTTTTTTTCTTTGA
This sequence comes from Tupaia tana, assembly GCA_026018925.1. Lineage (NCBI taxonomy): Eukaryota > Metazoa > Chordata > Mammalia > Scandentia > Tupaiidae > Tupaia > Tupaia tana. The sequence continues at coordinate 51,362,753 of JAKSZU010000012.1, forward strand.
GAGTTTTTTGCTATAGGGCACTTGTACTCACCAGACAGAGAGAGACAGAGAGACAGAAAGCGAGAAATCACCCCCCAGGGGGGATGGCCACGCTGCAATCCCTTCTCTTCCAATCTCCTCTCGGGATCCTGGGCACACACGCACATGTGCTCTGCGTGAGTTTTAAGCCACCAGGTCCGGGACTTGAACCATGGTCGACTACATGGGAGTCCAGTGACATAGCCATTACACTAACTGCTGGTCCCATAGGGAAGATACTTCTTTACATGGCAGAACGATGGAAGAGAGTAAACCCACTCCCTGAAGTCTTTTTTCTAGTGTGATTAATCCACTCATGAGGCCAGGACCCTCATGATTCTAATGCCTCCCCCAAAGCCTCACTTCTTTTTTTTTTCTTTAGTTCTTTTATTTTTTTAATTACATTTAATCACATATATCTTCACAGTGTACATTTCTTTTTTCTGCACAAATACCATGCATATCAGTGAAGACAAAGATATTACTATATACATTATCAGCAGATCGCTTCTCATTTTTTTAATTTTTATTTTTATTATCATCATAATCTTCTTTATATTACATTGGATTACATATAACTTTACAGTGTATTACAATGCTTTTTCAAAAGGGAATCCCATGCATGTCAGTCAATACAGAGACATTAATCTCCCCACTTCATCATTCAATGTCTTTTCTATGTTTTTCCCAATCATTATTATTATTATTCTAATTATTTTTTAAGACAGTCAATAACTATTTCTCATTTTGCTTGTAAAAAGACTTTACCCATCATGAAATACTTCTCAGACCAATCCTGTTGAGAATACTATACATGTCATCATCAACAGGTAATAAGCCATATGTGTTTCTCACTAACGTCCTGCCTCTCTATTGTTCTCTTGCTATCTTTCTCTATCCTCTTCTCTTCACCCCCCCATTCCACACTGTCCTATTCTTGTTAAGTACCTTCACTGCTTTTATGTCCTCCAATTTTTCGCTTCTACCATAGAGTGCGGATAGTCGGTATATATTGAGTGGATACATACAATATCTTTCTTTCATAGCCTGGCTTACTTCACTCAGCAATAGATCCTCCATATCTGACCATTTTCTATCAAATGCCAGGGTCTTGTTATTTTTTTATGGCTGAGCAGTATTCCATAGAGTATATATACCACACTTTTCCAATCCATTCATCAGTTTGTGGACATTTAGGTTGGTTCCATGTCTTGGCAATTGTGAATAATGCTGCAATAAACATTGATGTGCAAGCACTTTTCTGACTGAGTGTTCTCCTGTCTTTCAGGTAAATACCCAGAAGTGGAATTGCTGGATCAAATGGTAGTTCTATTTGTATATCTTTGAGGAACCTCCATATTGTTCTCCACGTTGGTTGAACTAGTTTACATTCCCACCAACAGTATAGGAGGGTTTCCTTTACACCACGTCCCCGCCAATACTTATCACTTTTTAATATTCTTAATCTTTGCCATTCTGACAGGGGTTAGGTGGTATCTCATTGTGGTTTTTATCTGCATCTCCCTTATGATGAGGGATATTGAGCATTTCCTCATATGCTTTTTGGCTGTTCGTATGTCTTCCTTAGAGAGGAATACATTTCCTAAATTTCCAAGATAAGGATTTTTGGGGTGGGGGAATAGTCAGACCACTGCAGATGGCATAGGAGTTGCATTCCTAAATTGGGATGAATACTATAGAAAAATCTTTTATAGGAGGTAACCTGAGTAATGAAAAGGAATCCCTTGTGAAAATATCTAGGACAATACAGGTAGATGCAATGTCAGGTTTGAAGGTGCTGATAGGGAAGAAGAGTGAAGAAAAGGAAGCAATTAGGAAGCTAACTAGGCTGACACTTTGTATACACTGTATTCTTAAAATTTATAATTAAAATATATTTTACTTATAATCTATGAATAAAGGAGGCAATTTCTAGATAGAAAGATGCAAGCTCAAATTACGCAATGAGTTAGAAGTACTAGCTAGTGTGACTACTAAATTCATTAAAGTTCAGGTCTCTGGTTGCAGTGCTCCCATGTTAGAAGCTCCGTACTTTGGTGTAGTGAACTTCACTTTCTCATCTCCTCAGCTCTGCCTGTTTTTTGCTCCCAAAGAATGTATCAGAATATAAATTCTCGGGACCAGCAGTTAGCGTAATGGCTATGTCGCTGGACTCCCACGTAGTCGACTGCGGTTCGAGTCCCGGACCTGGTGGCTTAAACTCACGCCGGGCGCGTGTGCGTGCGTGCCCAAGATCCCGAGAGGAGAATGGAGGAGAAGGGATTGCGGCGTGGCCATCCCCCCTGGGGGGTGATTTCCTGCTTTCTGTCTCTCTGTCTCTCTCTGTCTGTCTGGTGAGCGCACGCGCCCTATAGCAAAAACCTCTCCAAAAAAAAAAAAAAAACAAACCCCAAAAAAAACCGAAAAAAAAGAATATGAATTCTCTTGGTGTGAGACAACATTTGGGATGTCCCAGAGAGCAGGGGATCCAGATTACACTTGTAAAATCTTTCTCAGTTGACTGAGAAGAGTTTCAATTACGGGCTTGAAAAATTCCATTCCATTCATGGGCCAGCCAGTGGCGTATGGTTAAGGCAGCTGGAACCCATATGATTGACTGCATGACTGAAGTCCTGGGCCCCGTGACCCAAAAACATTCTGTGTGTGTATATATGTGTATGTGTGTGCCCAAAATCCTGAAAAAAGGAAGAGAAGAAGGGATTGTGATGTGGCCATTCCCCATGGGAATACTTTCTTACTTTCTCTCTGTCTCTCATTTCCTGACTCTAGTGAGTGCATATGCCTTTAAACAAAAATTAATTAAAAAATCCATTCATTCAGGTACTTGTTTGATACCACTGAACAGAGTGTATCTGAATGACAATTAGGTTCTGGACAGCAATTACCAGAAATTTTCAGAATGCCTTACCACAAGAAGAAATATTGTTTTTGTCACTATGTTATGACATTTTGTGGCTTTTGTTGTTGCACTTAATTGGGAGACTATACTGAAATGGTCAAGCCCAAATCATCCAAGCTTAAATTTGATTTTGGACATAATTGTCTTTTGTGAATAAGTTGCCTTTGCATTACATTGAACAGGGTCTAAGAGGTATAGAAAATTACCACTTTGTGCATTCTGGGGCAGACTAGTTGGGGGAGGAGGGTTTATCCTAGCAGAGACATAGGTTGCAGGTAGAGGGAATAGGATAGAGGCTGTTTATGATATGAACTCATTCGAACTTTTTCAAACTGAACTGTTTGTCAAATAGAAGCTAAATGGGTCTGTCTCTAGAATACCTTCTCTTCATATTTGTATTTATTAGCCATACTTCTAAGTTTTCTCTAGTCCCATCTGCATCACATACTCTCTTGTGTTTTCTACGAGATCTCATAATTTTATTTCTTTACTGGCCCCCTTTTCTCCATCTCGCCTCTGCAGTAAAAATGTCACTAAGATTCTCCATCAAATAGTCATCCCTTTACTCTTTCTTGGTGACTTCTCTGAAGAATATGTCTATATTGCCATTTTTTTTTTGGTTCTGTTTCCCTTCCAAGTTCCAGAAAGACTTTCTCCAACTACCTACCTGACATCTCCATTTAAGTTTTCTTTTAATACACATACTCAAAATATCCTATATTGGTATTTTTTTGTTCTGTTTCCCTTCCAAGTTCCAGAAAGACATTTTCTCCAACTAACTACCTGACATCTCCATTTAGGTTTTCTTTTAATACACATACTCAAAATATTTAAAGTAGACCTTCCCTTTTCATTTACTTTTCCTCTCTTGGTTAATGTCACCACCTACAATCCAAACTTTGGGTTGTCTTTGAGTTTCCCCCACTGTTTAATTATTCGCTCTGTTATCTAGATCCAGCCTATACTATACAATGTACTTCTATATATTCCCTTATATTTAATATCTGTATTGCCAACCAAGGCTGGTAATGACAGCCAGGCTGCCATTATCTCTCATCCAGATTGTTGCAATAGCCACTTAGCTAGTCTTCCCACCTCCATGTTACTCACTCTTTCAATTTTTCCTTTGCATGGCTTTAAGATGGGTCATTCCAGAACCCAGTTCCAATAACACCACTCCTTAGCTTAAAGGCCTTTGCACTTGCCTCTGATCATCCTGCCTACCAGGATTTCATGGAAGCCTCCTTCATATTCTTCCTTGTGTACCCATGCGGTCTACTAAACCATGCACATAATTTTTAGCCTAGTATTTTGAATTATTTTCATTATGAACCCAATTAAACTTTCCAGTGTTATTAACCGTTGCGAGAACTAATTAATTATTCATTAAAACATTCATTGAATATTCACTTTATGCCAAACAATGGGCTGGGACTTCTGATGAAATGATGAGTAATACAGTATATGGGATCAGAGTTTTTCACCTACTGGAGGACACAGGCAGAGGTCAGTTGTGTCAGTGAGGTGCATAGAGCATAGGAGTTTATAAAGAGAGATTTAACATTATCAGTTGTATGTGAAAAGACTTCCTAAAGAAAATTATGCTTTACAGAGTACTTTTGAAAAGCCAAGGTAAACCCCAAAGCATACAACCAACGGATCTTTGACAAAGCGTGCCAGTCAATCCAGTAGGAAAAGGAAAACCTCTTTAGCTGGAAATGGTGCTGGATAAAAACTGAGTGTCCACCTGCAGAAAGATGAATCTGAACCCTATCTGTCATCATTAACAAGAATCAACTCAAAGTGGATCAAAGATCTAAATCTAAGTTCTCAAACTATAAAACTACTGGCGGAAAACACTGGGGAAACTCTGGGAGACAATGAGGTAGGCAAAGACTTCTTAAACAAGATCCCCAAAGCACAGGCAAGAATCCCCCAAATAGACAGGTGGGATTACATCAGATTAAGAAGTTTCTTCACAGCAAAGGATACAATAATCAGTGTGGATCAACAACCCTTGGAATGGGAGAAAATTTTTGTTAACTATGCCTCATATAAGGGACTGATAATCAGAATACACAGGGAACTCAAGCAGCTTACCTAGAAAAAAATTATTAACCCAATTAAAAGAGGAGAAAAATGGATGAACATGGAAGATTTATTGCAGAGTCAGGCTTTGAAACAGAGACATTGTATGTCTCCATTTAACATATACCTACTGTCTATGCTTTATGGTAGAAACTGAAATACTGAATGTCATAAAAGCATTGAAAATTGTTATGGACACTGGGGACAAAGTGAAAGGAGAGTGGGAGAGGGGAATAGTGCAGGATGGGGAATTTTGGGGAAAATGGAGATTTCGTGGGACACAGATATGGTTTGTTGCCTGTTGATGATGTCATGTATAATATTCTCAACTCTCCTGGTGTATGGCATATATCATGTTGGGTAAAATCTCTTTATAATCTAAATGATGTATAGTGATTGAACATATAAATAATAATAATAATAATAATAATAATAATAATAATAAAAGAAAATCTAAGGCAAACTATACTCATGAGTACACACTGTACTCACTTCAGGAAATGAAGGGTAAGTGATGATGAGGAAACAACCTTAACACATGGTTCCATAGTCACTCAGATCCTTCTCCATTCTTATTATTTGCCTCAGGGTCTTTGTGCTTGTCACTGCTGATTCTGCTCATTAAGATTTCAGGTGGTTGGGAACAGCAGATGGTGTAATGGTTACATTGTTGGACTCCCACGTAGTTGACCATGGTTCGAGTCCTGGACCCAGCAACTTAAACTCAAGCTGGGTGAGTGTGTGTGCATACCCAAAATCCCAAGAGGATAAGGAATTGTGGTGTGGTCATCCCTCTCAGGGAGTGATTTCATGCTTTCTATCTCTCTCTCTCTCTGGCAAGCACACATACCCTATAGCAAAAAATCTCTCTCTCTCAAGAATAAATCTCAGGTGGTGTGTGGTTGTTAAGGCACTGGACTCCCACATGGCTGACCATGGTTCAAGTCTTGAACCTGATCTTTTTTTTCCTACTTTCCCTCTTTCGCTCTGGTTAAATTAAAAAGTAATGATAATAAACAAAGATAAGATAATTTTAAAACAAACAAACAAAACAACTCATGGTAAGCTCCTTCAGCCTTCTCAGATTCCTGACCCTGTAAACAAATCTAGTTTTCTAAATATACAGGCTTATCATGGTCTGTTTATTTTCTTTAGATTTAATCATCTTGTTTTTTCTTCCATTTGCTTGTTTACTGATGACCTTCCACTAGAATGTAGTTTCTAGAGGCAGGGGTTCTGTTCTGGCCCAATGTTGGACAATGGAATGCACTCAATAAGTGTTGCCACATAAAAAAGAATGATGAAAATAAATAAAATATAATAGAAATAAATTTAAAAAATGAAAGTATATATGAAGGACATTCAAAAAGTTTATGGAAAATACACATTATGAAAAAACTATGCATTTATTTAAAAATTTTTCGCTTCAGAATAAAATCATACTTTAATTCCATTTTTCCATGAACTTTTTGAAGTGTGTACACATACATGCATACACATATATACATATATATACATATATATATACATATATATAAGTATATTCTATTTTGATCTAATAATTGATTTTGCAGAAAAGATAACTATATCATATTCTCTTAGAGATGAAGCTGCTGCATAGTTTTCACCACTTGCTTCTTTTCTTTTTTTTTTTTCTTTCTTGGAGAAGTTTTTGTTATAGGGTGTGTGTGCTCACCAGAAAGACAGAGAGGGACAGAGAGACAGAAAGCAAGAAATCTGCTCAAATTAAAAAGATAGACTTTGTATGCCCCTACTCAATATATACCAGTTGCACCCTATTGCACCCCTGCGGGGGGTGGGGGGAATGGCCACACTGCAATCCCTTCTCCTCTTGGGATCTTGCGCACACATGCACATGTGCTCAGTGTGAGTTTAAGCCACTGGGTCCAGGACTCGAACCGTGGGCAACTACATGGGGGTCCAGCAACATAGCCATTATGCCAACTTCTGGTCCCGGGCCAATTCTTTATTAAAGAGGACAAATATTACCTTGTTGTTTGTATAATCCAATGTTTATTTATTTCAATTTTAATTTTTAATTTTAGTTTACATTTTATCACACATATCTTTACAGAGTATAACATTGGGTTTTCTAGCATGAATACCATGCATATTAGTTAAGACAAAAACATTACTGTATACATTATCATCAGCAAATAACTTTTCATTTTTTTTTATCAATTAAACATGTTTTCTTCCCCTGTTCCCTTCCCTCCTTCCCTCCCTCTATTACCTACTCCCGTATTACCCCTATGCTTACTATCTCTAATATCTACCATTGCCCTCCCTGCTACTACACCTTCCAAACTTTCAGTTTCTGCTATAGTGTGCAACTGGTATGTGTTGAGTGGGGACATACAAAGTCTGTCTTTCATAGCCTGACTTGCTTCACTTAGCATTAAGTTTTTTATATTCATCCACTTTGTATCAAATGTCATGGTCTCTTTTTTTATGGCTGAGTAGTATTTCATAGAGTACATATGCTGCATGTTTTTTTTTTTTCTTTTTTTGGAGAAGTTTTTGCTATAGGGCGGGTGCACTCGCCAGACAAATAGAGAGAGACAGAGAGACAGAGAGCAAGAAATCACCCCCCAGGGGGGATGGCCACGCCGCAATTCCTTCTCCTCTATTTTCCTCTCGGGATCTCGGGCATGCACACACACGCGCCTGCCGTGAGTTTAAGCCACTGGGTCTGGGACTCGAACCGCGGTTGACTACGTGGGAGTCCAGCAACATAGCCATTACGCTAACTGCTGGTCCCCATATGCCACATGTTTAACCCAATCATCTATTTTTGTACATCTGGGTTGATTCCATGTCCTAGTGATTATAAATAAAGCTGCAATAAACATGGATGTGCAAGTATTTTTCTGACTGAGGATTTTTCTATCCTTTGAGTAAATACCTAAGAGTGGAATTACTGGGTCACATGGTAGTTCTATTTGTAGATTTCGGGGTTTTTTTTTTTGGAGAGGATTTTGCTATAGGGTGCGTGTGCTCGCCAGACAGACAGAGAGAGACAGAAAGTGAGAAATCACCCCCCAGAGGGGATGGTCATGCTGCAATCCCTTCTCCTCCATTCTTCTCTTGGGATCTTGGGCACGCACGCACATGCACCCGGCATGAGTTTTAAGCCACCGGGTCCGGAATGCGAACCGCGGTCGACTACATGGGAGTCCAGCGACATAGTCATTATGCTAACTGCTGGTCCCTATTTGTAGATTTCTGAGGAATCTCCGTATCATTCTCCAAAGTGGTTATACTAATTTTCATTTTCTTTTTCTTTCCACATCTTTGACAACACATAATGTTGTGGGACCAGCAGTTAGCGTAATGGCTATGTCGCTGGACTCCCATGTAGTCGACCGCGGTTCAAGTCCCGGACCTGGTGGCTTAAACTCACGCCGGGCGCGTGTGTGTGCGTGTCCAAGATCCTGAGAGGAGAATGGAGGAGAAGGGATTGTGGCGTGGCCATCCACCCTGGGGGGTGATTTCTCACTTTCTATCTCTCTGTCTGTCTCTGTCTATCTGGCGAGCACACGCGCCCTATAGCAAAATTCTCTCCAAAAAAAAAAAAAAAAAAAAAAAAAAAAAAACACACATGATGTTGTTAGTTATTTTTATTGTATTTTTTAAATTTAAATTTATTTATTTACATTCATTCATTGTACTTCATTACAGCATACAAAATGAGATTTTTCATCCAGAGTACACTGTATATTGGCTCAATCAAACACATCAACATACATGCTATTGTCAACAAATAATTTTCCATTTCTTGTTTTCTGTATGTTTTGCTTTTTTTCCCCCATCCTTGATTCCCTATCTCTTACCCTCTGCCATCTCCAACTCTATTCCCACACTGTCTCTGGTATCTATGTTTACTTTCTATACTGTTTTTCCCCCACATTTTATTGAATCACTAAAGATCTTAGTTAAACTAAATATTTTCATAGCAAGCACAGGTGATACATACATTTCCATGAACATGAGTCCAACTTTAGGCATCGTATAAAGTAGCACCTAGCTGGGGCTATATATCTTACTGCAGTCATTGAATAGATATTTTTTTTCCTGAAACTTTTTTTTAAACTTAATTTACATTCTTTCCCTAAGCATCGTCACAACATACAAAATGTGATTTCCCATCCAGAATATACTGCATAGTGGCTTAATCATGCATATTATTATAAAAAATTTTCCATTTCTAGTTTCTAGAATTTTTTTTACCCCTATTTCTGACCCTCTGTCCTTTCCCACTCTCTTCTCATACTACCTCTGGTGTCTATAATTGTCTTCCATTCTTTTCCCATCCACATTGCATTGATCACACAATTTCTTAAATAATCTAACTACTTTCAATAGTAAGTTCACTTGGTACTATTAAGAAAACCAGTTTTAACTTAAATCAAAGAAATACTAAGGAACTTTGCTTAAAGCCAGGAAACAGGTTAGGATTCTGTTCAAATGGTAGGTGCATGAACCTATCCATATCTCAAGACAGGACACAAATCCTTACAACCAGATAACAAAGTCTACAAGATAATCAGCAATATTTTAGTCAAAAGTCATAAAATTATACTTCACCAATTCAGTCTCATGTACTTTATCTTCTGTTGTGGTTCAATTTTCCCGATTAAATTCTGGGATATAATATTCAAATCCAGACTTGTCCCTATGATTAAGTTGGCCACTTTCTTAGTTTTTGAACTCTTATTTCTGTGTGTCTGTATTTAATTTTCCTGATATAGCACTCCCTTGAGAACTTCTTGGAGATTTGGTCTGGTGATAGTAAATTCTTTCAGGTTTTGTTTATCTGAAAATGTTCTTGTCTTTCCTTCCCACATGAAAGATAATCTTGCCGGGTACAGTATTCTTGGCTGAAATTGGTTTTCTCTTAACACTTTGAATATATTTTCCCATTCTTTCCTCACTCGCATTGTTTCTGATATGTCTGCTGTTAGCTTGATGGGATATCCTTTGTAGGTAACTTGACGTTTTTCTCTTGCCAATCTTAGTATCTTCTCTTTGTGGTTTTGGTCAACCTGGCTATAATGTGTCTTGGAGAAGATCTTCTTGGGTTGATTCTATTTGGGGTCCTTTGTATTTCCTGGGACTGGATCTTTGAATGCCTCTCTAGGTTTGGAAAGTTTTCTTGCAGGATTTCATGGAATAGATTATCAATGCCCTTATGGTTCTCTTCGCCTTCTGGAATGCCAATTATCCGGATGTTTGGACATTTGATGGTATCTAGTACTTCTCATATATTATTTTCAAATTTTTGTGCAATTTTCTCAGTCTTCATGGTGGATTTCTCTAGGCCAGCAACTTTCTCTTCTATGTCTGAGATTCTATTTTCTGTATGATCTAGTTTGCCTTTAATACTTTAAAGGGAGATCTTCATTTCCTGTATTATAGTCTTTATCTCTAACAGTTCCATTTGATTATTTTTTAAAGTGTGTAATTCCTATTTTAGATCTTGCAATAATTTTCTCACCTCCTGGAACTCGTCAACTTCTTTCTCCTTTCTCTTTATCAGTTCATTGTCTCTCTTCTCTTCCATCTCTGTTAGCTTTGCCATTATGAATGTTCTAAATTCTTCATCAAACATTTCCATAACTTCCATTGAACTGCTTGTGGATGAAGAGGAGTTATTCTTTTCCCTTGGAGGAGAGGTATTTTCTTACTTTCCCATATTTCTTGTGGTCCTGTGGTGATTTCTAGTCATCTGATGGATGGTGTGTTTCTTCTTAATTCTTGAAGCTCAATATGAACATTCAGGAGCAAGCAGATAAAGGTGATCTGGAAACTCTTTGTAGTTCTGTTGTGATTGCTTTGTGCAGCAGATTCAGTAGATATTGAGGAATATGTTAACCTTAATAGTATTTGGATGTTTAGCTACAGTGCCCTTAGATCCATCTAGAAACACATTAAATGGATATTGAAGAGTGGAGAGACAAGAAAAAAGAAAATGAAAAAGAGAGAGAGAAACAAAAAAGAAACAAAAAAAGACAAAAAAAAACCCGAAAAAAATTGTAATTATTGTTTTTCTTAAAAAAAAAAAACACACACACACAAAATAGAAAACCGTGCCCGCTTGCATGTTGCACAAAATAACTAGTTTGCAGGAGCCATGAGGAATCTTCTCCTGAAGGCCTTGCCTCTCCTGCCTGGGTGGGAGGACCAGAGGGGATTATTAACAAGACAAAAGGTGGAGCAGAGAGCAAGAGAAAAACTTTACCTTTAAAAAAATTGTAAAAAGGAAAAATTACAAAAAAAAATGAGAAGACAGAAGCAGGGAGACACAGAGACAGAGACACAGAGACAGAGATAGAAGCCCAGAGGAGCTCCCGACCATGCTAGCTTGTTTGCTGGAGGCTGAATTATCAGTAGAAAAATCTTCATTTCTCTTGTACCCTGAAATAACTAGTTCACAGGAGCCATGAGGAATCTTCTCCTCACTAATTTTCATTTTCACACAATGTAGGAGAGTTTCCTTTTCACCACAGCCCTGCCAGTACTTAACATTATTTTTAAAATTTTATCCATTCTGACTGGGGTTAAGTGATATCTCACTGTGGTTTTGATTTGCATTTCCCTATGATAAGAGATGTTGAGCATGTTTTTATATGCTTTTGGGCTGTTCATATGTCTTCTTTGAAGAATTCTCTGTTCATCTTTTTTCCCATCTTTCAATTGGATTGATTATTTTTTTGTAGGTAAGATGCTAGAGTTCCCTATATATTCTAGTTATCAGTCTTTTACCTGAGATATAGTTTACAAATATATTCTCCCACTTTGAGGGTTGTCTTCTCACTCTACTTATTGTTTCTTTTGCTGTGCAGAAGCTTCTCAGCCTAATATAGTCTAATTTGTCTGTTATTGGGACTATTGCCTGTGCTTTGGAGTTCTTATTTAAAAAGTCTTTGCCTACTCCAAGGTCCCCAAGAGTTTTTCTGTGTTTTCCACCAGTATTTTTATAGTTTGAGGTTTTATGTTTAGATCCTCAATCCATTTTGAGTTAATTTTTATTACTGATGAGAGATAAGGATCCAGTTTCGGTCTTGTGCAGGGGGATATTCAGCACCATTTGCTGAAGAGATTTTCTTTTTCCCACTAAATTTTTTTGTGCCCTTTGTCAAAAATCAGTTGACTATATGTTTTGAGGTTTACTTGGGGATTCTCAATTTTGTTCCACTTGTCTACCTAGCTTTTATTTATTTATTTATTTATTTATTTATTTATTTATTTTTGCCAGTACCATACTGTTTTAATTATCACAGCTTTGCAATATGTTTTGAGGTTTAGAAGTGAGATGCCTCTTATTTTATTCCCTTATGCAGTACAGCTTTGGTGATATGGGGCCTTTTATGCTTCCAGACAAATTTTATGATTTTTTTTCCTATTTCTGTGAGAAATATCTCTGGGAGTTTCATTGGGATTGCATTTAATTTGTAGATTAATTTGGATAGGCTTGACATCTTGATTATATTAATGTTTCTAAACCAGGAACATGAGATGTTTTTCCACTTTTTCTGGTATCATTTTTAGTTTCTTTTTCTAGTGTTTCATAGTTTCCCTTGCAGAGATCTTTGACATCTTTGATAAGGTTTATCCCTAGATATCTTATCGGTTTTGTGGCTATTGTAAATGGAATTTGTTTCTTCAGTTCTGTCTTAGTTTGTCTATTATTGGTGTGTAAAAATGCTATAGATTTTTGTATGTTGATTTTGTATCCTGCTACTTTACTATATTCATTTATCTATTCCAGGAGTTTTTTGTGTATTATTTCACATTTTTCTATGTATAGGATTATGTCATCTGTAAATAGAGATAATTTCACTTCTTATTTTCCTATTTGGATGCTTTTTATTTGACTCTCTTGACTAATCGCATTGACTAGAACGTCCAGTACTATGTTAAAAAGGAATGGAGAACATGGGCAGCCTTGTCTTTTCCAGATTTTAGTGGAAAAGCTTTCAGCTCTTTCTCATTCAGTATGATGTTTATGATAAGTTTTTCATAGATGGCTCTTACTGTGCTGAGGAATGTCCCTTCTATACTTATTTTGCTGAGAGTCTTAATCATGAAGAGTTGTCATATTTTATTGAACGCTTTTTCTTCTTCAATTGATAATGTCATATGGTTTTTATCTTCCTTTTGTTAATGTGATGTATTACATTTAATGTTTGTGTATGTCAAACTATCCTTGCATCCCTGGAATAAAGCCTACTTGATCATGGTGCATAGTCTTTTCAAGATGTTGTTGAATATGATTTAGTAGTATCTCGTTGAGAATTTTTGCATCTATATTCATCAGGGATATGGGCCTGAAGTTTTCTTTTTTTGTCATGTCCTTGTCTGGTTTTGGAATTAAGATGATGGAGGCTTCATAGAATGAATTTGGAAGGGTTCCTTCCTTTTGAATTTTTAGAAATAGTTTAAGGAGAATTGGGGTTAGTTCTCCTTTAAAAGTTTTGTAGAATTCAGAAGTAAAGCCATTGGAACCTGGGCTCTTTCTTGTTGAGAAACTATTATTGATTCAACCTCATTGCTTGTTATAGGTCTATTCAGACTTTCTGTTTATTCCTGATTCAATCTTAGTAAGTTATACATGTCCAGAAATTCACCCATCTCATCTAGGATGAATTTTGTTGGCATATAGTCACTCATAGCATTCTCTGATGATATTTTGTATTTCTGTTATATCTATTGTAATAATGCCTGTTTCCTTGCTGATTTGATTTGTCTGGTTCCTTTCTCTGTTCTTGATTAATCTAACTAATGGTGTGTCAATTTTGTTTTTCTTCTCAAAGAACTAGTTTTTGGTTTCATTGATTTTTCTTTATAGTTCTTCTATTCTCTATTTATAACTCATTTCTGCTCAAATCTTCATGATTTAATTTCTCCTGGAATTTTGGTTTGTTGGTTTCTTCTGTTTTTGTTTTTGTCTTTCTAGTTCCTTGAGTTGTGTCATTAGATGGTTTATTTGTTGCTTTCCTACTTTTATCTTGTCAGCACTAATTGCTATGAACTTCCCTCTTATGACTGCTTTTGCTGTGCCCCACAGGCTATAAAGACTTGTTTGTTCATTATTGTTGGTTTCTATAAAACTTTTGGTTTCAGTTAATTTCTTCCATAGTTGTAAAATCATTTAGGAGTAGATTGTTTAGTTCCCACGTGTTTGTGAATTTTTTTGAGAACTATTTCTGTGGTTAATCTCAAGTTTGATTCTATCGTGGTTGGAAATATTGTAGATATAGTTTCTATACCTTTGAATTTGTAAAGACTTATTAAGTGCCCTATCATATGGTCAGTCTTCAAAAATATTCCATGTGTGTGTGAGAAAAATGCATATTTTGTGTTAGTTGGGTGAAATATTCTATAAATGTCTGTCAAATCCATTGCATGTATGCTATCATTTAGATCTTGTATCTCTTTGTTTATTTTTTGTTTAGATGATCTGTCCACAGTAGTCAATGGGGTGCTGAAATCCCACATAATTATTGTGTTGCAGTCTATCTATCCCTTGAGATCTAACAGTCTCTCTTTTATGCATTTAGCTTCTCTAGTGTTGGGTGCATAGTTATTTATAAGTGCTATATTTTCTTGGTGAACAAGCCCTTTTAGTACTGTATAAAGTCCTTTGTCTCTTCTTACATCTTTCATTTTAAAGTTTATTTTGTCTAATACCAGTATTGCTACTCCAGCCTTTTTTTGGTTTCCATTTACATGGAATATCTTTTTCCAGTCTTTTACTTTCAGTCCATGTATGTCCTTATCAGTGAGGTGTGTTTCTTCTAAACAGCATATGGATGGCTTCTGTTTTTGTATCCATTAAACCAAGCAATTGTATCCAAGCAATTATGGGTCTTTTTTGTGGGAGAATTTAATCCATTAACATTATTAGTGATATTTGCAGATTTACCCCTGCCATTTTTTTGGGCCATTTTCTCAGTTGTTTTTTGTTCTATTTCTGTTTGACTCTCTTTAGTTACCCTCATACAACACTCTCCTCAGTATTTCCTGTAGAGCTGTTATAGGTGAATTATTTCAGATTTTGTTTATCTGAGAGTACTTTTATTTGTTCCTCCCACTTGAAGAATAATCTTGCTGGATATAGTATTCTTGGTTGAAATAGTTTTTCTTTTAATGTTTTGAATACAACTTCCCATTCTTTCTTTGCCTGCATTGTTTTAGTTGAGAAGTCTAATGTTAGACTAATGGGATCACCATTAAAAGTAACTTGACATTTCCCCCTTGCCAATTTTAGAATATTGTCTTTGTCTCTAATTTTTACCAATCTGGCTATGATGTGCCACGGGGAAGATATTTTTGTGTTGATTCTATTGGGGGTCCTTTTTATTTCTTGGGTCTGTATTTCTCCATATTTGGAAAATTTTCAAATAGTATTTTATGAAAGAGTTTTACCATGTCTTTCACAGATTCTTCACTTTCTAGAATACCCATTATATAGATATTTGGGCATTTAATGATGTCTAGAATTTTCTGTGTGTTGTCCTCATTTCTATTTAATTATTTTTTCATTCTTTTTGGTGATTTGGTCTATGTTAGAGATTTTGTCTTCAAGATCAGAAATTCTTTCTTCTGCATGGTTCAATCTGCTGTTAATGGTTTCTAGGGAGATTTAAATTTCTTGTATTGTATTCTTCATTTCCAGAATTTCTGTTTGATTTTTTTATGGTGTCTATTTCTTCACAAAATTCCTTTTTTATATCCTTAAATGATTTTCTCATTTCCTAGAACTGATTGTGTTTTCTCTTGCATCTCATTGTGTTTTGTCACTATGAAATTGGAAATTCTTTTTTCTGACATTTCCATATAATTCCCTGTGTTATCCACTATGGTGAGGGGCTACTATACTCATCTGGGTGAGTTACCACCTTGTTTTCTAAGGTTTCTTCAAGATCAGTGCTGGTTTCTAGTAATCTGAGGCAGTATTTACTTTTTTCTGTGTACTGGAGTACATTCTGTAGTGTTGGTAGAGGAAATCTCACCCTTAGTTCCTAGGTATGTTTTCATTTGAGGGCTCTGTCTCCTAAATCAGAGCAATTGTGGGTAACTTCAGGTACTTGGCTCCTCTACCAAATGTTCAGCTCTTGATGAGGTGGTAGCAAGCTAAGGAGATATATCTTAGTAAAGATAATCAAGGTGCATGCTGTGAGTGCATGGGTTGGTGTAAAAGTCCTAAAGTTGCTCCCAGGCCCTGAACACAGACTTACTCAAGGATACCTGCCAAACTCAGGCTCAAGTCTCCCAGCAGGTGGGCAGGTGAGCCCAGCCCACCAGCTGAGTAGGTGATGGAGTGGCCAAAGTTCCAAAGTTGCTCCCAGGCCCTGAGCACAGACTCACTCAAGAAGGCCTGGCCAGACCAGGCCCAAGTCTCCCAGAGGGCAGGCAGGGTGAGCACAGGCTGCCAGAGTGGTGAGCAATGGAGTGGTGAAATTCTCAAAGTTGCTCCCAGGCCCTGAGTGGGGACTCACCCAAGGAGGCCTGCTTAGACTAGACTCAAGTCTGCCCACAGGCAGACAAGATGAACCTAGATCACCAGAGCTGTAAGTGATGGAATGGGAAAAGTTGCTCCTAGGCTCCGAGGGCAGACTCACTCAAGAAGGCCTGCCCAGGCCAGCTAATCTGAGATTTATTATTAGAAATAAATCCCCTAGAAATTTACTTTGAAGTGCATAAAAAATATAAAAAAATAATCTCCTATACATTCTACATTTCTAGGATTGTACTAAGAATGTGGATGATAAAAAAAAATGTCAAAAATCCTACATTAGATGCTGACTAAGCCACAAATGGTATGCTTATATGTGGTAAAATTTTCTAACAATAAGAACTGATTGTGCACTCACATGTTTAACCAGAAATGTCTTTCCATCCCTCTTCCAACTGGATGTTTATTTCAAGAGATTTAGTGCAGTCAAAAGTGGAAGGTGATTTATGGGTGATACTTGTTGTGGCAAGAGAATTCATTCAAGTGAGAATCGCTTGTGACTCATAAGCTTCTCCTGTGGGAAAGGTGCCCCACCATTGTTAAAACGATTTAGTGTCTTTTCATCACATAGGTTTGTGGATTTGTGTGACTCCTTGGCCTTTCTTGCATTTGGTGAGTTTAGAATGGGAGGAGTCCTCATTATAATAATAGTCATGACCAGACTTTGAATGGGTGTTCCTGGCTTATGAAACCATTGCCTTACTTCATAATAGTCACAACCATGCTATGATACACACAAGTCAAGTAGTATTATACAACACACCTATTTTATAAATATGGCACCTGAGATGTGGAAGGTGTAAAAGACCTGGCCAAGTGTGAAGTTAGTGAGCTGAAATTAGGATGGAGGTTCCTGATTTCTAATCCAGTTGCCCCTGTCTAGTGTCCAAATGAAAATGGAGATGAATTCTCACTACCTAATCTTTCCAAGGAGAGTATGGGTTTAAGAGGCAAATAGAGTATCAAGAAAAGCCATAGGAAGACAACCACAGGGAGGATAAGTTTCTTCCAGATTGAATTCATGCCATTTAATCCCTCTT
Organism: Tupaia tana; assembly: GCA_026018925.1. Lineage (NCBI taxonomy): Eukaryota > Metazoa > Chordata > Mammalia > Scandentia > Tupaiidae > Tupaia > Tupaia tana. Next base: position 51,380,361 of record JAKSZU010000012.1, read on the forward strand.
TGCTTTGGTTTTCATGCATGGAAACTAAAAAGTGTTGACTACAGAATAAGATATTCCTGCATCTGAAATCCCATCCACCAATTCCTATCCATGACAACAAATTGTTTATAATCCGTAAGCCTTAGATTTTTCATCTATAAAATGAGCTTAATTATAGCACCTTTCCCATGAAGTTGTAGTGAGGATTTAGTGGAATAATGCCCATAAAACATTTAGTTTCATATGTTGTTTGGTAGATGCTCATAAGTATTGGTAAGAATTTCTTTTTTGTTTTTTTTGGAGAGGTTTTTGCTATAGGGTGCGTGCGCTCGCCAGACAGACAGAGAGAGACAGAGACAGAAAGTGAGAAATCATCCCCCAGGGGGGATGGCCATGCCGCAATCCCTTCTTCTCCATTCTCCTCTCAGGATCTTGGGCATGCACGCACACATGCCCTGTGTGAGTTTTAAGCCACCGGGTTCAGGATGCGAACTGCGGTCGACTACGTGGGAGTCCAGCGACATAGCCATTACGCTAACTGCTGGTCCCAGTATTGGTAAGATTTTTTTTTTTCATTTTTTAATTTATTTTTTATTTTTTCATTTTATTTTCTTACTTCTTTGGAGAAATACCTAGAACTGAAATTGCTAGATAAAATTCTTTCCTTTAGAGTTGAAATCAAGATTGAAAGAGATATTAGCACTCTTATGTTCACTGTAGTACTGTTCACAATATTTAAGATGTGGAAACAACCTAAATCTTTATCAATGGGTTAATGATAAAAAAAATTGTTATATACATACAATGGAATAATGTTTAGCCTTGATAAAGAAGGGAACTGCAAAAAAAAGAGAAGGGAACTGCAATATGTAGCAATTCAAATATTATGCTAAGTGAAATAAACTAGTCACAGAAGAATACGTATTGTGGGATTCTACTTATGCCAAACATCTAAAACAGTCAAACCCATAGAAGCAAAAAATTGTCAGCAGCTAGGGAAGGGTTTATGGTAGTTGATAGTCAACAGGTACTAAATTTCTGTTAAGTAAGATGAATAAGTTCTAGGGATCTGCTTCACAACATTGTGCCCATTGATAACAATACCATATTGTACATTTAAGATATGTAACTGCCTTTCTTGAAATTAAAAAAATGTATTTAAAAAATACCTATTTAGTAACCACAGTAAGCTATATAGCCTCAGCTATGTGCTATTTTATAGTATATTCATTTTACCCACAGTTTCATGCCTTAAGTCAACTTTTGTTCACAGATATGTATATATCAGCTGAACTTACTATTGAGAGTATTTAGATTAATTAAGATATTTTGTGCATCAGTACAATGTGGGAAAGAATAAAGGAATGGAAAGCAACTGTAGATACAGAGGTAGGGTGGGAGGATGGGAAATGGCAGAGGGTGAGAAATGGGGGGAAATTATCACACACACACACACACACACACACATACACAAATATATGTACACACACACAAGAAACAAGAAATGGAAAATTATTTGTTGATGATAACATGTATGATTAAGCCACTTTACAGTATATTATGGCTGGAAAATCACATTTTTGCATGCTGTGGTGATGTTCAGTGAAAGTATGTAAAATAAATAAATTAATAAAAAAAGTAGATCATATGTTGTGTTCTTACCACAATAAATAACTCAGAGTTAGAATATAGGAGTGCTTCCTATATATTTGATAAAAATCTTTTTGTCTAATTGCAAGGAGTTACATTAACAAACCTTTTTTTTTTTTTTTTTAAGAGGTTTTTGCTATAGGGCGCATGCGCTTGCCAGACAGACAGACAGAGACAGAGAGACAGAAAGCAAGAAATCACCCCCCCCCCGGGGGGATGGCCACGCCGCAATCCCTTCTCCTCCATTCTCCTCTCAGGATCTTGGGCACGCACGCACACGCACCCTGCGTGAGTTTTAAGCCACTGAGTTCGGGACGCAAACCGAAGTCGACTACGTGGGAATCCAGCGACATAGCCATTATGCTAACTGCTGGTTCCCAACAAACCTTTATAATCAGAAACATCTCTCAATGAGAACACTTCAAATGGCCTCTAGCTATAGAGTATAAGCTTAAGTTACCACCATAGAAAACTAAGGATCAGGAGAAACTTCCTGGTGAGTTGTTATACAAAAGGATGGATATTCATGAAAGGGGTAAAGGAGGACTTTTTAAGTTATAGCGTTTTAGAATTAATATTCCTTCTCCCCTCCCTTCCTTTATTTAAAAAAGTACATCTTTTTTGAGTGTCTCTGACATGTCGAGCAGTCTCTGCTTCAAAGGGTATTGCAGGCTAGAAGGGGAAGACAAACAAATTAATTTAAAAATAACATAAATGAATGAAATATTATACCTGTGATAATTGCTATAGGGCTCACCACAGAAGGTCTTGACTAAGTGGAAAAGCTTCTTTGAGATAGATAAAGCTGTCCTGAGATGGGAGGATGGTGCTGAGATTGGAAGGTAACTGGTGACTTAAAGAGGGTGAGATGAAGTAAAGACAGGGATAGTGACAGAGCCGTTCAGGCATTGGGATTGGAAATGAAAATCCAGTGCAGAAGGAGGTGGAACGAGTTGAGAGTAGCCCTTGGAACTGAAGTAGAGGGAGCAAGAGCAAGAGTGGTAAAAGCTATGGCATAACACATGGGGAAGCCTTAGGCTTTAGTCTTTATTCCAAGAGCCATGGAAATCCATTGGAAAGTTTCTGGTAGAGAGTTTTCATGAGTCATTTCGTTTAAACAGGCAGGAGCCTGGCTAAGGCACCTTCATTTACATGTCTATACAATAGAGCCCTGTTGCATAAAGGACGGAAATAAAATGATCCATAGGATGGCCACCTAAATTCTAACTCAGTGCCCGGTAGTCTAGATGTTATGAAAACAACAGGCTTTGGCTTTTATTTTATTTATATATTTTTTTATTTAATATAGAGATTTTTGCCTTAGGCACATGCTCCCAGCAGAAAGAGAGAAGAGACAGACACAGTGAGAGGGATAGTGAGAAATCATCTCCCAGGAGAGTGGTCACACCCCAATTCCCTTCTTCATTCTCCTCCCAAGATCTTGGGCACACACAAACACATACCCAGAGTGATTTTTAAGCCACCAGGTCTGGGACTTGAATCACTGTTGACCATGTGGGAGTCCAGGGACATAACCACTATGCCATCTGCTGGTCTCTGGTTCTCCTCTAATGGGAAGCATACTAAAAGACCAACAGAAGTAGTCAGTGCCTTGCCACATGCAAATCTTTTTCAGGAAAAAGATTATTTTACAGGCAACTCACTAAGTAAATATGAATTTATTCTATGGGTAATTTTTTGTTTTAAATCTAGTATTGTTTTTCTCCCATTGTTGAGTAGAAATTGTAGGAGGCCATTATTTGGACTAATCTCCTGCCCTAAGCCCCAGTAGACCAGTCTAAAAATTAATATGAATTTACTCATGACTTGCAGGCCAAAACTGAGTTGTTAACTGATCTTCAGAGAAGTCAGCAGAGAGAAATAATAGTCTAGTTTCCCAAACACACCAATTTTGACCATGAACGTGAAAATGAGTATGAATCTGATAATGAAGCTCCCTCTGATAATGAAGTTCGTGATGTGGAACTTTCCTCTGTTTTAATCCTTACACAAAGAAGTAACTTGATGTTAAGTACTCAGTTATTTTCTCATTATTCTGTATCCCTGTCCCTACCTTATGAAGAAATTAACTTTATCATGTCTAATCTGCTTTTTGTTCCTTTTTAATGCTTTCATCAACCCTTTTCTGTCCATGATTCCAACCTCCTCTGTTTAGATCATTGACATTTATTCTATCTTAGGTTATGAAGTGGGATTGGATTCTGGAGTCCCGAATAAAGCCAATTAAGATCTTTAAATAGTAGTTTTGTTTTCTGACACGTCCGTGATCCTCAATTTTGTATTTACTATTCTCTTGGTTCTCTTTATAATACTACTACATGTTTATGGATCCCTAGACAACACATTGTTTAGTTTCCAACTTTTTTTAAACCAGAGAAATACAAAGGATCATAACAGAGTATAACTATGCACCCCCAAATTGGATAACTTAGGAGACAGATACATTTTTAGAAATATACAATCTACCAAGACTTTATCATGAAGAAACAGAAAATTTGAACAAATCAATAACGAGTGAAAAGATTGAAGCAATAATCAAAACCTCCCAATAAATAAAAGCCCAGTATTTTTTTTTTTTTTTTCTTTTTTTTTTTTTGGAGAGGTTTTTGCTATAGGGCGCGTGCGCTCGCCAGACAGACAGAGAGAGACAGAGAGATAGAAAGCAGGAAATCACCCCCCAGGGGGGATGGCCACGCCGCAATCCCTTCTCCTCCATTCTCCTCTTGGGATCTTGGGCACGCACGCACACGCGCCCGGCGTGAGTTTAAGCCGCCGGGTCCAGGACTCGAACCGCGGTCGACTACGTGGGAGTCCAGCGACATAGCCATTACGCTAACTGCTGGTCCCTATAAAGCCCAGTATTGATGTAGGAGTGCTGGGTGATCAGACCCAACACATATGCTGGTACTTGTCCTATGCTCATGAAGAATTAGAGATGCAGACACATAGAAGAGTAAAGCGCAGTTCACTGGGGAAGGAGAACAAGAGTCTAGCAGAGTGGAAGGGAGCCCAAACAGTTTGCCAAAGTGGTGCTGGAGGTGAGGGGTTTTTATCTAGCAGTCCGAGCAATGGGCTGGCCTTCTGATAAGGAAGTGGGCTTTAGAAAATGGTTATATGGTAGTCTGAGTGATTTATTACCCTATTCTTTGTGGGATCCGCAGATCATAGCTTTTTGTACTTCTTGTTAAAATACAGTTACTGAATAGAAACTGTTGCCCTTAGCTACAGTTGCTTTGAGTCTCAATGCAGCCAGCTTTTGGCTGTGAAAACTTAGCCACGGTGACTCCATCTTGGGTCTTTACTCTGTGTGCTCAATATCCTATCTCCTGCCTTCTTAACAAGGATTCATAAATTCCTTAGAGACATGTAAAGGGGGTGGTATATTGTATATTAATCAGACCATAGAGGAAAAACAGCGACTTCATTAAAAAGAAAACCACAGTGACTTCTTTTTTTTCCTTTTTTTCTGGAGAGGTTTTTGCTATAGGGTGTGTGTGCTCTCCAGAAAGACCGAGAGAGACAGAGAGACAGAAAGCGAGAAATCACCCTATGGGGGATGGCCATGCCACAATCCCTTCTCCTCCATTCTCCTCTCAGGATCTTGGGCATGCATGCATGTGTGCCCGGCATGAGTTTAAGCTACCAGGTCCAGGACTCGAACCATGATCGACTACATGAGAATCCAGTGATGTATCCAGTGACATGAGAATCCATTATGCTATCTGCTGATCCCCACAGTGACTTCTTTTTGGGGCCCTTCCCCTTCTACCTGTAAGTGGGGTCTAAAGGTCTAAATTCTCTCTCAGTACCTCATAACCTAGTACCTTTTTAGGACTGATTTCACATGCTGCTCCTACATGATCTGTCTAAACCTCCCAGGTTTCTTTAAAATTGTATAGTAACTACCTCTGAAGAACTACAAAAGTGGGCTAGTTTTGACACTGAGTGGGAAATGACTTTAAGGTAGTAAATTTGTCCAGGGAAGGGTCTGATTGCTGGTAATCAGGACAAAAACCATGTCTGAGAAACTCTGAGCATTTGATCAGGTGAGACAGAAAACTAACCACTGTACTTCACTCTCATGGGCAACTATGAATTCGGGTGAAGAAGTCATCTATCAATTCACCAACAGGAAGAAGATGGGCTCTTGCCACATCTATTATAAAGAAAAATGAAGTCTATGTAGCTTTTCCTCATTTTAATCCCCACTCAATTTTCCTATTTAATATTATCGTCATTTCAGTGCCTCTTCCTCTCAGACGATCAGTTTTACTTTGCTCATGGATAACTCCCCAAGAGTGTGAGTGATTTAACGTGTTACCATTCACCAGAGGTTTAATTAAAGAACAAACAAACCCAAAGAGTATTTTTCAGAATTTGGAATATGGGAATGAAAGCTTACAGAGAATTTCAGACAACATATTAACAAATAAAGCTGATATGTTTGGAGCTGGGGAAGGATATAGTTTCTCTCTCTGCAGCTAAGGTTTAGCTTTAAGTCCCTCTCACCCCCTGAATAACTTAGCAAATACACAGACCCTAGACTAAATGTCTACCTAACCTTCCAACACTGAAACTCTCTTGCAAGAGAAAAAAAACTCCCTTTTCCTAAACCATGCTTAATTTGGAGTCACACTGGAAAAATACCCTGATATAAGCTGAGGTTGACATAAAAACAAAACTTTTTTTTTTTTTTCCATTTTGTTAGGGTGACCTAGTAAGGATAAGGATTACAGTATTTCTGCTGTGGTGGGTAAGGGAGTAGGCAGCCAACCAGATCTTATACTCAAGGGACAATCTATTGTTCAAACACAATATTTCTTTAAATATAGATGACCTAGAACTTTTTTTGGACTGATTTCACATATTACCTGTACATAATCTGTCTTAATTTCCCAGGTTTCTTTAAACTTGTACGGTAACCAACTCTGGAGAACTACAAAGTGGGCTAGTTTTGAGGGTGGAATGAGTTTGAGGTAGTATGTTTGCCCAGAGAGGGGTAACCTGTTTCATCAGATGCTATTGGGAATGGGTGTGGGAAGTTCCTGTCAAAGATTTTAGAGAAACTCATTCTTCCCCATGGAAACACAATGATATATACACTAGTTGCACATACACAGGTACAATAGTGAAAATGAGAAATGAATGCTAAATATTTTTAGAAATTTTCTTAGAAATATATTTTAATTTATTTTATACATTCAATCATGATACATCACTTAGTTTGTAAAGTGGATTTTCCAGCTTGAATACACTTCACACCAGTTCAGTCAAGAATACTATACACATGATCATCAACACATAATAATCCATTTCTGTGTCCCATACATTTTAATGTTAATCATACTCAATTTTTAAAGACAAGTTTGTGCATTTCAAAAGAAATAAGCAAGATTTGTATGCTTTAATAGTACAACAGTTCTTAAATACATGATTCTCTTCTATAAACAATTGCACTGCTTCCCAAAGTACTCCATCAGATGTCTGTACTTTGGTCCACTACTTCCTGTGTCCACTTGACGCATAAAACTTTTACCTGATTCCTGTACGTGTGTCCCTGATTGAGATGATTCAACTAAGGTCTATTGGTAGAACTAAATTCAAGATCCTGATGAAACACATTGAGCTTTCATTTTCCTTTTGTCACCCTAGCCAAAGTCATCTTGTATTTCATGGCTTCTTCTTATTTGTAGAACTTCAAGAAAGGAGCTATCCTTGGGGTTCACATGTCTAGCACACTCAGCTGTGCAAATGGTGCTAACTGGGGAAGAACTCTTGCACAGGCACCAACTCCCTCAGAGATGCAGTTACATTGTGCATTCAGGCTGACATTATGCGTCATGTTTCATAGTAAGCATCCATCCAGAGGGCTGCAGATTTCTTCAAGGCCCTGTGGGAGGAGTAAGTCAAAGCATTAGGAGGTGAGACTCGAATGTAAAAGAAGCTCCTCCATGGAATATTTGCCTCCCTGCCTGGTTCAGGGTAGTGTTATCTCCAGCTATATATGATGAGTACTTTTTCTGTTACCCAGTGTAAGGGAATCAAATACACTAAGTAGCATTTTTAGCAGTAACTTCACTTTGTGGAGGAGATGGATTTTTTTTTGTTCTTTTCTGTGTAGATATACCCATGAACAAATCCATCCTATATCCATGTACCAATCCTATTCTATAATGTGGAAGAATTTTCTAGGGTCTGGGCATATAGCAAGACAGGACAGATGTAAGTCCTTCTGCAAGGAGTTCCTAGTCTAGCTTTGGAAACATGTATTAAATTGTTTATTTCCCCATATGCTATTTAATCATGATTGTGGTAAAGGCTACAAATGAAGGGAATGGGGTGCTGCAAGATAAAAGTATGTTATCAATTTAGACTTGGAGGTCAGTAAAGACTGACATGAAACACATTTGAGATGAGCCTTGGAGGGTAAATGGGTTATGCAAGGCTGTCAGGGAAGGTGGTGGTTTGGAAGAACATTTCAGGCATAAGGAAAAGTGGCAAAGGAATGAGATGGCCCAAAGCATAGAATTTTGTAGCAACTGAGGGTTTAGATACCTAGAGGGTAGAGATGGAAGAGAGGGGCAGTGGAGAGTCTAAAGGGGGAACAATAGTCAGACATTAGACCAGACTTTATTCAAGATACTTTTCTTTTTTTCTTAGTACTAAAAGAAAGAGCAAGTTATTAAACCCAGACTACTGACTATTAATTAGACTGGCACCATGTTATCTAGGAAATGAACTGTGAGTGCTTAAGGGTGGGTATGGATTTTTAGTTGCTGCATACCTCACTGTTCTCACTCAGTCACCCCAGCCGGGTTCACCCATTCAGGTCCTGCTGGACACTGTAGGCATCTAAGTTTGCCATGTAGAATCAGATGATGTGATCTCTCCCACCACCTAAGTTCTAAAGTGTTTAGGAAGCTCTCCGGGGGAATACAAGCACAATATATGTATTTGCTTCCTGAAGTTTGAAATTTAGAAAGTTATAAGGCATTTTCACTAAGAAATACTGAAGGCAATATGTATATGATAAGTAGTAGTACTATCATTATTATTGTTGATACTGTTTCTTCTTTTTTTTTCTTTTAAAAAATATGGAATGCTTCACGAATTTGTGTGTCATCCTTATGCAGGGGCCATGCTAATCTTCTCTGTATCATTCCAATTTTAGTATATGTACTGCCAAAGCGAGCACGATACTGTTTCTTGTAGAGTCTTGTGTCTATGCAAATTTGAAATGAAAATGAAAATATTTCTAGGAATTTGTTTTAGATACTGGGTACACTGGTGTCCCTTAATAAATGGTTGTGGGACTAATGATTCACAAGTCAGTAAATGCTAGTCTGGGCACTAGAAACGAAGGAGAAAGAGTTGTGAGCTGAGAAAAATGATGTTATTACCTGACGATATCTCCAAATGCCTTCAACATGGGCTTATTCACATACTGCAGTCTGTGCTTGGCACACAGTGACCTCACCAAGGGTGCCACTTTGTGATAATTATGGCGTGGCATAGTTGGGAACAGACTAGGGAAACAGAGGGGAGAGAGAAGACTTAGGCATAAAGGGAAATTCAGAGGCGTTTTCCCTCTTCTATTATCAAAATGAATTACATCAGCCATGCAGACCTCACCTCGACTTTGCACAACACTTCTGGGACATTTGAACACTCTTACCAAGTATTATTTCTTAATACCTCCGTGAGCCATGTAGGTGACAAATATTTGGGAAATGCTAATAGAATACACATTAGCATCAACATATATGTTTATTTTGGGCCAGGTTAAATGAAGCCATGGGATGTCTATCATTTTAGATGACCCAGGAGAGCTGGAGGTACTCCTCACTCCATATCTGACTTTGCTTCTGCCTCTCTCTCTCTTCTGTCTTTTGTTTCTATCCATCTGACTTTTGCCCCATGAAGAGATGACTATTCAATAACTTCTAGTTAGGATGTGTGTGGGGGGGAAGGTCCCAGCATAAGAATAAGAAATGAGGTGATATGGATCTCGTTTAAAGCTTTCCTTTAATCCACCAGGTGACCTTGATTTTTAACTTTCTCTTTGACAAATATAAACCACTATCCATTTTTTTGCTTTATTGAGGTTTTTTCTTTTTGGAGAGGTTTTTTGCTATAGGGCGTGTGCGCTCGCCAGGCAGACAGAGAGAGACATAGAGACAGAAAGCGAGAAATCACCCCCCAGGGGGGATGGTCACGCCGCAATCCCTTCTCCTCCATTCTCCTCTCGGGATCTTGGGCACGCACGCACACGCGCCCGGCATGAGTTTTAAGCCACCGGGTCCGGGACGCGAACCGTGGTCGACTATGTGGGAGTCCAGCGGCATAGCCATTATGCTAACTACTGGTTCCCTTATTGAGGTTTTTAAGGACGAAATGAGAAAAATAGTGTGAAAAGTCCTATAAACACATATATAGTCCCTTTCCTTTGACTATCCTAGTTATGGCTTAGATAAAGATGGGAAGTCTCTCTTCTGAATATTCTGGAAAGATGAACTTTTCAATTATTACTTTTTTTTTTTCTTTATTTCATGTCCTCCTAACTGACCCATTGGTAAGCATTAACAGATACCATCTGAAAATTGCATCATGGACTGGATTGCATTGTTGGTTACTTTGTAACTAGCTCTGAAGAGATAGATGTTTAAATGAAATCATAATTAAATTTTAACACAACTAAGTTATCCAAGAGGTTTTTTTTTTAATTTTTTTTTTTTTTTAGGTTTCACCTATAAACCAAATAGACATAATACAAGCACCAATTCCCAAGCCTGTAGGTATCTGGAGACTTAGTCATTGGTTCTTTTCTAAGATTCTACTCCATTTATTTATTCATAGTTATTACATCTTCCTTTCTCTCCTAACCACTGACACTAATAGAAAGCCTTTTCTCTCCTCTGACATCCTGAGTTTAGAAGTTGAATTTTGTGTTGTTATAAGTGACTGCACTTTCCCCTATCATAGACTGCTTCTATTACTCACTGGTGCTCTATTTGGAAGTTCAGGTGCCCAGTGAACCAGTCGTTGAAAAAGGATTGTTCAATATTACAGGTGGCCAAGACCTGCAAAAGAAAAACTTCCATTAGATATAAACAAGCCCCCATGTCAAATAAGGAAAATGCTCACTTACTCTTTTATTCAGCTAATCATTCAATAAATGTTTATTAAATATGTTTTTTGGGGTAAGAAATTATGGGCTATAAATACATATATATCCTATCCTAGGTCTGTGAACTTACCATGTCTGCACTTTGTAGCACAAACTGAAAGAGCGGAAGCTGTACTAGCAGGGATGGCAAGTGTAGATACCAGGGACTATATAGGCAGTGGTGTGTGCTGGGGGACGGAGGGAGAGGCTCAGTAAAAAGACATTCAACAGATGTAAGAAAGGAAAGTTATCTGCTGAGTATGATATATATGGTGCTATCCTTGAATTGATTGACATACAATGCATGCATGTTTTGAAAAACCATATTGTATGCTGTAAAGATGTACAATGATGAAATCTCAAATAAAATGAATTAAAAAGAGGCAACAAGACATTTTGCGGTAAAGCACATATAAAGCAATAGATATGGAATAGTGTGTAAAATCTGAGGGGGGAAGGTCACTATTGGTCCTTATAGATGGAAGACTAGGGTGGGAGTGGGATTGTAGAATTATGGTAGAGACTGTAGAATAATGCACAAAGGGTATTGGTCAGCAATTCACAGAAAGAGAAACACAAAGAGCCAATAAATATATGAAAAGCATTCAACCTAGCCAATAATGAAACAAATCATAAATGGAAACTGAAAGATTAAAAAAAAAGTGACCAAAATTTTTTTGTTTTATTTTATTTATTATTATTATTTTTCTTTAATTTGATGAGAGAGAAAGAGAAAGTGAGAAATCAAGCTGCCAGGTCCAGAACTTGAACCATGTCAGTTATGTGGGAGTCCAATGCCTTAACCACCACACCACCTGCTGGCCTCTGCGACCAAAAATTTTCAGAACCACTCCTCTAGGCTCTACAGAGGGGTCACTGAATTTGAGTCTGAGCTTGGAGAAGAAGCAAGACAATGACTGAATTCCCTTGTTAATCACAGCCTGGCCAGTAGAAGGGACCCTGGCTTAGGAGGCAGGGGTGTTCTGTACTGCTCACAATTTTGTGAGGCATTTATGGCATGCGTGAAAAGCATGCCATGTCTCCTTTCTGGGATATTCTATCTATATGAGTAAGATGATTTCGAGGGTAATTTTATGATTCTCAAATTCACTTGAAAAGCAATCATGTATAAGGATCAGCAAACTTTTCCTAAAAAGTGCCAGACAGTATTTTACTTCTCTTACAGCTATTCAAATCTGCTGCTGTAGCATGGATACAGTCAAGGATGTCACATAAATGAACAAGCATGTCTTTAATCCAAGAAAACTTTATAAAAAACAGGCAGTGGACAGGATTTAGTTCTGGAGTGTAGCTGGTTTAGAGCAAAGGCTCAATAATCAAACTGCCTAGGTTTAAAAACCTGCTTCTACCACTTACCAGAAGTGCGACCTTATAATGAACATCTTTGTGTCTCAACTTTGTTATCTGTAAGCTGGGACTAATCGTAGCACCTGCCTGATGTAGATACATGCAAAGCACATGGGTGTGATGTTATTTGAGGTGAGCAGATGCTGAATCAGTTTGGTTTGACGGTTCTCCCTCAGGAGCTTCACCAGTACCTGAGTGCTCAGCCAGTCCCGGTTCTCCTCTTTGCTCATTTTCATTGGTATGTGGCTCATCTGGGTCACATATGCAATCCAGGGACTTTCAAGGAACCTTTCATAGAATAAAAGGAGGAAGCGATGACTCTTTCTGGTGTTGCAGTTGCAATCACTGGCCTTGCATAATTCCCGGAAAAGTTGGCGAGCCTTGGAGGGTAGGAAAGGAACTCAAAAGTTCCAGTAAAATGATGGTCATTAATTTTCCTCAAGAGATGACACATCTAGTATTCTGCCACATGATCTGCCTCACCGTGAAAATGTACGGTGTCTTGAAAGTTTTCTGTAGATCAGGCTTAAGGATCAAAAATAACACAGGAACTTAGGGCATATGCAAAGTGCCTGGGCTTTATTATCAGATAGAGCTGAGTCCAAGTTTTGTTTTGGCACTGCCCTTGGCCCTTACTTGCTCTATGCCTTTGGGGAAGTAGTTTAATTCTTTGAACTTTAGTTTCCTTAGTAGAAGAATGATACTACCTTCATGGCAGGGCTGTGTGAGGATTATATCAAATAAGATTGTGCATGTAAATAAAGCCTTTAACAAAATACCGGATGCAGTGTAGCTATTATTGTCGTAATAATTATTTAGGATTTAAAATAATAATGCAACAGGATGAAGGACAATTACTTTGGAGAGTGCTATTCATTTTAGTTTTGAAGAAATGTAAAATTATAAAAGAATTTTTAAAAATTGTTGGTGGGACCAGCAGATGGTATCATGGTTACATCACTGGACTCCCACATGGTCAATTGCAGTTCAAGTCCTGGACCCAGTGGCTTGAAACTCATGCCAAGTGCATATGCATGTGTGACCAAAATCCCAAAAGGAGAAAGGAGGAGAAGGGATTGCAGTATGGCCATCCCTCCTGGGCAAGGGGGTGATTTCTCACTTTCTGTCTCCCCAGTCAGTACACATGCCATATAGCAAATATCTTCCCCTCCTCTCCGAAAATTTGTTGACTCAGATGTAGTGGCATGGGTAATAGGGCACCACTGTGCAATACTGAAACCATGAAAGGTCCTGGGTTTGGATCCTGGATCAACCTGAGCATGTTTCTTGTGCCTGGGATTCTGACTGACTGGAAGGTCACAGGGAGGATCATGATGTGTGAAATCCTGCCAAGGGTACCTTTCTCTCATTCATTTATTCACTCAGGAAATAAATATTCTTGTCCTGTCATTATGTTTAAGGTTTGTTATGTCCAACTAGTTCACCATTTTAAAGGATCTGCAGATCAGCTGAAATGCTTCGATTGGGAACTATGCAAGTAGGGAAAAAATGGAGATTGGGCAAATTTTTCTCACCAGGAATTAGTCTAAGTATTTTAACTATTTTTTCTTTTCACATATGCTTGAAAACAACTCAGTTCCAGGGAATGAGACATGGTGTCATAATCTTTTGCTAACCATAAATAACTGTGATATAGAAGATAGGAGTGCTGAATGGATTAGGGGAATGAGAGAGATTCTTACTTGACAAAATATATGAGCAACAGTGTTCCAAAGATTCCATAGAAAGGGCCAAATGTGATGAAATAGCGGATGTAAAAGCTGCTGACCCAGAAAATGTCCTGCAAAGAGAAGCACATTAAAGTTAGATGCCCTGAACATAATTTTATCTCCTTTACATAATTTTATCTCCTTACACTTTCATGTACTGGCTAAATCTCATGCCCTGTTACTCAAGGAAGCTACGTCTGGAGGGGAACAAACCTTTTCATTTCCCTTGTACCTGGTGTAGTTTCAGCAAATGACCCAAGTTACTTACCTCCCAATATCTACGAAGGTACATTACTTGCATGGATTGTAGGTTGAAATATACAGGCATGAGCAGCGGGAGCCCAACTGAAACACAGCAAACAAAGACTGAATAAATAAGCATAATGTGACCCCATGGACATCAGTATGCGCCTCTCTCTGTAACATGCCAGTCTCAGAATGTATACTCTGAGAAACAACACACAGTGCAGATCTACACCCCTGTTCAGGACTCCCTTGGACTTGCCATGTCTACCAGGCTGTACTAAGAATTTGCCTAGCGATTCCAGGTTCGATCTCCCTTGAAGATGGT